>JACCIC010000090.1:790000-867500 GCA_018907035.1 Sycobia sp. Sy_11 | reverse complement strand
ATGTATGGGGATAGGAGGAGAGAGGGCGCGGGGTGGGGGGGGGTTGGCTAGAGCGAGATTCTTTACGCAATCGTCCGCGCGCGAGACCGACGCGGTGCGATGCGGATTCGACGAAATATGTTCGTTCGCGTCGGCGATTAATTTCGCCCCCCCTTGCCCACCCCCTTCCTTCGCCGGGGCCGTTTAGCGGCGCGCGCTGTGCACGCGCATGTATGTACATCTGTGCATGAGAGAAAGACCCGGGATTGGGATTCCCACGAGGGAGGGGCGGGGGCGGGGGCGAGACGGGAGGGAGTCGCGCAAAAAAATTTCACGCGCGCCTTGCCTACGCCGGATTTTCGGCGGCGAGGTTTCTCAGCCCGATTCGATCAACGCCCCCTCCCACCCCCCACCCCCATCACCCGATGGATGCGAGGCGAGTTACACGCGAACCGCGCGCTAAACTTTAAGCTAACCTTTCATCCGTGCGCGAGCGCATGTGCGCGCGTTAACCAGCCTGCCGGGAGTAGGATCGTTATTAGATGTACGGCGAAATTCAGCATATATATTCAACATATATATATATATACGTATTTACACATGTCCGTACATGTGCACGTACATGTAGATAATTAAGTCCGCCGGAAAATTAAACACCAGAGCTGGGCTAATTGCGCGAGCCGCCTCTGAGTTGTGCGTACTACTGCTACAACTACTACTACTACTACTACTACTACTACTACTACTGCTACACACGCTGCTCGTCGCTCTGTATCCCCTTACAACGCAGGCGTGCGGTCTCGCATAACGGCGATGACGGACGAGCGTGATATCCTTCCCGCTCCCGCCGCCCCCGCTCCACCTTAAAACTCGGCGCTAACTCGATCAGTCGGTGCCTCAGCGCCCTCGTACGCAAGCGCGGAATTGATCGTGTCCTGCGACTCGCTCGGTGCGCTAACGCAATCGAGATGTTCCTTTATCTGAATCCTACTTTCGTCGGCGCGCCATTGTTATAAGTTTCTATATATATATATATATATATATATTTTTACAATGTCGAGTGGACGATAACAGGCTCGATTCGTCGCGCTCGCTCGCGTCGGGGAAATTCAAGCGGTTTTAGGACGGATAGCTCGGTGGGATAGCCGGGGCATTCTGCGTCGGATCGGCGCACAGCGAGTCGCGCGCTAGAACGCGCGAATAGACGGGGCGGCCCATGGTTTTTCGTGGAGATTTGGGGTAGGGTGGGGGAGATGGGGATGGAGACCAAAGTCGAAAAATCGGCGTCTCAGACCCTTGCTCGGGCCCAGAGGCCCAGAGGCACCGAGGCGGCGAGGAAGGGAAAGGTAATGCGTGCAGCTATATGTGTGTACGTGTATCCCGTGTGTGTGCGTGTCTACGTACGTATGTATGCGAAGTACGCTCTAAACTTTCCAATGCGCGGAGCATCCTCTCCCTCCCTCTCTCTCTCTCTCTCTCTCTCTCTCTTTCTCTCTCTGTCTCCCTCGCTCCCTTTTCGGGCATTTCGGCGCGGTCACGCGATGACTTTTTTCTCCGTTCCCGGTACTCGGTTATCTCGGGGCCCCCGGGGCGCGCTCTCCTCTTCGCCTCGCCAATATAATTCCTCTCCTCATACCTCGTCTTCCCTTCCGATGCTTTCTTAAGTGCTTATATATATATATATAGGTATATAACCATAGTATATATACACAGTGGCACACACACACACACACACACACACGTATGTATTTCGCATCCGTGAATCTGCGCCGACCGTCGAGTCAGCTTTCGGCAGTTGTGCCTTTGGCGCGGCCCCGTTTCTGTATTTTCGCCTGCGCTCCATTGTGCATCGTATCTCGGGAATTCGCATACGCGAGCGAATGCGTAACATTGTACTGCTGTATCGAGGAATAACGCAGATATTTTTTGTTTTTTTTTTTTTATCTTCTTTTTTTCGTTCGTTTCCGATTACGATTTACGGGGGGCGACAGACACGTCGCCTGTGGCAAATTTTATGTGCGCATTTCAAAACCTCGCTGCCTCTTCCACATAAGATTCCGATTTAAATATTTATCGCTGAGAAAAATTTTGTGATTCTTTTGACGCCCGTTACGCCGTCTTACCGTCGCTCGGTCGTTACTACTTAAATTCGATAAATCGCCGATTCTTCTTAACGAAACGCCGCGGACGAGAATTCATTCCAGAGACGGGGTCGGGGCGGTTCAAAACTTTTGCACAAAGCTCGAAAAAATCCCCACCCCCCTCCGTCCTCTCTCCGTCGCTCTCGCACCGTCAGCCTGTCACTAGATTTATCGGATGTTATGTACGGTACATTTTGCCTAAGCCTCGATGCGGCATATTGCTAAAGCCGCGGGCAATCGGCGCCGAACGCGCAAGCGGATCGGGCGAGGGGGAAGAAAAAGGTGCTCGCTCGTTTGGTCGGTCGGTCGGTTGGTCGGTCGGTCGGTCGGTCGGTCTGTCGGGTTCGATCCCTTCTTCCAGATAAATACATAAGAAGGTAGTCAGCTCGCGTTCGTAAGACCGGCGTTCTTTTCTCCGACTATTCCCTTCTCTCCCCGGACTTCCTTCCGCGCTCGCGCCCCGAGGGCTATGTTTTTACCGGGAAGGAATACGCGCGCGTAGAAGAGAGACCGAGCGATAGATCGACGAGCGACGCTTGAACTATGTATAGGGGACCAATAAGAGTTGGAGCTTTGACATGCAGTTCTCGCGCCCGTGGGTGCTGGAAAGTCGCCCGCTCCCCCCCTCCTTCACCTCCTGCCGCTTTTTCCGCGAAAAGCAATACAGCGCGGCTTTCCGCCCGTCACACACTCGCGCGCTGTTTGTGTATACGCTTGTCCTCCCCCCCCCTCGTCCCCCCTCCCCCTCCACGTCCACCTCTCACGCAGCCTCGGCTCTCGCTGCTCGCGCGTTTCTAGCCGCCCGCCGCCAGCACAGCCATCGCGAGAGCGGCGCGTCGCCGCGCGCACCTTAAACGCCCTGTCCGCGATGCTTCGTTAACCGCGGCTGCCTCTCTCGTCGATCGATCGATTTGCCCCCGCTCCGCCCCCCCCCTCCCCTATCCGCGATCCGTCGTCCCGTCGGCACCCCTAAGCGAATCGCAATGGTTGTTCCAACGAACGGCAGATAAAGAAAGTCCGATCGATTCCGAGAGCCGTCGTATTCTGCCGTCGTACAAGTCAGGACTGCGAAACGACATAAGCCAGTCGCATCCTCGATCGATGGGTCGCGTACGTGCGATATCGATGGTGGAAAGGATCTCGCCAAAAAAAAAAAAAAAAAAAAAAAAAACCCCAACAAACAAATAAACCAACCAAAAAAGAAAAATCCCATCCCACGCACTGCCACGGGCTCGCGCACTGACTTTAACGCCTCAATCTACTCACCCGCTAGCCTGTCCTTGAGGTGAGGATGCGCCTGCAGCGGGTGCGCCGCCAGATTGGCGAGGAACCGCGCCGTGTGCAGGCCCGCGACGGCCTGCTGCTGCTGCTGCTGCGCCTGTTGCTGCTGCTGTTGCTGCTGCTGGCTCGGGGTCAGGGCCTGCAGGCCCCAGGGGGCGGGCAGCAGGCCCTGGGAGCCGGGGGGCCGGTGGGCCGGCACCCTGATCACCCCGTTCGAGTAGAGGAGGCTCGAGGCCCCGGGAAAGAGCCTGAACGGCGCGAGCAGCTCCGCGGGATGGAGGCCGCCGGCGGCGCTGGCCGAGGCCCCGCCGCCGCCGCCGCCGCCCGACGCCCCCTCGGGCGCGCTCCCCGTGTCGTCGTCGTCCTTCTCCTCCGAGCTCTTGTCCTCGGAGGCGTCGCCCGCCGGGCCCCAGGAGCTGCGGCCCTCCTCGCGGCCGCCGGCCTCCCAGCACCAGGGCGTCGCGCCCGCGGTCGTCGTCGTGCCCGCGGACGCCCGCTGCCGCGGCTCCTCGGGGCTGCGCGGCGGCGGCCCGCGCGCCCCGCTGTCCGCCAGGAGGCGGCTGATGCTGAACGGGTGGAGGCTGCTCCGGGGCGCCGCGGCCTCCACCTTGGTGCTGGCGCCCAGGCCCGGGACGAGGCCGCCCCCGGGCGGCGGCGGGGGCGACGAGCCCGAGCACTCGTCCGAGGCGCGCGCCGCCACCGAGGACTCGCGGTAGCGCAGCGGGCTGCGGCTCAGCGAGTCCGAGTCGTCCACGTTGATCTCCTCCGTGGGGTCGAGCTCGCTGCTGGCCTCCTCGCGGTCCGACGACATGGCGGGGCCGCGCAGGGCTGGCCCTGGCGCGGGTCCGAGGGAGACGGAGAGGGAGAGAGCGGGAGAGGGTCGGCGAGAAAATCGGTCAAAGGGTCGAGCGAGAGAGAGAGAGAGAGAGAGAGACAGAGTGATAGGGAGAGAAATAGAGAGAGAGAGAGAGAGAGAGAGAGGTCGAGGAATCGAGCGAGGGCGAGGGCCTCTCACGACGCGGTTCGTCGGCACTTCATCGCTGGCTGGCTCGCTCGTGTACGCTCGATCGCAGCTCCTCCCGTACGCGACTGCGGCTGGCACTGCGGCTCGTTGCTCACTATCGCCTGCGCGCGCCGGGCCCCTCGTCGGAGCCTGCGCAAGCCGGACGTGGGCTCGCCCGCTGGCTCGCTCGCTCGCTCGCTCGCCCCGTCGCCGAGCCCGCCGCTCGCTGCTGCTCCCGGCGGCCGCGTGGCTCCCGCTCCCGGCGGGCGGGAGGGCGAGGTGGGGAGCGCCCGCCGCGGCCAAGGAGCGCGGGGGGGTGGGTGGGGCGCGGCCGGCTCCCCGGCCAACGGGAGCGGGGGGCCACGCCCAGCGAGGCCGCGATTGGCGCGCCGCAAATTGATACCTTTTTAACGCTCGAGCGTAGGAGCTCCATATACGTATCCATACACGTGTGTGTATACGTGCATAGGTACAGGCAATATACAACCGTGGCTCGTACGCGTCGCTCGCGGCGCTCCTCGTTCTCGGGCTCTCCCCGCGCCGTCGCCGGCGGCGCCGCGGCGCCGCTTGGATTATTTATCGCGCTCGGCCGCTCTTGGCTCGGACGCCGTATCAAAACCCCTCGGCCCGGGACTTAATTATACGCGGAGCGGCGCGCCGGAGTTTCGGGGCCCGCTCCGAGAATTCCCTCGCCCCTCCCACCCGCCCCGCGCGCGCGCGCCGACGACGGGGCCGGATGCAGATGAGGGGGATGATGCGCCCCCGGGCGCTCGCGGGCGCGCGCGCTCACGCAGCGCTCGTTTACGTGTACAAAATGGTGAGCGCCCGGTCTCGGGCCCGCCATGTTTTCTATAGAAGCGCGCCTGCTTACGCGCCCGTGTATTTGTGCGCGCGCTACCCCCGCGAGCGCGGGTTCCCTTCGGCACACCGGGCAGCCCCGCGAGGACGACCCGACCGTCGTCAGCCTTATGCGGCCCACGCCGTCGATGCGCGTCCTCGTTCTCTTCCACCGCCATACTGCGCTATTCTCCAAGGGCAGGATTTCATCCCTCTTTTATTGTTCTTTCTTCTTCTTCTTCTTCTTCTTCTTCTTCTTCATCTCTTTTATCCTTCGCGGAGGCTCGATTCACGGATTTCGATTTCAACGAGGCTGGGGCAGGGGGGGGGGGGTAATCGGAAAAATCATTGCGCGACGAGGTCGGCGGCGTCTACGACTGCCATTTTCTCGAACGCGCGCGTATGTATACATATATGTGTATATATGTATGCACGGCTGTGTAGTTGCGAAACGAAGCCTCGATATTATTAGCCACCGCGCCTGAATGGAGATGTATATATATAAACTTGAAGGCTACACACACACACACACATCTATATACTTATGAAGTATTGGCTATTGTTTGCATTATGGAGTTCCAGTGGTTATAACTCATTCTTTTATTAAGACGTCATGAGCGTTCTCGATGTTTCGCGTATGTACGGTAATGCATAACCATATATTGCGTCCGTCTAGAAACGGAATTGTACGGTTCTATAATTGATGAGAAATCGATTTAATCGGTTCAGTAACTGAGCGGCAGTAATCATACATTCGCATACTTTCAATATTTCCGTAGAATTTGCCATATGGGCCTGCTAGTGTATATTAATGTTAGGCTGTAAAAAAAAAAAAAAAAAAACATTATGAAAACTTTAGTGTAATTTATTAAAGCGACGCGGTGGCGTAAACGTGGCTGAAAATTAGAAAAGTTACTTCTAATACATTTCAATTACGCTGTAATGTTGAAAAAATCAATCGATAACAATGCAATCGAAGCGGTCAATATATTAGTTATGGAACTAACCAGATATCCTGAGATCCATTTGAACAATCCACGCATAAATTTATATCACGTTAGCTCGGATACATTTTCATGTTCCATGAAAATTCGATGATATTATTGTCAAATTAACCGAATCGATCATGACGATATTATTATTGTCAAATTAACCGAATCGATCGATTTACAGAATAAACATAATACATATTTATATTTAATAAATTACTGTTCGAATTTTTGGGGCAGCAATCACCGACGATGAATGTGTAAAACATTTCTGCTTACAACCAGTTGTTGTTATTTACTATATTCTCGGTTAATTTAATATAAATGTATAATTATTAAAAATCGATTTCAACATTTATTGCAGTATTTCTACTGTTCACAAACTAATTTCCTTTATGTAAATGAACAATGCTATATATTAAACTTTATCACAGACGATTAACTTACTATATATAATGTTGTTAATATGAAGATTATATCGAATTTTATCTCTTAATCGATATCAATTTTTTTTTTCCAATTGCGACTGATTTGGACAATGCAACTTGTATATATATGTAACTACCGATTTGGCATTGATATCCTGTAGTTACTGGATCTTCTGTGGGCAGTACTTGTTTTACAGTGTTTTATACTAATAACCGAAGTCACTGGATAAAATAGTGGAAAGTTTTTCTGTTTTAATTTTGGAAAGTATATTTCGAATATTATCACATAAACAGAAAATTTATTGAGGAAAAAAATGAAACTTTAGCTTACAGGACATTTTTCAATAAATAATTTATTTTACAGAGATTACTGATTTCGAAATTTGAATTGTGAAAATCCCTCCCTTACAAAAAATAAAATTTTTATTTTTACTACTAAATCCGTCAATATTCCACTGTTTTTCCGATGTACTGCCATTGTTCACCGAGTAAAAATAGTGAAATATTTGCTGACCTCAAAAGAGACAAAAATTTTGCTATTTCTCACCAGTATGCTGATTCGATCAACGGTTTAAATTTTATTAGAGCACATCGAACAACAGCTGCGTCAATTGATTTATATAATATAGTATTATCGAAAGTTAATTAATATTGATAAATTTTCAGAAAATTTTCGCAGCACTTATACGATAAAACATGTATATATATCTATATATACATCTTTATCGTCAACCACAAAAGCAGTATATTTCATAATTCAATTTTCCATCCAGTGTCGAGAGAGCTATGTATATACATGTATACACAGATATATATATATATATATATATATATATATATATATATATATATATACACAAGAAATTGCCGGTTACTGGCGAATATCGCTGTGTTTAAGAGCCCTCTCCAATTGTTATTTCTTTTTCACCTTCGAGTTGTGTATACCGCAAAACGCAACGACCAGGATCGCACCGTTATATAGAGAAATCGAAGCCTCAACCTCCCCCCCCCCTCCGACCGGCCTCTCGCGCCAGCGGCTCCGTGCGGTCTCTCTGCTCCAGAAAATCGAACCGGCGCAATTGGCGTCGCGGGGCGCGAGGAAGGTGGCCCAGCGATATATGCTTCGAGCGAATTCTCTTCCCATTGGCATCGATGCGAGCGATTATATATAGGTGTATGTATGTGTATGTGTGTATGTATATGTATTGGGGACGAAGGTCGTATCTTCGATGAAAAGGAGGAGTTTTGTTTCAATAATAAAATAATGTCCATCGCTACTTTTGGCTTTTGTTCACAATTCAGACAAGTTGTGGATTCTGTACAAATAAGATTTGTCGTCTTTGGAGGCCAGGAACGAATCGAGCTAGATTCTGATACATTCGAATGGAATTTGGAAAGATATTTGGAAGAAAGTAATGGTTAGTCAGAAGAGGTAAATGTAAATGTAAGACGACTGAGACAGAATTTACATCCATTATTTTTTCAAATAATTTTTTGGAGTCAATAACGAAAGTGTGTCCGAGCATTGCCACGATCGAATATCAACGTCCCGTGTCTGGTCTCTCAGTCTGGCCATTTTTCCTCGCAACGGACGTTGCCAAAGCATCAATTGTGTTCGGTAGAATGGCCCAACGGTCGTTCGAGCTCGCAGTAGTCGCGTCCTTTTGATTCGGCCGAATACAGAGCCTTGCCTCGATTCAATGAATTTCTCGCTTTGGCTGTGATGGTCCTCGTTCGCCAGACTTGACGCACGATTTTTGCCTCCGTCTTACATTATCTTTCAACTCTCAGATCCAGTTTACAATTTCAATTTCCTTAATTTCGGATGATAATTCCAGTCAGTTCTGGACGCAGCGTGTTCTTCTTCCATTTGGCACGGTTCTTCGCCGAGGAACGCCTCCAATACTTGATCCCCGAACAGTTAGACTTGGACAGCAAAATTGACACCAGTTCTGAGACATTTGGATTCACGTCTGGAGCAAATTCAAGTTATTCTTCTGAGAGCAAACGATGGACTGTAAATGCATTTTTCATTCAATTAAACTAACAAAGTGAAACTAGGCGCAAAATAATATTCTTTTGTTGGCTCGTATGACATTTATATGTATATATATATATATATATATATATATATATATATATATATATATATAAAGTGGCATAGAGGATAGATATGAAGTTGGCAACAATTGCGGCCATTTTTAACTACAGATCCGCAATATAATACACCTTGTTTACGAATCCAGCCAGGGATTACGCCCGGAAATAAACAAAATTATAGAAAAAAATGGCGGATGCCGACGGCTCGACGCTTTACGATTATTTATTATAAAGCCACGAGAGAGTCGCCATTCGCTCTCGTCAATCCCCGCGGGCACGTTCCGTTTCCGTTTCCCGCATCACTCATCACCGTCCGATATTAAACGTGTATATATATATACACGATAACGTCATATCGGGAAAAGCCATAACAATACACATCGCCGGCCGCGTGCATTATCAAGAGAGCGCGCACCCTCGGCATCTCGGTTCCGACGCTGATGCTGCGCGTCGGCTTCCACCTTGGCCCCTTCCCTATAAGAAAGCACAGCGTGGAGTCCTGGGTGGGCGGGGATAGGGAAGGGGGAGGTGGAAGTTGTATATTTACCAGAAGAGGAAGAATCGATCGGGCCGCCGCGCCTAACGGGAAAATCCGGGCTAATAAGGAGCCGTCCCCCTGGCCGCCCCATCCCTCTCCCCACCTTCACCCCCCCCTCCCCCTTCCATCGCGAACTAAGTGATTGAATATTGCGCTCGGCATTCCGCGCACGGAGCGCGCGCGCCGGCGGCCTTTCGATTACCAATCCACTTAAGCGCCGCCGCAACAATGAGGAGCAGCGCGGCGCGGAGTCGCGTCGCAGTTTGCGCGCTCCTTCCTCCCGTTCTCTCTCTCTCTCTCTCTCTCTCTCTCTCTCTCTTTCTCTTATAAGCACTATATATATATGGAGCGGGCGGCTCTTCGCCCACCCTACCAGCCACCCCCTCGGCCGCGTATATATATTTACGTATACGTGCAATCATGAATCTTGCACGAGTTATACATATATATAAGCATGTACATGTATACGCTCTGCGGTAACAAAACAATCTGCCCGGGCCATAAGAAAATTGCGGGGAGTGTGCCCGAGAGGGCATGCAGGCGCGCAGGCATCGGGGGCTCTGATGGCGCGGGGGCAGGGCCCCGATTACGTTCCGCGAGACCTCGTGTGTGTGTTTATATGTGCATCTTGGTTATATATATATATATATATATATATATATATACATATATATACATATATATATATATGTATATGTATATATGAACATACGACTCGCCTTTCTGCCAACCTAATAACTTCGACTTAAATCGTTGGCATAGATCTCTGTCTTTCTCTCTTTCACTCTTTATGCCAATTCTATATACAATGGCGCCGTATGTATATATATATATATATATATATATATATATATATATATACATACCTGCACTGATATAATCCTGAGGGATGATCGCTCGTTGCTCTGGTCTATCATTTAAATAACCTCAACTTTTCAATAGACAAGACAAGATACATTACATTCGATTCTTCCGACGGCGACTCGTCCTGACGTTTTTTTTTGTGCTCAGTGATGTTCAGTAATCATCTCGCTGAGTGGAGACGCTTTATTCAGATAACATTGTAGGGATATATATATATATATATATATATATATATATATATATACACGTGCCTGCTTTACTGTATATATAAAGCGAGGATAATTTGAAATTGAGTTTATGCCGAGGACGATATGCGAAATCTCTCGTTTCGGGCTAAAGATGGATATTGGGAAAAAATCGAATTATTTCCGTTCGGCCGATGCTCTCTAGCATGGATTTGGAAAATTTATTCCACATTTTCAGGGAAAATTCAATTTTATCTAATTAGACAATTTGCTATTCGAAATTTAGCCGCTCAAATAATCACCAAGTTGGTAATATATATATATATATATACTTTTTTGTTCAAACTATTTTGAATTTTATATTCCATCATTAATAAATGTACTGATCTACTTAAAGAATAATCTCAGATACATCTATTAAAATTAATATCTTTCATTCTTAGGTATCGGACTGTTCTTTTTATTTTTGTGAATTGTCATTAAACGAATGAATTATTCCCGATCTTCTGGAACAATACATTGTCTATGGTGTTCGGTATTATACATCTTGTTCGACAATTAAGGAAAAATGTAAAGAAACGCCGTTAATAATAATATTTTTTTGCAATGGAATTTCTGGTATCGTTAGGCCAGTGTTTTCAAAAATCGTTAATGAAATCCTCTACTATTATTTAAGATTTGGATTTATTAGATCAAATATCTAAAGAATGTTTATAATATACATATGAGTTGTCACGCCTAGGTAAATTTTAGATTTGCATGCGTTTAATTTTAGGTTCTGTGCTTATGTTTTATAAAGTATCTGAGAATGCTAACGAATTATTGATGAAACGAGGCAAGAAAAAATAGTTAGTTCTAATTCTTAATGATAAAATTTTCCCTGGATTAGATCCAATAGTAAGTACTATTATATTCATCTGGCATAATGCTTTAAATAGCAATAACATACGATAAACGAGTTTTTCTAACGAAAACTGATATTAGTTGCCAGGTAAAGAGACGCCTTTTTTACAGATGCTTTGCTACTTTAATTCTATAACAGTTTCAAAAACATTGACATCCCCTATTAGTTATCCTTCAACGTCTAAAAACATGAATAACATCTAGTTTCATCATCAAGTACATATCAGTCTCTTCCTCGCAGTTACAAAATATAAAATTCCAGTTACACTCTTTTCATTATCTTCATCTCTCATTTCGAGCCTGTACTTCGTTATATAGTCGACGGACTCGAAAACTATCAAAAATGTTCGTAAGGTTGAGCTGTAAGAGCTCTTACAATACTGAAAATTATACGATCCGTAAGTCGTGGCATGATATTTCAATTAGTCTAACAATACCGTAAAAAATATGAAATTCGATCAAAAATAATTCTGAATAGTTGCTGAAATTAATCATAAAGAACTTGATTTTTCTGGATCAAATCACTGATACATATAAATGTCAGCTAATATGGTTGTGAGAAGGATACCGTGGTAGGGTATGGTTGGAAAAGTTAGATCGATAATCGAGGGATAGATTGGCCTTAGTCATACATAGAGTTTTGCAAGTCCTAAAGCAAGGATAATGTCTCTTGCGTAGGTAAATTTAGGCACCAAAGAGATCTGACGTTTTAGATGCCTTTCCAGGCTGGTGTGGTAATATTAAACGACTTCGAAGTCAAACAAGATCTGTAATGTATTAGTTTCTCAATTAAAAGTTAAATAAATTTTAAACTATTTATTAGAAATAGGAAACAAGTCACAGATAGAAAAATTAGAGAATCTTAACAACTATGCTATACATTTTATTTCATCTTTAGCCAGCAATTCAGTAACAATTGCGCTGGAATGTGATGATGGCGAATTATCGTAGTAAAAGTACGTCACGTCTAACATTATACCTAGACAAGTAGTATTTCCTGTTTATATTAATTTAATTGTACTTATGTCGACTGCCCATATACAAATTAATAAATATTTTTTTATTGGTCTTACAGTCCAATCAATTCAATCTAAAAATAAAAAAATAAAAATAAAATATATAAAAATTAAATTAAAAATTAAATTAAAATTATAATGACAGTTAGACTGTCCTTGTTTACATTCACCCCCGTAGACTAATATGAAAATAAAATATTAGCTGAAAAAATTCTTTGTTAGTAAAGTGCAGTCTGACTGTCTCCAACACCCTTACCGAATTGAAGACTTGTCCAACGTTTCGAGCTCGCTACGGCTCCTCATCTGGGACTAAGTTAGTCTATTAGTCCCTGATGAGGAGCGGATATGTGTTGTGTGTGAGTGGATGTGTGTTGATATTATTATTGTGTATTTTTTAGATTGATTTGATTGGAATGTAAGACCAATGAAAAAATATTAATTAATTTGTATATGGGCAGTCGACATAAGTACAATTGAATTAAGATGAGATAGTGATTTATCAGATTTTCTATCTTCTAAGCGGTTATCTATTTCGCCTCGGAAGAATCCGTTGTTTATTGATCAAAAAATTTTATCTTGTCCCTAGAAATAAACAACATACTTTTTAAATAATACACATCTTAATGAAATAAAAATATTTGGCAAGTCCCTCCAAATAAAAACTTAATTTTCAGAAACTGTTTCGAGGTTGTGGCTATTTTCAAGAAAAAAATGAAAGAAAATTCTTCAAAGTTGTGGTCCGACCATTCCAGCAACTGTCGAAAATTAAATTTTTATTACGTGAGACACATTTTTATTCATTTATTTTATGTTTCTCTTAATAATATTTGGCCTAGTGTATATATATATACTGAGTTCACCATCAATTTAAACATTTTTTAATTTTAGTATTTTAATTTTAGTATTTAAAGCTCCAATTTATATAAATGTTTTAAACAGACTAACAAGAAATAATGCATTTTGTAATTTTAGGCCCTTATTATTGATAGTTCATTAATAAACGTATATGTTATTGATTGAAAATTCAAATATATTAGCATTGAAAATAAAGGAACTGAATCTCTATATGACTTCATATATACTACAGAATAGTACATTCAGGTACTATTTTTTTACAATAATTATATGTTTAGAAAGTCAATTAAAAATTTAAAAATTAAAAAAATCTGTAAACATTCTATGCCATCGGACTTTTCTTCCCCCTATTTTTATCGAAGTTTCGGCAAAGCTAAAAGAGGCGAAGTGCTGCGGTAGCCTTGTTAATTCCTTAAATTGTGTTAAATCCTGTGTCGAAAATAAATGTTGGAAAATTCTTGACTCAGAGTGCTTGATACATTATTTTTTGACTCGCGGATTCAGCTTTTAAAAGCTAATTATGTCCCGTGTCAGTACCCAATCCAATCGGTGAGAGGTGGGGGGGGGAGGGGCTTCAACTCGCCTAGTTGCTATGAAGCGTCTCTGGGCTATTTTCGTTGCGGTATAATAGGATAACGTTAAAATGCTGTTGCCGAACTGGATAATTAATGCGTTAATTTACTTCGTATTTTCTACGTACAAATTGAATCATTCGGCGCCGAACGCCTAGCGTGCTTGCTGTAATTTTGATAATGTAATGGGATACCAAGTGAAAATATACGAATTATTTTTGGAACTATATAAGGCTGTCTATTTTGAATGAGAGCACAGTTATTTTTTGCTTCAAAATATGCCCTAGCAATTTTCTTGTTCTGTAACGATATACCGGCATTGTTTGTGAGTTAATTTTTCATCTTTTTATAGGACTCTCTTTTAGGGATCTGGATGAACAGATCCATGAACTTCTGTAGCCAGCTGAATAATGCCACTGCTTAAACTGCTTTTCTTTTCCTCCAAGTCATAATAATCTATGTTATTTTTACTTAATAGAGCTTCTCGGAGGGGAAGCAGACTCGGATCATTGCGATTCGATTCAGGCAGATTTAGAGGCGGTAGCAAATTATCAGCAACTGTAATGTCTATGATACAAAGTAAACAGGTACAAAGAGTAACGTACATAAATCGTTAGAGTTCGTATATTCAAGGATGCCGAAGGATGAACGACGTGTTGGGTTCATCGAGGAAGCGTACCACTTGGGATCCGATAATCGGGCCCCAGCTTCCAGGGGAAGATTCCCAGGATGGAAAGAGTGCATTTTCTCCCGGGATTATCTACGGACTCGTCAGTAAAGCTGCAATCTCTAATTTAGATGCTGAGATGCAGTACAGTCGAGATGCTAGATTAAATTAAAGAAGTTAGGGTTTTTGCCGTTCGCGTCTTACGAGTTACCGTTGCAGCCACCTAGCGGATTATCTCCACAAGCTGCCCAAGCATCACGAGGGAGACCTTTTTGTCCTTTTAGCAGATTTAATTTTAGCCAAAAATCATCTCCTTTCTCTGTTTTCTGGCTCCTTTAGTTGGATGAGCGCTAGGCCGGCTTTTCCGTGGGACACGTTCCCGATTCCTTTGCTGCGCAGAAGCCAAACCGCGAAGAGAATCTTCAATTCATTTAAAATAATCAGCTTTACAGAATTACCAAATAAGCAGTACTATTGAATCAAATAAAATAAAATAAATATATAGAAATTATTATAATTATAATGATAATCATTTTAGTCTCTAAAGAGGAGCAGAAGCGAACTCGAAATCTTGAACCAGGTAGATTTGGTAAGAATAAATTTAGGAGATCAGTTGGTGTGGGGGCCAGTGAGATCGTCCTTTACTAACTAGATTTTTTTCTTTCAGTTATGTCAATAATTTTTTATTTCAAATCAGTCTATGGGGATTATCATAGTCAAGGACGATCTAACTGTCGTTATAATTACAATAGTTCATATATATTTATTATATTTAATTTAATAGGACTCTAAGACAAATAAAAATATTTATTGGTTTATTTAAAAGTAGTCGCTATAAGTACAATAATATGTTCAAACTTACCGTCACATTGAATGTAACATAATGACATAATCTACAAGGACAATTCTTCGATTTTCTCGTAACAATTTAAGCGTCCGTGCCCATGTTTGTGTTTTGAGCATGGGGCCGATTCCAAGAATTTTTATCAGTAGTAGTACTCTAGATAAAAACTTGAAATAGTCGTAGAATTTCTTTCTCGCTGAAAGCAATAAACATCGAATTTTCGAACTCGTACAAACAAATTCTTCTTTTTAAAAAAATTAAAATAAAAATAAAAATAACATAATTTGTTATATTCGCAACAATTTTGCGTATAAATTCATTAATTTTATTAAGATCCCTGTTTGCGCACTGGCTTGTGAACTCGTATTGTCTATATTATGTATCAGATGTTCTGAAACATATATTTAATGGAGAATTATTCGGTTACCTTGTCAGTCGAGGATCCACGCACGATTTTCGAGCATATAATGGCAAATCAAATAACATACGAAGCGCCATCGGGGTGGGGGCAGCTTTCAACAATCGAGCGGGTACTATAAAATTCCTGCTTGAAATCCTTCCATATATACACTTCTATATATATATATATATATATATATATATATATATATATATACATGGCGGATACAGCCTCTCACACGCCGATTCCAGCGGTGCGCGGCACGTCCATTAAAATTTACAACTCGCTCCCCCCCGCCCCGACCCATCCTCGCCAACCTGCGACGAATATACGTTAGCCCATCAGATTATCGTCGCGTATAAACTCTACCCGACAAATCAGCCCGTCTCTCCATCCCCCCCCCCCCCAGGACCCATGATCCCAGTTACGAAAGCTCGTACAGAACCGACCGCGACGTCGGGCGAATCGACAAAGTGCGAAGGTATATGTCGCGCGCGCGCGTGTGTGTGCGTTTACACTAACGAGGAAAATCGTCCCGGATAGGTTATTGTGTGTAGTATGCTCTTTTTATTCCTTCTCCTGGTGCTCCTGTTTCTTTTTTTTTTTTCTTTGCCAGTGACTAATTAGCAAATGTACCCGGAGGGCGGGGCGAGAGCGAAGCAGTGACGGAATTGCGTTATATGTATATATATATATACGTACGTGTCGCTATCAAGGATCGATTTAAGTGTCAGGCATCCCCGCGTCACTTAGGCCTTTTCACCGGGGCGCGAATAATTCATGCGACCTCTCCACCCCTCCCACCCCCCTGACGCTCAAGGCACAGAGAGGAGAGAGAGAGAGAGAGAGAGAGAGAGAGAGAGCGCGCAAGAGGGCCTCTGCAGAAAAAGCGAGCGGTCCAGAAAAGCGGGGCGAGTACAACGCCATATAGTACGTTATAGTACGCGTGCTCTTGATCGAGGAAAGGGATATACGGCTGACCGGCTTCCCAGAATACGTGGCGACAGAGGACAGCCCCGTGATATTTCTCATATACATACATACATACGTACATATACATATATATGTATAGTTACCCTTATGGGAAAAATCATTCTTTATTTACACCTTGGACCCTACGCCCTCGCCTCCCTCCCCCCCGCTCCTTCCCTCGCTTGATCCTTTTTCTCCTTTACAGTGGCTATATATAGGCTCTTTCTATCTCGTGTCAGCTCGCCTGCGCCTTGAAAAATAATGAGAAATGTTTATACGTGCTGCTCGGATCATCGGGGACGAGAGGCCGCGCGCGCGGCATGTAATTTCTGTGTTTAGAGCGCGCGGCAGCGTCGTTGGGGCATCGCGTAGAAGAGACAAAGAGAGAGAGAGAGAGAGAGAGAGAGGGTGGGACAGTGAGAGAGAGAGAGGGGGGTGGGGTAAGTACTCTCGCGGCACGATTAGCGCGCCGACGCAGGCACCAAATGACTGCGTGCGCCCTCACTGGACGAATTCTCTTCCTCTCTCGCGTCTAACTCGGTATCTTCTACCCCTCCCCCCCCCCCTTCACCCCGCCCAGCCTCTTCCTTCTGTCTCAAGCGCGCTTACGCGAGTGCCCGTCTCCTTCTACTCCTCCGCCTCCTCATCCTCCTCTTCTTCTTCCTGTCACTTTCCATCATCCTCCAAGTGGAGCGAGGTTATCCCGCCTCCCGCGCGAATACATTTAAACCGGTGTGCGAGCGCGCGCGAAGACAGACCGTATTATCACGAGAGAGGAGCGCGCCGCGCCGCCGACGCATGATGTAGCCGCGCTTCAATTTTCCATCAAAAACAGATTTCTAATGCGCACCGAAGAATTTATCATTCTCTCTCTCTCTCTCTCTCTCTCTCTCTCGCTCTCTCTTTCTCGTGTTATTTATTTCTCTATCAACTTTTTTTTCCTTCGTTGCCCTTACCTATCTCCCCCCCCACCTTTTTAGTGTTATATATAGCTTTTATCTCCGGAGAGAATACAGAATTATATACTCGATCTTTTTTATATTACGTGGACGCGCGTATTTAGGCCACTCGGGTTGAAAAGTTTATTCGCACGCGCGTGTGTGTATGTACATGTATTCATACATCCGTGGGAGAGAGAGAGAAAGAAAGACGGTTTACACTTATAACGTTGGCGCTGAAATTATTTTAAGAGCCTTACATACTCGTTGGCATCGGATTGCTTAAGGTACATATTTGATGCTTAAAACGAGATTTCCATTTAGGAATTGATCTTATTTTCATTGTGTGATTCTGTGTGCGTGCTGGCGCGCACGCGCGCGTGTGTGTATGTAAAGTTCGTGTATAGTTAGTTCCCCTGCGCGTTCGCACGATTCGCCGTAGAAAATTGGTTTAATTAGCAATTGCCTTCCGCAACGGGCGAAATTATGTATACGCTTCGTTCTCAGATATTTATTTATATATATATATATATATATATATATATATGTGTGTGTGTGTGTGTGTGTGTGTGTGTGTGTACTTTTCTCGCTGCGAGCGATTACTTAAATCCCATTTAGTTCTTGTAAAGTTAATATGAAGAAGAAAGAGGTACACGGCTGGCGAGATCGAATTGCATGTAGAGAAAGGATAAGGTTGTTTGGAAAATTTCAACTTACATCTTGTATTTTCAAATAATGTTCGTTGGTGATTCGCATGGATAAATTGATATGATGAAAGTTATATTTCAGCAGGATTTGAAATACACACCGAAATTGATGCTTATAAAATATAGCGATGGAGGATAGATGTCTTGGAGAATTTAGCACCAGCAGCCGAAGGTGTTGACATCCAGAGAATCGGCATGGACGAAGAAACAGTCTTGGCAAGCGAGAGGCATAAAATTTGGAGAGCGTGAAAAAAGAAGTTTCTGAATATTAGGATCATCAAGCTCTAAAAAGGTGAATAAATGCCTTGTTAACTGTCAGCGAAAAATTTTAGACTTGAAGAAACACAGAAACTAGAAATTACGAGAAATTCTGAAGGAACAAGTCTGTCGAATGGGTGAAGATCTCGAGCCGAAGAATTCTAGCATAACGT
This sequence comes from Sycobia sp. Sy_11, assembly GCA_018907035.1. Taxonomy (NCBI): domain Eukaryota; kingdom Metazoa; phylum Arthropoda; class Insecta; order Hymenoptera; family Epichrysomallidae; genus Sycobia; species Sycobia sp. Sy_11. The sequence goes on along the minus strand of JACCIC010000090.1, from coordinate 848,850 downwards.
AATTAATACCAATACTAGTTTTTGGTATTGGCATCATATAGTTCGTCTGACTCTCTATCACAATGGAACTTATCCGCAGTATCTAGACCACATTTTCTAGAAATATTCGTTTTTTTTTTAACGAATTCTCAATGAAATTGGTTGACGATCTAAAAAAAAGTTCAATATTGAACAGTCTGTTGTCGTTCCATCGACAGTATGTTCCATTAATACATGTTCAACGACATTCCATGTATACGTTTTACGGTATATACCGTGCAGAGCGCAACTTGCTAACTGACGAGATTATCGCGTCTCATTAGCGCATCTCGCCGTACAACGACAAAAGACCGATATATATTATATACTATAGTTTCGAGTTCAGCTACCTCGGAGTACGCCCACGCAGACTGTAGTCTCGGATAAATCCTTTAGTTATGTCCTGCTACGTATTAGCATTCGTTCTGAACGTCTAATAATAATTTCTCTAGAGATCCTCATATCAATTTGCAAAAGTAATCCCATGTATATTTTCACAAAACATGTAGAATATAAATAATATTCTACAGTTTCAAAGTTTCTAATTTGTTACTCACTCGAACAATGATATAAATCTCGTACCAAAAAAAAACTGTACCGGTTTCCTGTCGTTTATCTTCTCCTCTTTTGTAATTCGCTTTTGTCCCACTTTTGTATTATCATTGCGCGTACAGAGCACAATCCGTCATGGAGATTCTGTAATTGAACAGATCCTAAGACAACGCGCAAGCACCATTGAAATTTTCACAATTCTGACTCTTAAACCTAACCGAGTCTCGATTAAATATAATCTATTGTATTAAATTATAATTGAAGGTTCAATAAAGAATAATGAAATTCTTTATTCTAATTTTTATGAACAGCCGGAGGTCGGGCATTATATCTTACTTAACATCCCATTTTCCGTGCTTATAACTAATGCACTGAAATAATTAAGACACCGGACACGAATTTGATTAAAATTTCACGCACCGTTGCATATATTTATCTTCCCCCCTCCTCCTTTTTCCGGGCGGTCTCGTTAGCCCCGGGTTTCCCGGAAGCGAAGAGACCGAAACGAAAATGTGAGAGATCAACGGATATTGAATATTTGCCGAGGTCTATAATAAAAACAACCCCGCTGTCCGCGCTCGGGGCAGAAAATAGTGGATTATCATGAATATGTATGTATATCCGGATGAATTGAAGTTATTGTGTAGATATAACGTAATTCAAATTTATACTCTTCAATTAAACAACGGCTTTGAGCCAATTGCACGATTCGTTCGATATTCTCGTGCCAACGTCCAGATATAAGTTGGCTTGGATCGTTAAAATTTTCAAGTGTCCGGCATAAATAGAATAATAATTATGTGCTAGTAAAAAACTATGCGCAGTGTATACAAGTAGCCTTTAATCGCTCGGTTATTGCATCAGTCAACCGATAATTTATCGTCTTTACGGTCGATTGCCCCAGACGTAACGTTAGCGATGAAAACGATTTTTACCGATTGTTGCATTTTAACTTACAATAGAAGAATCCGGGGAGTGTGTAAAAATCAAAAATTATTATTTATGAGCCACGGTTCAATTTGATTATATGGGTTTTTTTTTTGTAACCACACAGTTCTTACACAGTGACAGAAAATTCAATCGAATTTTGATCAAATATTTTTGTAAATTCTTTGTTAGTCTGGAAAGTATCGTATAGCAGTCCGAGGAAAAGCACAGCACGATTTAATCCATGTACTAATATTGTAAGAGCCAGGAAGGTTTGATACCTTCAGGTCGCAAAAAATTGAAAAAATGAAGGTTTTAAAGAGCATAAATTGGTATTATGGAGTAATACAGAGGTCAGGTTTTATTTTCAAAAAGACGATGAAGGGAAACGTTGATCAAATTTTGTAATGTTAGCGCAAGGATCTCTGACACCAGATTCTGATGTGAACATTTCAGTTTGCCCGCACGTAAACATTCCATTGCATTCTGTGCAAGTAGGAGCATGGAATCTGCAATCAAAAAGTCAATTATTAAGGAAATCTATTTTTATTCCATTGTTAATAAGAAAATTTTGGCACAGGATAGAATTTCCTCACCTATCTGAGAAGAATGCTGAGAACTTGGAAGGATAGTGAAAGGATAGTCCTGCAGATTATTATACCCGTGCGATTATTTACAAGCATTATAGTCGCACTGCTCCAATTTGTGTTGTAGTTATATAGTAAATGTTTACACATTGTAATTACTTGGAAATCTAGCAAAAAAATTTTCACGACCATATTTAAATATTTCTTTTATTTATTGAACCCATCTCTCTTTACATTTTCAATAATACGTTACTCCATATCTTCTTTGAAAGAATCTCAGTGAATATGCTTAAATTAATTCATCGTATCTCGCCAAACTTTTCTGTTAATTCTCCATTTGTTTATTTTGCAAAACGTAGTTTTTGAAATAACCGAAAATCAATTCATCGCGCAATACCAATACGAGGTCGTTCGACGAGATTTCACGAAACGAACGTCTTTGCTTCTTTTCTGTCATCGCGATTAACAAGTCACGGGACGAATATTAAAGTATGTATTACATCCAATTATATTCGACATTTTGCGGGGATTGGATTATCGTAAATAATTGACCGTCCTTCATTGTCGGAAAATAACAAATGCAGTGAAAATGTGTTAAATACTCGGATCTATTATACATGTTTGACACTGATCAAAATGCGACGGTATTTTCAGGTTTCAGATAAAAATGACGATCGATATATTCAATATTTAATATTCGGCATTCCTATCGCGAACGTTGGATGACCGGTCAATTATCATTTCCGATTGCGATCAGCGACAATCCTCGTTTATTATGCGCAATAACGTCATTCAGCAGCGCGCTAACATTTGTAATCATCGTGGGTTTCGCGAACTCCTTCTTCCTATCTACAATTGTGGAAGTACTTTGCTAATTTACGTGACAATATAATGATTTTTACGTCTGATAATTTTATTGCGAAAATTAATCGTCTGAAAGATGACAGCTTATGACAGATTTTTTTTTCTACGTCAATTTGCGAACATGGAAGTTTGAAAATTATTCAACCGCTAATCGTTGCTAACCAGTAGGATAGCGGTAATTATTTAAAAACCCACACCTCATCATAATTTACCAAAAATTTAATAAGTTTTAAAAAATTAAATGAAATATGCTAGTTCAATTCTTAGACATCGAATTCGTGGTCTATACTTCACGAGCACGATTCGAAAACAGTTCAAGCCGTCAATATATATTTTCTACTTCGTACAGCAGCGACATTCATTTAAATGTAATTAGAACTCTTCGGACATTACGTCGAAAAGCTCCGCGCCCCAGCATTTCCTTAAGTAAAACTGGCTTAACGCCAATGCCCGTAACGAATATCGGCGTAATTCAAAAGTCTTACTCGCGCCCTCTGCTTTTTCGCGTTTTACCCACCCAAAATTTCAGGAGGACGCGAGCTTGAAAAAGGCCGATATAGGCGGTGGGGCTCTTCCACGGCCGTAGCGACGGTCTAGCAGCGCGACCGACGGCGATTGATATGGCGCCCGAGGACCGCGTCGAGAGGCCGCTCCTATTGTCAAACGGCGCTCGCGCGCTAAAATATTCAAAACCGAAAAAGTCCAATCAAGACCCCTGCCCCGCAGCCCTGCGACTCCTCCCCCCCCCCGGCTTTTCGCATCGGGTGCGGGGGAGGGGGGCACACAATGATCCCCGCGGGAACGGCCGGTCCTCCCCGACGATTAGGCCCCCCTATGCCGCCGCTGCCGCTGCTTCTTCTTCTTCTTCTTCTTCTTCTTCGTATTCTTCGTCTTCGTCTTCTTTCCGATGCCGCCGCATCTCCCCGCCCCGATCAATTATCGGAGCGAGCGAGGCGGCCCTCCCTTCCTCCCTTTCTCCCTCCTAGCCCCCACCCCAACTACCTCTCCCGCATCGTGTATTATATTATATATGCGCGCCGCGGAGAGCTCCTCTCGCATCGGCGACGGGGCAGGCTCCTCGCAAGTTTCTCATCGCAATTAGGCGCAAATTGCGCGGCGACGGCGGCGGCGGCACGGGGCTCGCGCTCCTCATCAAAAACGATTACGCTCCCCGCTCGCTCGCTCGCTCGCTCGCTCGCGCGCACGCTTGACCTCGTCCTTCTTGCGGGTTTGCGCGTAGTGTATATACATAGATATTTAGCTGCCGTGCCGAGAGAGCGAGCGCAGCGGAGAAAGGATTAACCCACATACACGGTCGGGGCGCGGTCTCTCTCTCTCTCTCTCTCTCTCTCTCTCTCTCTCTCACCGTCGTACGATCCGCGCACCATCTCTACAGCCACTGGAGTGTATATACATACATACATACATATATATATATATATATATATATATAGTATAATATATAGAGTCGGGACGATAGCGTGCAGTGCGCCAGAGTGAGGCCGCAAATTCTCGGCGCGCGACGAACTTCGGCCAGGCTGCGCAAGAAGGAGCCGCAGCGTCGGTGCCCCGCGGCGACTGGACAAAAGTTTAAGAGCCTCCGCCGTCGCCGTGGGGCCGACGGGTAAGGGGGGCAGGGGGCGAGAGGTCGGAGCTCGATGCAACATTCAACGTTTGCCGCGCTCCAGCCGGGAAAACTTTTTACCCTGCCCCACCATCAGCCCCGTTCGGGTTAACCTCGCCGCCGCACGACGCCCAGCGGGGAGTAGGGTGGGAAAACGTCGATGCAAAAGGTTGTCTCGGGCCGTGGCGCGGCCATGGTGGTCGCGAGTAGCAGGGGAGCGCGCGCCCGTCCGCGCGTATATACCTGGAAATAAAGGAGATCAAAGTTTCATCGGCGCGAGAGCCGAGCGTTGGGGCGACCGAGCGGGGTTCGAGTGGGGACGGAGGGGTGCGGGGGTGATAGCGGCGCGTCTGCGTTGCGTCATTTTCTCTTATTGAATAAGCCGTCGCAGCGCGTTCTGCGGACGCGAGCCGAGGCGCGGCGCTCACCGTCGGGCCGACGCGAGTCCCCGGCCCGTTGCTTTCGCGAGGATTCGTTGTATTGGGGACTTTTTCATCGTTTAACGTCGCATTTCTGGCGGGATTTTTCGACATTCATTGGATCGATTTGGCCTGACGAATTTTAGTCTATATTACAGAGTGCATACACATTGTCTAATAATGAGAGTCAGAAAAATTTCAGAATTTCCTGATTTAAAATGGACTTCAAATTAATGCACGAGGATGAATCGATAAAACTTTTTTTCATTTTTCACCATAATGACCTCTTTTTCCAAGATTCTGTACATTTTCTGGTAAACTCTTTGAAATATAAACCACCGCCTCGGCAATGGCCCTCTCGCTCGAGCTGAATTTCTTACTCATGGGCTGAGTTTAAGCATTAGGAAAAGGGGATAACAGGGAGCCAAGTGACGTAAAAGTGCCTCAGGCACGGCGGCAAAAATACAATTCGTGCAACTTGGCCAAGACCACTTCGGATGAGTAAGCTGGCCCGTCGTCGACGCTGAGCGGAACTCGTTTCTTCGACGAATTGAAAGTTGTTTCAGAAAATCCATTTGACAAAGCGCATACGTTTATTTCCCCGCGATTTTGCTACCTTTGACCATAAATACCAGTAAGATTGTCAACTCTGAATCCTAAAGAATCGTAGCCACGGCTTTTCCAGTGGATGGGATTATTTTGATCGTCCTCGGAGCAATTCGGTAGGAAATATCCATTGCTTCGACGACTGCTGAATTTCTGGTTTATTATCAACGGATCAGAGTTTTATCAAGTGGATACTAGACGAGATTAAAACTCCCGGATATTTCACTTGGACCCGTCCACGTACGACTTCGAGCACGACCGATGCGTCCATTTGCCGTACGTCGAAAGTAATCGCGGCGGCCACGAGGTTAAAGCTCGCTCAATCCCAATCCATTGGGTAAAATGTCGGCTGTCTTACGCGATACGCCTGTGAATTCCCACTGCTTCGCGTTGAATGCTTCGTCAATTATCAAGCATTACGTCACGGACCTTTTCGACGATTTCCTTAGCAATCAAGGTTATCGTTGAGTCTGATAATTGCTCATCGAAAACAAAAGTATAGCCATGTGAAAATTTATCGTTGCAATAAACGATGAAGATTTGGTACAATATTCAATCTGACTTGAAATTACTTTTTTCACACCCTCGACCATCGAACAATAAAAAGTCAAAAATTATTCATCGCTGAGGTTCTTTTTCCTTATTTCAAATGATTGAAAAATGATAAGTTACCTAATAATCACATTGGAATATTTCTTGGCTTTCTTTGAAAGACAAGAGTGCAAGATGGAAATGTATGTTATGCTTAGCCACAGACCATACCTTTCAACACTTCAAACACGCAAGTACTTACAGCGTACATATATACAGCGACATTTTCTCGGTACATATGTATGCAATAATTTCTATATTAATGCTCACGATTTCCAATTAATATGGTGTAAAACGATTTGAAATAGTACTGCATTTGATTCGATTTTAAACGGCTCCCAGCAAAACGGAAAATCTAAAATTAAAATTAGGGCCACGCTCTGTGTGGAACTAATCGTAAAAGTACTTTACCGTCATCTCTAGAGGGGGCGCATTAATTTTAATTATAAAGCGAGACGCATCTGTCTGTAGGGGCGACGACTTTTAAAACGCGATGGATTAAGATTCATGAGATGAGCCCGAGCCATACAATATCTAATCCCATTTCAATATACTTACATGTATTAAATATGCGAATGATCTATCATATTTCTCATTCTGAAACTCGTTAGCAATTTTTCCCTTATCAGCTCTATACATATTTTAACAATTTCGAAGTTCCGTTCAAAACGCCATTCTTATAAATACACTTGAGCAGTCGCAAACCTACCTCGTCACCCTTAGATACGCATATCAGCTTCGTTTATAAATCTTACCAAGTTAGCCAACATGAACTATACGACGATGCAGTGCCGACACGTTTCGCCTTTACACCTGCCGGCGCGTGCGCCCTCTCTGTCCCGCAGCCAGCAATGGGCACCAAGAGTTTATACTTTACCTGTAAACTCGCCATATACATATATAGCTCTCTCCTTCTCGCGATTAACTCGTGAATAACCGGCAATTTCCAAGAACAGCCTGTTCCGTGGAAAAGGAGGCAGCTCACACCGACGCGCCGCCCAACCGGTCGTCACTTCATCTCCTGCCACGAACTCTCCTCGCTGCAGTGGTACGCGTGTACACACACACACACAAACACACACACAATATAGAAACCTCGAGTGCGCGCGAAGCTCGCGGGAAAGGGCGGAAATCCACTTAATTTGCCCGGGCCATTCCTGGTGATTGATTAACAGGCCGGCGAAGCTGATTCGAGAATAGAGCTGGGCGAGACTCGGTGGGTTCTGGCGCGGCACACAGCTCTCATAAAGATATATATTATATATATATATATATATATATATATATATATATATATATATAATACCCTGCGACTCCAGGAACTTATTTGCCGCTTCCTTAGTAGGATAAGACAATCCCCGCCCATCTCCTCGCCCCCGCGATGAAACTCAATTTAGCCCGGCGCCCGTAGTGGGGGAGGGGGGCATTTTTCACTCACCACCCGCGCAGGGCTTTTATCCAGCCCGGGATCGAAATCCTTATAATTGCGAAAGAAAGCCACGCCGGGCAGTGCGAAAAAATAAGACAGCCCGTCGCTCCCCCCGGCCGCCCGTCCCCGTCGAGTTCGCTTACATATATTAAGCATTCGCTGGCAATCAGCGGCGAAGAAAATGCGTATTACGCGGGGATCCCGCGTAACGCTCGGAACGCGCCTGGCGGAGAGAGAGAGAGAGAGAGAGAGAGAGGATTTACGAGGTCGCGGCGCTAACCGAGAGCCAGCCCCTCTCCCGCTTTCGCCGCGTACGCCCGTGACTCGCGCGCATAAATCGCCCCGCCGGCGCGTTTATGTATATATGTATGTATATATATATATATATATATATATATATATATATATATATATTGCCGAAAACAGGGTTAATTCGACAGCGGAGTTGGGGAATCGCTATTTTTCGCGGACCAGACTTTCCCCTATCCCCCGACCCCCGCTGGGCTGCTCGACCGTCGGGAATTAAGTTGGATTTAATCTTCGCGAGAGTCCGTGTGTATGGGCGACTCGATAGCGCCCCACGCCCGAGTCTGGTTAACGTCAAACGTAACCACTTAGCGTATTGGAGTTTGATTTATTTTCCGTGGCGAACTGCCGCCCAGGGAGCTCCCCGTCTCTCTCTCTCTCTCTCTCTCTCTCTCTCTCTCTCTCTCTCTTTGTCTTTCCCCATTGTGTCTCTATGAACTCTCTAACCAGGATTTTTCGCCCGCCGCTGGCTCGAGTGGCGTGCGAGTGCACACCCAACCCGCCCTATCGTTACGCGGTACAACAACGTCAGAGTAGCGGCAACCCCCCTCGGAGCCTTGTCGTTGCTTCTCTAGCCCCCCGCTCGCATCTCTTGATCCACGTTGTGTATATACGTGTATATATATATATATATATATATATATATATATATATATATGCCCCTGGCAATTTTTCCAGCCCTCTACTTCTTCGCTGAATTAGGTGGGTGTGGGTGGGCTGGCAATAACATTCTCATCGCGCGCCTCTTTATTCATTCATTGCCGGCAAAGTCGGGCGTTTGTGCGGGCCTTTAATAATCAAGTGCCTCTCTGTCCCCGCATCTTTCCCCAAGCCCACTCCCCTCCCCCTCTGTGCGTGCTCGCGTTATCCCCCATCCTATCGTCCTTGTTAGGCAATGAGAGCTCCCGAATGTCCTGGGCTATTGGCATTCAAAGACTCGAGTTTCAGATAAATGTGCTGTCTCCGTGTACGTACGAACGATTGTACGATTGTACGATGTATATGTATAAGGGCGTGTGTTTACTCGCTGAATTTTATCCCGTGTCAAGGGGGAGACGATACAGGTTTGGCTGTTTTACTCTGTTAGAACTGATTCCACAAATGCTATATAATAAAGAGTAGATATCGTACAATTGTATTAGAATTGAAAGATATCGAATAAAGAATCGAACGGAATTGATGCGGGCATTTTTCTGTGTCTGATATTTTTGTATCTTCCATCCACCTATTTTTCAATTCGACTTAGAAACTTTATATTTTCTAATTCTAATTGTTCGCGAACTGGACTACCTTTGGTAAGATTATCCAGAAAAACAATCTATTACAATCTTTTTCTAAAAATTTATTTTCAATTTTGTACGTATTTAAATTATAAACATTGCTAGGAGTTTTTGTCCTCATCGACGATAAAATATTCTCATCATGAAAATATTCTTGACAATCTGTAGGTAAAAATGCAGAATCTTATCTTTGCTTAGGATAATTTAGTTTGTAAATTTACTATTTAGCGTTTAGGTTTTGAACTGAAAAGTCTTTTCATGAAGTTTCTATCTCTGGTCATCGTACATTTAGTTGGGTTGTGTTTGGTTTTACCACACCTACGAGATACCTTTCGAAGACGGCAGAATAAGCATCTAAGACACGTATAACAGGAGATTTTAAATAATTTTAAAACTTAGGGTATCAAAATGGGTTATAAGATAAAAATCCCCTATTATTTTCGAGTAGTTCGAATGTAGGAAACTTGACGATTCGAGAAGACGAGGCGATTCTGTAAAAACACAGCAAAGTAATCCGAAAGAAACATTTATTGGAAGCGGGAATGAAACTGATCCTTCCAGCATACAAACCTAGAGGTACAATTTTAACTGGAGAAAGAGAGAAAAATTTCGTATCGTGCGAGAAAGATGGGAAATACCTTTAGGACTGTTCTGTCTGACTCGCGCAGAAGCGGTGACTGGTCGACGACATCGCATAAAAATGGAGAACCAATCGCAGTAATTGTGAGAGATCGAGAGATGGAAGAGGTGGTGTACTACTTTTATTTCTCTCCGACGGGTGGCGTAAGAAAGTTGTCCTCGGCTTTTTTACACGGCTTGCTGCCCCCGGGTCCGTATACTCCAAGAATTGGCCGGAATCCCTCGTCCCGTCTTCACGAGCGACGTATATTAATAACGCACACTATAATGTAGAAGGTCGATAATGTTTCGTAAACGAACCTACTGTAATGAAATATGAATTCGATTCCACGTTCTTGTGTACGATTTAGATTATTTATTAGAGCAAGAAACGTTTGTTCCGGATCCCCAGAGAGATGAAACAGCACGCGATACATTACTAAATTTATAATTAGACAGAAAAATTAATTTTGTTTAAACATCAATCTACATGGGTGCGTTCAATCGGTCAAAGTTTCGATCGCCACATTATCTGATTACCCATTTCGAACATCTAATTGTGCCTAATTCGTAATCACAGACTTTAACACTCTGCAGGAGAATGTTTTTGAGGTTTTCAATTGTTTTCGATCAAAAGAAGTACTATGATCGATTTGTCATTAATAATAACGAAAATTCTTCTGTACGGATTTGCAAAATATCGTAACATTCTATTCAATTTTTAACCATTTCTATCACAATGTTAGATTATAATTAAATCTGATTTTCATGTATGGAGTTTGGAGTTTGAAAATCTAATGGTTACTTTACATAACCAGAAATTGCAACGAACTCCCTATGACCGATACTAAGACAGTTATTCAATAAATTTAATAGGTTATAAATTTCGCTATTCAGAAAGATAAAAATATTATTATTTAAATAGTATTTAGAAATTCTAATCGGTAGATTTAATTATATGATTTACCTATGTATGAAAATATGGCATTTGCTCGCATATCGACTAAATTTTAATGATTTTGAAATGATTCTTTTCTGATACCTCCTCCTGACAGCTCATGAAATAATCATAAGTAATGAAAAATTCTATTACTATACATAATAGATCTCAGTGAAGCTTATGAAAATTAGGTGTTTTTTAATTTGACTAAATTACTATACTATTTTTACACTTTTGTTATTATTCAATTAAATTCAAATTAAGATAGTTACCTTTGTTTTATAGGAAAGTCGGAACAAATAATGATCTGAACAGGAGTCTTTCGAATGATTTCATACTTTTTATGCTAAAATTCAGAAGTCATACTATATATATATATATATACAATCCTTATTTCTAAACAAATAAACAAAGAAGAATGTAGAAACGTCACTAAATAACCGCGCAACCTTATTTATAAGCTATGGGATGTGAATTTATGACCAGGCCTTGTGACGGCATAGAAAAATTTTAGAATAGAAAAAAAAGTTTCAAACTATGAGGTAAACATATACCTAATATAGCCCTGTTACACATATACCGATACTGCACTGTTCTGTCGCAGCTATCTCTCTCTCTCTCTCTCTCTCTCTCTCCTTACAGAATGCGCAAATTGCAAAAAATAGATAGCGTCTAACCTTAGGGAGTCTAACTATGATTATTGGCGTGAATATACTAGCAATTGTGCTTTACAACTTTACCTGAGAGCAAGAGTTTCAGATAAAAGTTTCAATATTTAAAAAAAAAGACAAAAAACTTCGAAATCGCTCACAAATATATTTTTCCTCATAGTCAGATCATTTTTGGTCTAAATAGATAATAAGGTATAAAAAAAAACTTGAAAACCAAAGGAAATAGTTCCACGTACGATGCTTAATGGCATACGCCAGAATAACGCGATATTTCCCATTTTACAATGTAACGGTCATTAATTGGTAAGCATCGGTGATCAATAGGCCCGACCACCCTACCTATACGCTCATTTTGTTACACTGCGTCCAAACAATCGATACTCGCCGATTCGTAGTTTTCCACCGTACGTACAACCACGAACTCTCAACGTTAAATACCCCCATTGTCTCGCGTCGTAATACACACATACAGACATAAATCCATGCATATATACAGGCTAAAAGCTCTCTGTCTCTCTCTCTGTCTCTCTCTCTCTCTCGGTGTCCGTGCGTTCGTGCGCGCGCGCGTGCGTGCGCGCGTATGTGTGTGTGCGCCCGCGGTGAGTATATATACCTACACGGCCAATTGTAGTTTTCAATGCGTCCCACACGAGGAGTACATACGTAGGAGTTGGAATTGGAATTTCTACGGTGGGCGGGATAGAGGAAGGGGAGATTGGAAAAAGAGGAGCGCCCAAGCGCGGTTTGTACACGAGCGAGTGCCCACGCCCTCTCTCATACGCACGCGAGACGATATTATAAATATGTACAACCTATCGTTTAATTGGAGTTGAGAAAAAGAAAAAAGCGAGATGGAGAGGGAGAGGTCGAGAGGACGAGCGGTTGGAGCCTGAAAATCGACTGGGCGCGTTCCCGTCTATATATATATATATAATGATCGCTCCGCGCGTCTCATCCGCGCGTCATCCAGATAGACGCCGGGGTCGTGAATAATGCAAAAAGGACGTGGGTGGTGGGGTAGGAGGAGGAGGAGGAGGAGGCGGGGGAAATTCCACGGCGAGGTCGCGCACGAGAAAGACCCGCGTCGAATCGCGGCCTGCCGGCGGTGGGTGGTTGGGGAGGGGGGGAACGGGGATTAAATTTTGAGATAGAGCGCCAGAGCCGAGGAAATGTCGGTATATAGGTGCGGGAGCGGCCATGTTTTCATTAGGCAGGCTAATGTCCGGTGCTCGATCATGGTGTCTTCCGTTTCCGGGCACGAGGCCCGTCTGCCCTCTTTCCCCTCTCTCTCTCTCTCTCTCTCTCTCTCTCTCCCTCTCGCTCTCTCTTTCTCTCTTTTTCTTCTTCACCTACGCTTTCGCTCTAGCGCGAACTGGTGCGGTGATTTTTCACCGCGGCGATTCGCTCAAACCCCTCCCCCCCCGGGGGGGAGGCTCCACATCGCCCAATCCTCAAGGGCTCTAATTCGATTACGCGCACCTTCTCTTTGCTAAGCTTTGAGTTGGTGCGGGTTACAATGTCTCTGTGTGTGTAAGTGCGCGCGTTTCTTTCTCTACGTCTCTATATCTATATGTATCACTGAGCAAAAAGACACTTTCCACGATTGTTAATTTCGACTGCCTCCTTTGTTCGCTCGGTTCCCCGAGGGCCATTTCTTATAATGTTGGACTATTCCTTTTGTTATCAGGGGGCTTTTACGTTATTTATCGAGAAATTAAATGGTTTTAAAATATAAGGTTAGAAATATATTTTTCAAATATAGAATGAGATACCAAGCATGTTAACACCATAATGTATACCAAATACATACTTAAATGGAATGGACACTATTAACATTTAATATTTGACAAAATAAACTAAAAAATTAGAATCTCTTTATTCGTAAAGTGTCTATTTGATGCAATTTCGCTAAAATATATTTTATTACTTTAAGGAACTAATAAAAAATCTTTTCTTTAAACAGTCGATAAAAAGAACAGACGATTTTCAGTTTTCAGCATGGAACATAATATATATAAAAACAGAAGCCGGAACCACAAACTTACTTTAAAGATTATCTATAATTTTCAAACTATCAACAATTCAAAGATAAATTACAACTACCGAATATTCAGAGTAATTAATCATTCACAAAAGTAAACGATAAAATATCATCGAAACTAGACATTCGAAACTCGAATTCAGAGCGTTGAATTTTGGAAATCTTAAAATTCGAATAGGTCCGAATCTCACATCTCGATAGCATTCAAATTCTGAGTGTACTTAATTTAATGTAAATTTAGATAATAAACACGTGCACTTACTCTATATATTGGAACAGTAGAGAATTTGAGGGCTGTCGTTCAGGCTTATACTTATATATTATATAACTGTATCTATATGAATGACGAGGTCGCCTATTCATCGATACACAGCCAAGATCAGATGCATTTTCTGATGCGTAAGATCATGTCGAAACTCTTATAGGACGATACAACAACCTTATCCAGCCTTATAACCTGACTTTTTTTGCTAGTATATTAAATCGCTGGAGAATTGTAGTAATTTCTATATTGTCGATGCTACTAGAATACTTGCATCTTGCTGGGAATTATTGGTATGCGCTTCTCCAAGATTATGCACTTGAGATGAACTATGGAACCATCGGGGTTATGATTCGGACTACTTTAAAAAAAATAAATTTATGTGTATATTATGCGACTGAAACGTTGAAAGACATCAAGAAGATGTTTCGAGAGTAAGAATTCCAAATTCACCAGACAGACACTTCGAGTCAATTTTGTCAGTAAGGATGTATATACTTAGTTCTTTGACAATTGAACTAGTTTATCTCCATGTTTGCCGTTAAATGAAGAGCTAATAAATTTGCTGTTCCCAAATTTGATGTTTAATGATCCTATTGTATCTGTGTATCTATCCGATTTATATGGGACTGCTGCGCAACTGTAATTTTTTATTCCTTTCAGGTAAACTCCAGAAGTTCGAGCACTAGGGGGACTCCAGTACTGGGTATACTTAAGAGTTCTAACCGCAAGGCAACTTCTTTTCTTGGGGGAGTGAGCACATAGCTTACCCGCACATGCTTCCAATAGCAGTAGACCACCGAAGGGCTTTTGTTAGAGCTTCTTGACCGCCTGTTCCTTCGATTAATATAATACAAACCCAGTCGAGTCAGCGCGATTGACAACGCGTCTAAATAAGAGATTAGTCGCAATACCTGACTGATGACTTCAGTTGGCGACTTCGTGAAGTAAAGCCACAGGGACCCAAATTTCAACATCTTCATCTTCTGGACAAAGCCAATTGATATTACTGAGTTGAATGTCCTCGAAAAATACAAAATGCTACGCATCAATCGTGCAAATTCGTGAATCTTGCAAATATCAAATTTGTAGCCTGTGAATGAACATCTATTATCTGATTTGGATGATACGTATAACCAACCCCACCATGTAGAATGTTAAGTCCTTGATTTTCTACAATAATATGTAACTGCATGATAATTGTGAAATAAACGTTCTAGTAATATATATTTACATGTAATTTTTTTTTTTAATATAATATCGAACAGAATTACAGGATCAAAAGGAAATAGGTGACATTGTCACAGCCTTCATGTTCCATCCATTAAATAAAGTAAAACAATTTCACCCAAAACCCCTTATTTATTCTGTCTCCGACAAAAATTATTTATCCTGCACTTTATTATGAGTATGACCTGACAAAATATTTGATTTCTCGCCTCTCAAGAGAAAAGTTAATTATTATTTAAGAATTACAGTTTTGAAATTGATATTGATTTATTTTGTTAAAGTCTACGCAATAATCCCGCATTTTCAGTAAATCTTTCCAAATTAAAACGTTTTATTCCAGCTAATATTCTTGTACATAAAAAATACTTAATATAGCATTTATTTTGAGTATTTTTTAACAAACTAAGAAATATTTTCATTGGTCTCACAGTCCTATTCTAATTAGAGTAAAAATAAGGGCAATCTGATAGACACTCGAACAGTACTTTAAGACCAAAGAAATTATTTGTTAGTGAGTAGACTTGACATTTTTCAAAATTCACACACATTTGCCTTGTACTAACGTTTACCTTGTTTTTTCCATAATAAAATGAATGCGTTTTATTGAATTGTAAACAAATATTCTGTTTATGTACAAATTTAAATGTAAAACAGCATTTTCGAATTCACCATTCAATAGCCATAATGATCTTCACACACACACACACACACACACACACACACACACATGATGCTCTTATTATCTATTATGCATTTATATTGTTGCCCATTTTATTCTTCTTCTTTTTGTGCCTGCCGATCCATCTCGAAATTCCCCTGAAGCTCTCGAGCAAAGAAACGCTAATTTGTCCTTCCTCCCGCCCGCTCTCCTCTCCCCTTTCTCCCGGCCACCGGCAAAACCACGGGGCGCGCTCGCGCACGCGCGCGCTCCACAAAATCCACAACAACAAAATTCATTCCACGCAGATGCTCCCTCCCTCCACGCTGCAGAGGACACTTTTTTCTCTCTTTTCGCTAGCCCTCACGCTCTGTCTCTCACTCTCTCTCTCTCGCTCTCTCGCTCTCTTTTTGTCCGCGCGTCTTCCACGGAATTGCGCTCTATAGTCCACGCCCTAAGGGTCGCTCTATTAGAACCTATCCCGAAAAATTGGCTGACAAACTTCTCGGAAGGCAGAGAATTTATCCCCCCTCCCACTCTCTCTCTCTCTCTCTCTCTCTCTCTCTCTCTCTCTCTCTCTCTCTCTCTATATCCCCTCGTTCTCTTCGCTCGTCCGCGCGTGCGCAGCCGCGTGCAGAGAGCCGGTACCTGCTTATGCATTATGCATTCGTTCGCTGCATTATACGCGCCTTTCCCTCCCCCCCCCTCATCGCCCCGCCGTTTTCTCGGATTATAGACGAGCGAGCATTTTTCTTTTTGCCCCCCTCCCCCCTCGGTGATGGACGAGGGGGTGGAGAGGGGAGGACGGCATAAGATCACGCTCAGCCGTATGTTATTCGCGCGAAATTGCACGCGGAGATTTTCGCGGAAAACGATAATTGCGCCGCCGTATGTAACGCCGAGTGGTGGATTACATATGTATATAGCGCCTCGCTGCGCGCGCGATCGGTCAATTGAATGCCCCCGCGAGGTGTCTATGTGCATACATATATATAATATCGTTTTATCGCGCTCGGCCATTATGGTCACTATATAGCCTCTCCCCTTCTACTCCCCCTTCTACCAACACAGTCCCGCTATTAAACGGAGTTAGCTCATAGAAGTGCAATGGCATAATGGCTGTATATCTCTGTCTCTTTCTCCTCTTCCTTTCTCTTGAATTCCTCCTCACATTCATCCGTCTTATTAAATTTTTTTTCCTTTGAAATATATTATATACATATATGTTATATACGTGTTACTTAAATATTTGAATCTCTCTTTCTCTTTATCATTTTTCTGAACTGCTAGTGCAAATTATTTTTTGCACCAATAGGGAGAGAGAGAGAGAGAGAAAGGGACAGAGAGGAGAGAGAGAGAGGAGAGAGAGAGAGAGAGAGAGAGAGAGAGAGAGAGAGAGAGAGAGAGAGAGAGAGACAGAGAGAGAGAGAGAGAGATAGAGGTAGGTATGGTAGTACGATGTTTAGTATGTTTTATTTCAGTTACGGACTGGAAAAATCCGGCATAACCATTACATGATATACAATAAACAATAATAATAGACTAACAATCTTAAAGTGATGTTGTGATTAAACATCGCTACAGAGACATATTACAGAAAAGAAATGTATATTAAGAAAAGCAAACAAAACAAGAAATAAGTTACCAAAGAGTCGCATATTCTAAACAATATAGTATATTCAAAAACATTTATTTGATATTAGTGAAATACCGACGTAGATCAATTTTAAAAATGGTCGCGTATAAGCGTTTCAGATATACGTTGGAAGGTCATTCCATAAGTATAGGATATCTACAAAAAAAGAAGATCGTAAATTGTTTGTCCAAAATTTACACGGAATCATATCCCGAACAGAACCGCGTTTACTACCGTACAAATCCGTAAGATTCGCGCGGTAGCAGAGAGTTAGAGTGAGGGAGAGACTATATATCAGGTGTATCAAACTCGACATTTCAACAACGATAGAGATGACGAACTATACATAAATTTATATATATATATATATATATATATATATATATATATATATATATATATAGATATAGATACGTGGACATCACACCCCTACCATTCGCACATCGTCTCCTCCAAGAAAACAATAAAGCAACCACAGGACAGTACACAGCCCGTCCACTATGGCGTTTTTTCCGTTCGTTGTACCGCAAATCGATAAATATTTAAGTCGACGAAACTGCGCTGCTCTACGAACGGAGAGGGGGGGAAGTTGGAGGGGACTTTTTCTTCGTGCCATACTGCGCTGGGCCCATTTCTGTCTCTGGCCTTGGGCCAAGAAGACCACTACGCGGTCGTCCGTTGCTCTCTGGTTATCGACTTAAAAGCAGAAAGAAAAACAAAAAAGGAACACAATCGTATCGCCGTCGACGGTTTCCTCCCGTTTCTCGACGCGCGACCCCACCGAGTGTCCCTAAGTCCCGAGGGAAAAAAAAAATCCTAATGTTCTGATGCGTCCCCGTACCGATGAACATTTTGCTAAATTGGCGCGAAAACCAACGACAAGTTCTGCCGCCACCTGTATACATTTTTACTATATACTTCATATACAAACGCGCGTATCTATCTGTAATACTTTTAATGGATGCTGGAAAATCATTCTGATGTATATAAAATACCCGATCCATAGGCTCTCTGGCGTATCACGCTGAGCTTATCTCGTATCCACGCGCGTATTTGTGAAACTAGGTTTCTTTTTCCATTCTCCTCTCCTCCCGTCTCGTCCATCGAATTTACATAATTACAAGCGGTATTTTACGTTTGCGTGTACATCGATGCCTTCCCCCTACCCCTCGAGGCTGCAATTCTTTACGCGTTCGTGAACCTCGGGAAAAATTCGTCATTAATGTAGACGTTCAGATCGGCTGCCGGGCGTTGCCCTTGCGTGCAGCGATAAGTAAACGACTAGGGGTACGTGATTTGCCGATGGTCGGAATCGGTTCACTCCTGCACATTTAATTGCGTATGTTCCTCCGATCCTGTCTGGTTAATTAGTCAGGGATCGGGAGTAAAAATATCGGAAACTATATGGACGAGATTATATAAGTTAATTGCGCGGGGTTTCTTCAATATCGACGCCATTATACCGGATTCTACTCTTTGTTCATCGACAATTCGAAATTCTTGGCGGGTTCTGTGAAAACGTTGAGCGACCGTCTAAGTTTAGATGATGACACTTGCTACAATAGTTTTACATAATTAATAAATTTTAAGTCGTGGATTTCAAAAAAAGTTCGATCGAGCTATTATTAATGCTTCGGTAATAGAAAATTCGAAAGAAAATAGTTCGCTTTTAAAGTGTTCCCAAGCATTGTAAAGACGAAGCCCACAGCGTGTTGTTCAACGTAACGTTTTTGGTTGCATTTAATTCAGCTTTAGGCTTCTATTCAATGTTTCAGAAATAACGAATCGACAACCATTGAGATGCGACTGTTTGGATTATGTATTCGTCGTCTATTGGGCTATGACTTGATAACTCTGCTCGAAGAAATCTTTCGCTATAATAAACATACAAAAAAAATAGATGACAAGTATAAGATATACGAATGACCGGCTGTCGGCGGATCCAAATTTCCTGTCCGGTCGATTGACCAATGCGGTTCCCTTATAAAAGACGAACGATCGAAGATGGCGATCGCTGACGGATCGAAAAGTATATATATATATATATATATATATATATATATATATATATATATATATATTATAGGAAGAGTCTAGAGGAAAAGGCGCGAATATCCCGGGCTTTCTCCATTGCCCACGCGCAGCAGGATATATTAAAACGCTTGCATTACAACTTGATTCGCGCGAATCTCGCAATATATATATATATATATATATATATATATATATATATATATATATATAAAGGTTTTATAACGGCGCGTGCGCGCGCTATATTCTTGGAATACGGGGGGAAAAGACGTGGACTAAGAGCCTTTTTTTTTAACGCGCAAAAATTTGCGGAAATATTCTTACGTGCGAATGGACGAAAAATATTACGGGAGATTTATTCGGGACAATAAAGTCGGCGCAAAAAGCCATTAAAGAACCCGAGTGCGATGATATTTTGCTATATATATATATACTTTAAGTTGAAATTTCTAAGCGTTATGATGCCGTATATAATATACAGTCTTAAGGACAATTATATTGCTCGATCAGGTAGATGTCTGCGATACAATGCCCCCGGATGCTTTTATTATATCTCAGAGATTGCAATGAAAAGAAGTGTGTGTGTGCTGTGCTGTGCGTGAGTGTATTAGTCTGTATATGCATGTATATATTGCGAAGAATCTTTAGATCCGGTGCTCGCGACCGCGCCGGAAAATATCGCATCTATTCTTAACGCTCCTCCCTATTCCTACCGTATCCCCTTGCGAATTATATATATACTAGGCGACCCTCTTGTCTAAGACGTGGGCAAGCATTGGATTTCAAAGCCGCAACGAAGAAGGAGGGAATATATATATATATATATATATATATATATATATATATATTATATATATGCGGCAACAGCGCAGACTTACCTATTTCACGGCGGGGTCTATGGCAAAATGGCTCCTCGCCTCGCCCTGGATAAGAATCAGAGCCAGCGCGGGACGGTAAATATGTTTAGGCCGCTTGCGGGTGTATACGTAGGCGCGTTCGGATGTGCGCGAAAGGGCGGTGTGTGAGTGTGTGTGTGTGTGTGTGTGGGTAGGCGGTGGGCGGGCGAACAGGTGTGTGAATATATGTATAGTTATAGAGAAATATTCGCTCGGCGCGTTTGCGTTTTCTGCAGTGGCCCTCCCTCGCTGGGTGTATTTTATATATATACGATCGGTAAAATCATAACGTTTTCGCAAGTTTGTTCTTGTAGTTTTTCTTACGATAGTTGAAATTTCGACGTTTTTGTGAAACTAAGGATTAACTATATAGTATTAACGACTAACTGAGATTGCTTCAATATATTTTCAGCCAGACACAAGGCTTTTAGGTACGAACAAACCTAGGAACAAGGTATTGATATGCGGTAATAACCAGAAATATATGAAACGTTTTTTCCGGTCGTTTCGAGCGATTTATAGATAAATTTTTGAAACCTATTTTATGTATTTAACATCCACAATAGTTGGTATCGCATACTGTATATATTTTTGGTTATGCTTAAAATCTTCCTTGAAACAAGGTTGAACTAGGTATAAGTTGTAACCTGCTAAAAAATTAATATCATTATTAGGAATTATTATATAAATTCATTGACGATAGTATTTTATACATTCGCATACAATTTTCTACTTATGAAGTCTTAATCGAGCTTATATACTAACCAAAGTAACTTATCGTCACATGCGGGGAGTGGCCAATCATCAGAAATGCAGAGCGTGTGACTCTCTTAGATATGAATATCCCTAACAAAAAATTTTGAGAAAAGAATAAACTCAGATTATTTACTTTATTAATAAGTAAAATATAATCTATCATTAACTATCAATAATCGAAACAGTTAGAGCGAGCATTGAAATATTAAAGAATATCGTATTAAAAGAGTTGCAAAGCTAATTTGAAGCAATAGATCGAATAAATGCAGACTTTATTATTCCTCTGTAATTCATTCAAATTATTACTTTACGCAGCTTATAATTTTTCTTTTGTCCATGGTAAACGACATAATATTATAATATTGTATAAATATTCATTTTTCGGCTTGTTTACTGGCGAGTTAACAAGCTTCCGGCTTTAAACCTGATTTCTTGCCCCTTTCTTAATTTTTATCGACAAAGCTCGCATTTTTCATTCTAAGATCCGTCTCTTTTCGAACCATCCTCGCTTATATTCTACTTTTTTCTACCTAGTAACTATTCTGCCAGGGCTACGTATGAGAGAATCACTAGTACGTAAGATTCCAGCACTCGGATCTTGGCAGGACGTGATCGTTCTTGCCCTTCACCTTATAAAAACTGATTATTTTTTTCACTACTTTGCTGAGCCTCTTGAAACGCAGAGATCCGTGTTCTAATTATCGCGCAAAGTAAAACGAAGCACGTGGGATTGGTGTAAGGACGAGGCAAGAGCTAGATCAAAATGTACGATAAACTATAAACTTTTAATCGAAGGCTGCCCATTATCCTTGCCGAATTGGCACTCTAATATCCTGCGCTTATTTTACTCTTGACCTAATCGACGACTGTTGCGGTAGGGCGGCAATCGCGGGTACCCTCGGTATGAACCTCGCATAGGCAATCGGACATAGAACGCCGCCGTCGGCGAAGGAGCAAGCACATATATATATATATATATATATATATATATATATATATATATATATATATATATATATATTTTTGCTCACAAAATTCGCAAAGTTCTCCTGCTTTTAGTGGTTCGTTTTCTCAGCGATCGTGTGCGTTCTGCCGGCGGCCATTGGAAGCCATTTACAGTGGTGATCGTTGCCAGCCGTATCTTACCAGGTCGCATTCTAAAAACCCTGTCTTTATTCGAATGAGTTTTGACGTATCATTTCTAACTTGACATAAGTATGAATAATCGCTTTACAGGATTTTTTTTTCAACCTTTTGTACTTTTTGCAAATTATTATTAATAATAGTAAAGGAAAAATTAGAGAATACTGCATTGTCCAAATTGAATGTCGAATCAATCAGCTTTAAATGGTTTATGCGGTCGATGTCGTATTTGCGATTCTTCGAAGCTATTACGTGAACAAAATGATCGATGTTTTTGATTCTATCATTGATATAATTTAATTTACAAATTCAATAGAATGAAAAAAAAAGAAGAAAGTTCTTGAACATTAATATTATTAGAGTGTGTAATAATAATAGAGCAAAATTAAATTGGTGAAGAAACGATACAATTTTAATTCACGCCATCATAACTGCGAAATAACAAGATAGATACGACCACGGGGGTCGTTGACAGAGCAATCAAATTATCCTATAAAGATTATAGAAGATATAATTTAAGATTGCCTGAACTAACAATGATTATCCAGTTGATTTTGGTTATTAGATAGAAAGAAAACGCGATGGCTGAGAGGGAATCAATAATTAATAACAGTGGTTGGGAAATAAAATATAAAGGATAAAATTAGAAACAATGCAGCTCTTATTGTTCTATGCCGTATGTAAAATGCTTATCGGAAAGGATTAGAGACTTAATGATAAATGTAAGAGGGGAAAGACGTGAAAATATTTCTTTATTTTAAGAAATCTCGACAAAATTAATTTAATGCCAAAGTCGAGTAAATGATATATATATATATATATATATATATATATATATATATATATATATATATATAAATTACTCATATATTATAAGTATATTACTCATCATTTTTTATTAATATGAATTTGTGGGGTTATATATCCTTCCGTTATTAGAATAGTAGTTCCAGCTTTGATGAATAGCCGAAGCCTTTTTAAGTGTCGAACATAATAGCAAATACATAAATTGGGTAAATTTGGTGATGGTTCGGTTATAGACAATCCTCTACTGACAGTAATGTACCTGTTACTTTTCACCAGTAGTTTTTAATCTTTCAAAATTCACGGTGGGGGCGGGGAGCTGGTTGGTAATCATAAACAAGAACAATCTGACTGTCCTCAGAATCAGAACGATATTACTGTATAGGGAAATTGTCAGTCCGCTAAAATTTTAAGTATAGGCCTTAATCGAAGGCAGTACTATAATATAGATCGAAGTACGCGATTTTTGTTCTCCACCTAATAATGGCTCATTGAAAAAGTCAGGTAACCCCCTCCCCACACACACATATGTAATATAAGTAAACATAATATAAGACTTCGCTGAATCAAAAACGTACGCACGAGCCTTCTGCTTTCTGCCGTGAGAGCTAGCATCGCATATCGCGCGGTCCGTAGTGTCCTTTGTTATATATATATATATATATATATATATATATATATATATATATATATATACATAATGCGCTTCGCGCTTGCGCGAGCTCAACGTGACCCGAGAAACAGCATGGCGACCATGCGACTTTCCCCGCTATATATATAGATGTAGTACTTGTGACCTCACGTGCAAGGTGATAATATATATATATATATATATATATATATATATATATATATATATATAGACACACATACATACATGTATATAATATAGGTTTGGTGAGACCCACAGGCGAACTACCTACGCATCATGTTTCTGGACCGACGGTGCCTCGAGTATGTGCGTCCGAGTTTTGTTCGCTGCAAACGCCATTTCTATACATAAAGGCATAGCTTTCCCCATTCGCCTTCTGGACGTGTCACGTAACCATTACATAGAGTCCGCATACTGGAAACTACTATAATATATATATATATATATATATATATATATATATATATATATATATATATCCCACCTCCGCCATCGTCAACACGCTGCACCGCGGGATTTTCGAACAGGTCGGATTTCGAGGAGGGGAGAGAAAGAGAGAGAGAGGGGGGGAGAGAGAGGCGGAGAGAGAGTGAGACAGTCAGAGTGACAGGGAAGACGGGAGGGAGGCAGACAGAGAAAAAGAAGGCCCAAGCATAAGTAACCCCGCGCGATATTTCTTATTGAGGTGCTCCGTGTGATTAAATGTAAGGGGGCAGCCTTAAGGATTTCTTAGTGGGAGGGAGGGGCGGCGGGGGGCAGCAGGGAATTTCTTACGTTCTCGCGCGGGTGCGCGCGTGCGAGGCTATGGACGCGCCGCAAAAGCCGCAAAGAGTATAAGAGCCAGGCGGGGTGGCGGGTGGGAGGGAAGGGGGGCAGTTTCATCGCTCCTTTGCCACGGTATATATATATATATATATATATATATATATATATATACATTACACTTGAGGGCCACGGTACCGCGCGTTCTCACGTTATATAGCGAGTAGATGTATATATATATATATATATACACACTTATATATTATATATAAGTCTTTGGGGCCTCCGCAAAAGTCGAAAGAGAGAGAGAGAGAGAGAGAGAGAGAGAGAGAGAGAGAGAGAGAGAAAGAGAGAGGGGGAGGGGGAGAGAGAGATTGCGGGGCTGCCGCAGCGCGGCAGCAGCCTCCTTCCCGCGTATTAGTTTGCAAATATACGAGTATTATAATAATATTGCCCGCTTATTTGCCCATTAAATTTGCCCTCTCTCCCCCCTCTCTGTATAGCCACGATGATTCCTTCGCGATTAACTCTTATATATTTATATATAGTTTTCATTTTCTCTCTCTCTCTCTCTCTCTCTCTCTCTCTCTCTCTCTCTCTCTCTCTCTCTGTCTCACTTTCTTCATCTTTAAAACGAAATTCTAAATGTTGACAATCGCGTTTTAGCATTGATCTTGGGAAATCTTATTGTATAATATATATATATATATATATATATATATATATATATATATATATATATATATATACATATAGTGCTTCTTTTCCGAGGCTCTCTGTCTTGAGTTTCGGGTTCGCTTGAACGCCTTGCGCTGGATGTACTTCCCAATACCGAAAATTGCAGGTTTAATAATTTTTTTTTTTATTTATTTTTTTTTTCGTCAGCACACCATTGATTGGACCTATTTGTTAATTCAGTCTCGTGATGCCGAATAGTTTTTTTTTTTTTTTTTTTTTTTTGCAAAATCAGAAGAAGGCCGTAGAGGAGTCGCAGAATGCGAACTTTCGATAAGCGATGCTGATTGATGACCGTCAGGATCTTCCGTCGGAGCATGTCCGAGAGCATTATTTTTTGTGCGCGGATGCATTTATTATTGTTGGAAGGCCACATCGGACGAACACGCATTATTGGATCGATACAAGCATTTCCTTGGCAAAAAGTGTGCGAGGTACCATCAACGGCTTTCGAGCAGCATTAGATCGAAGACAAAGGTGTGGCGCGACTGGATGCTCGCAGCTGGGAGGGGGATGATCGGTCATTATTGGATTCTTTACGTTCTGCAGTTGCAGGTCAAGAGTGCACCTTTGGCTTCTGGCATGCATTGCCATAGTACACGCAGTCTATGCTTACAATTCAACAATTACACACGCGTGGAGCTCGGTGGTTCGTAATCCACCTGATCCAATGATCTACCGATCTTGCACTAATAGCCAAGATCCGAAAGTGTACTGAATGAGCTTGGAAACAGGATAAAGCGAGAGCGATACAGGTGCGGCTTTTTTTCTCTTTTCAACGAACGCGTATAGAGCATGCCCGTACTGGATGCTCGCTCCGGAGTATATCTGCAGGATCCCGCGACATGCCGAGAGGGCGGAATGAAAAAAAATTGTATTCGGCCATTGCGTCCGATTCGAGCGTTGAGAGCGAACACGTAATTCCAACCTGAATTTTGAAATAAAAACTGTTACAGCTCAATTTTTTTTTTTTTTTTAATGGAGATGATTCCGACCTCGAGATTCCCTCTATCAAAATCAAACGTGTGCCTCTTATCTACTTCTGTAAAATATTCACGCTGGAATCATTTTAACGCGAAATCCGAACAGTGGAAGAGATTTTTCTGGTCAAAACGAAAGTCGTGACCGTCAGCATACCGAGTTGTATATAACCAGCCAGATGTCACCTTAATCTCGAGTAACATATCTTTCACTGTATATCCTGTAAATCAGTCGACATGTAAGACCGTTCAATCAATATAGATACACGAATTTCAGTGATAAAGCGCGTTTCCTATCGCGCGACAATATCTTTGCGAAATTTTCTAAAACGCGACGTTATCTTATTTATTGGCCTCCTTGTATTACGACATATCTATGCATCTATTATGCGCATAAACTTTTTTCCTTCGCCTGAAACGTACTTCAGTCCAATTTGATACAGATAGAGCGATCATTTTGATCTACGTGCTCGCGATCGTTTAGGCGCTTGCGTTTCACTATATATTGATATAAATACATACATACATACATACATACATACATACATACATACATATATATATATATATATATATATATATATATATATAGAGAGAGAGAGAGAGAGAGAGAGAGAGATAATGTAAGAAATAATAAAGTAAGTGTAAGTATATAAAGTTTCGTAATTCTCGTTTGAGCCGGGGCACGGCCGAGCACGCCGCTCTGTTCTTACTGCGCCTCGGTCGTCGCGTCGCTGCCCGCAGTAAAGAGCGGAGATGTAATAAAGTATCTTGCCTATTACGATGAAAGTCCCCAGCGGGGCGAGGTGGAAAAGGAGAGGGGCGGGAGGGGAGGGAGGAGGAGGTCGGAGAGATAAGCTAAAAACGAAACCGGGCCGTAAACGTAACAAAGCTTAACGTTCCTCATAGTTATGTATACGTTGTAACAGAATCTATAATTAATTTAGTAATTTAGAGGTAATAAATATTCCCCGGCTACTTAACATTATGGGTGGGTGGGTGAGTTGGGGTGAGGGGGGTGGGGAAGGACCTTTTTCTGTTCCGAGAAAAATGCCGCGGTTATATCGTTGCGGAATTCGATCGAAGTTACGAAATGAGAGATTGAATTAAAGCGCGTACTTACAATTTTTTCGCCTTCTTCTTCTTCTTCTTTATTGTATTGCAACGCGAATTAAAGCATTATATATATATATATATATATATATATATATATATACCGGAGTTCGACTTCCCCTGTTATCCATCGACAATATCATTGTCCGAATTATATACATTTAAGGCAGTTTTTGCTGCGGCCACCCGACAATAAATAAAATACAAGTCGCGAAGTTTTTTCTTTTTTTTTTTTTATAGTCGCGAACGATCGAAAATTAATAATGCAGCATTTTATTAATATATATTAAACAATATCCCGGGTCTGGATTTCGCATCCGGAAGTCGGATGTGCTTTTTCTGGTCGCTATATATTATATATATATATATATATATATATATATATATATATATATATATATATATGAATCCGGCAGCTGTGTAAATTGAAGCTAAATGATTAAACAATGTTCAATGGAAAATACGACAGTTCAATGAAAGGATATTAATTATGTAAAAGGCGGTATTGGTGTTACGTTTCCTGCCTAAAATATACCGCTTGGATTAAGTATATATATATATATATATATATATATATATATATATATATATATTAATAAAATAGTTTTCATAATATGTAGAGTGCTGATATATTTTTTCATCGTCTGTTTTAATTAATGAAAATATACGTCAAGTTTTATTGGACATAATTCGTATATATGATTCAAAATAAATTTTTAATGCCATTCATTTAGTTGTGCGTTATTGTTTTACGTATATATATATAGTAGATGTATCAGCATTGCTTTAATTTCAATCATCAAATAAAAATTAATAACGAATCCGAATGAGTGCAGAAAAATTCTGAAATTCGTCGTGATTCATTGAAAATTGTGTCTCCGTGTAGTTTAGTGCAACGATAATTCTGAGAACAGAAGTGCCTTTGTTTCTTGGACGATTCGGATCCGCGTATTCGCATGTCTCCGGCGTTGCGTGTATAATAGTAAAAAAATTCTTCACGCACTTATAACTCTTATGTACGTGTTAAAGTGCCTGCCGATTAATAACTACGCCGTGTTTCACGATTGCAGAAGCAAAATTTAGCCGGATTATAATTATTTTGCCTTTTCATTCGAGTACGTGAGAAATTCATTTGGGCTCTATATTCTGTTAACTAGAATTATTATTATTGTTATTATACGTATAATTCAATATTTTTCATTAGTATTTGCGAAATATTAAAAAGAAATTACAATCGCGAAAATGGCATTAAAGTACCATTATCCGCTTTGTTCGTCGTGATAATTGAACTATGATTTTCTATGTAAATTGTCAAGGACAGTAAAAATCGTTTCACAGTTCATTGAAAAACATATATATAAATATTGTCATAGTGTTCACAGGATTACTTTAAAGAGTCGCGTCTCGCTGATGGATCCATATTATTATCAATCTCCAATAAACATTACCAACATATTTTTGGCGGTTTGATTTTCGTAATCCCGCATATAAAGATTGTTTTAGCCGAATTACCAGGACGTATATTTTTATTATTAATTAAAAAGACAAGCAGGATATTCTAAAAGACATTTTATTGCACGGTGAAAATTTTTATTATGAAATGAAAGTTATTTATAATTGAAGGTATGAGAACGTTATTGAAGATGCCGATATGTATTCATGACAAAATTTTCAATTTCAATTTTATATTGGACTCAATGCCGAAATCGAACTTAAAAATACTTAAATTCTAAAATTATCGCTCATTTATATATCATTATACAGACAATATTTATTCCGTATTATTATCCAGTATACCGGAGAAGAAAAAAAATCAGCGTCGCATTAGTTTACATTGCCTTTCGAAATTTCCCGTTCGCCTGGGCCATTATCAATAGGAAAATCTCTTACAGGCCGATCATTATGTATGGGATATCGAACGTCAGCAGAATTTCAGCAGAGCCGTATTACGCCTTTTTTACGATTAATGTTTCATATTAATGATAAAGCTCGCAGTCGCGGTCGACGCTACAAAATATATTCGCCGTTACAAAACTGGACTGTGGAAACGAACCCTTACAATTACCTATACTTTATCGCACTCGTCGTTAAATTCGATATTTAAAATTTCTATGACCAAACGGTATGGCGTTAAAACAGTCCTATATATATATATACATACTACTTTTATTTACAGCCAATCCCATAAATTTTCGGTCGCTCGATTAAAAAAAAAAAAAAAAAAAAAAAGAAATAAGAAAGAAAAATAAAAAAATAATAAAATAATCCCCAATCGATCGACCGATTATAAATTCGCCGTCGATCAAGAAATGTATTATTATTATGATTATACAGTCAGATTTGGTAATCGCGGTGTGGAAATTTTTATTGTCATCGAGTGGGAGCGATATTAAATTGTAGGAAAATATAATCGTAATTGTAGGGTACGAAACAAACTGCATCGTATAGCAGAAGTTGATGTATATAGCGTAACTTTTTTTTTTAATGCGAAATATATATATATATATATATATATATATATATATATATATATACTGTACTTATAGCATATAAAAATGACGTAAGAGACTCTGGGCGATCCGTTCGAGGAACGATTTGCTTATTTCAATAAATTTATAATAAATCGCGTTCTTATCGATCTCTCCTCGTTGTGAAATATATATAGATATATAATACGAAATACAATAATAAGCAGGCTTGATTTGATTGGCCTCCTTACATTATACTTTTAGACGTAACACTAAAGCTGTTCTAATATTTTTGCCCAGAAATAATTTAGATTTTCCAGCCTCGCATTAAGATATCGTTGATGATCGCTTCGGTCGAGCGACGAATGTAAAGGACGAGGATGTCGAAAATTCATCCTCTACAGAGCAGAGATCGACTGTCTTGGTAGCATCTAGCGAGATGTTTATTCTCTTCAAATTCGATTCGGTTTCAAAATTTTCCCATCGAATCAACAGGTGAAAATTCGATTGTCTCTCTTTTGTTTGCTTGGCAGAATGCCGATTTTAGCCGATTCGAATGAAGAAAAATTGATTTTGCTACAATTCCCTCGACTTTTATGTAGATTTTTACATAACCATATAAAAATTTTTACCAACCCATGATTAACTTTTTTTTTTCAGTAAAATTATTCAATTGCAATGTTTAATTATCGCTTATTTTTCAAGATGGATTTATCTATGTATTTTTAACAATGACATATTTTTAAGTGATTAATTCGTGCTGAAGTCAGTGAATTGGAATTTTACTGCTTCTGATCCGCTTGAAATGTAATTTTATTATGAAATTATGAAAATAGTATACATAAATATACAAAAAACAAAACAATATAAAAAAGACTTGTTTATATTAAAATAATTAGACGCAGTCGAGGATTTTTGAACGCGTTCTCTACCTTGAACTCGCGAGAGTTTCGAGGGAATTCACTCTCGCTTCGTGAGAATGCGAACAACAGAGAACAAACTGTTGTTACAGTCGCATTTATAATGATTGACACTGATTGATAAGCGTTTTATTACATTCGCGATGTAATAAGGTATCGATATTTTTTACAAATACTTTCGATACTTGGAAGAACGTTTTAGGACGTCTTTTTAAGAAAACAATGCTTCCGATTCCCGGTTGAAATATTTCTCTCGCGGGACAATTCGGAGTTTTTTTTTTTTTAGAAATTTCTAAAATTCTTGATAAATGCAATGTTTCGCGCGGATTTTAGAAATCTTCAAGAAGTACTTTTTGTACACAAAAACCATTAAGAATTTCCAACCAATGCTCGATTTAACCAAAACCGCGATCCCTTTTGTAAGATGCATAAAGATATACGCCTGTATCACGTACTTCAGCACTCAAAGATACTAATATTGATCTCTGGATCCTGTATATACATCCCGATGTCCAGATGCCACTGAATTTTGCAGAAAATGCTAAAAAGACATTTATAAGAAACGTGTAATGAGCTTGAAATAGCTCGATTTTACGTATTATAGATGCTCGGACTGTCGAGTCGAGCACTATTTATAGCCGATCTTGTCATTTAAAACCTTTTTGGAAAGAATTGTACAATGCTCGAGGTCACGCCGTATGACGTGTAAAAGGAGACTTTGTCTCTCTTTCTCTCTCTCTCTCTCTCTCTCTCTCTCTCTCTCTCTCTCTCTCTCTCTCTCTCTTTCTCTTCTTCCTCGATTTCAGAAGACAGGAGTTTTCGAAACATTCTTATCTCGAAACAAAATCTTTTAGTCTTACAAGTATGTATATATATATATATATATATATATATATATATATATATATATATATATATGTATATTTATATGTTTAACGAGGAATGTAAAAATTTAATATTAGTAACGATGCAGGTTAACAATATATACATAGAACTTATTGCTGACGAAACACTTTTACTTAATCCACTTTGCATCGTAAAGTTTGATGCACATTGATTCTTTACAATAAAGCTGCGCAAAGTGACGCGTGCATCAGAATAAAAAAAAAAAAAAAAACACGTCTTATTCATTGGATTTTAGTGGCAATAATAAAAATAACAATTAAAGATTCGATTATTTCGAAATGCTTGAGACAAATGAATGATACTTTATAAAAAATTAGATTTTGCAAGATATAAGAGTCTTCTATTACTCCTATAAACGCTATGGCTCGCGCGACGTCGAAAAAAATTCATAAAAACAATACGTAAATAAGTGAGATACAAGCGGCCGTCTTATGAGTGAAATATCATATTTTTTTACGCTTATTTAGATTATTTAGATCGCTCGAACTAGATCATTATGCCGCCGCGGTATTGGCAGTTTAATTATTAATTCATTGGCTCGGCGATAATTCCAATGAGTATTACGTTGGTCAATTATTACGAGGCGTTATCATTATTATTATTATTATTATTATTATTGCGCCTGGGCCGTAAATAACGTAACTTTTCACTTACTTCGCCGAGCGTTTACGTTACGTCGACCGAGCTGGAAAGCCGGTGCGCGAAGCCTTCGTAGCATCGCGGAAGGAAAAAAAACAAAGCCCATCCATCGGCTATGAAACTTTTGTTAACCGCGCGTACTCGTCTATATAGGTGTGTGTGTGTGTGTGTGTGTGGGTGTGTGTGCATGTAGAAAAAAAATAAAAAAAATAAAACGCGCAATTTAAATAACTCGATCGTAAATTTAATGCTGTTTTAATAATTGACTGAGGGCAAAAAAATGAGAACGGCAAATTAATGTTTAAGAAACTAATAAAACTGTAAGCACTTTCACCCTCGATGATCACAATTTTATATATATATATATAACGGAGCAATCCTTGGCCGATCCCCAGCAGATATCGTTCAAGTTTTATTACATTAAAACTTACAATCGTTACATTCGTACCTAATAAAGTTCCAAAGTGTATCTGGAATCGGCTTTTCCCCGGACGGCGGACAAAAAAAACAGAAGTAGAAGAAGAAGAAGAAAAAGAAGGGAAAAAATGGGAAAAATGCGAACAAACGACCAATGAAATAAGAACGGAACGAGAACGGGAGAGATAATGAAGGAAAATAAGAACGATCGCGCGATTTCGAGATATAGAGTCTATATATATATATATATATATATATATATATATATATATATATATATATATATAAAGACTCGGTATGCCCAAGCCGCCGCGCCGGTGCATATTCGCAGCCAAAAAAAAAAATAAATAAGTACGAGATCCAGAAGCCCGCAGCCGCAGCGCAGTCCAAGGTGAGAAGGTGTAGAGAGAAAAAGAGAGAGAGAGAGAGAGAGAGAGAGAGAGAGAGAGAGAGAGAGAGAGAGAGGAGGGGTAGAGGAGAGAAAGAGCCAATGTAGAAATGCAAAAAGTACAACCACGGCGCGGCGAAAGAGGAGAGAAGGAGGAGGAGGAGGAGAAGGAGGAGAAAGAGGCGGCCTGGCCGCTCGTGCTTTCGAAAGTAATGATCTTTTATTCAAGATGGTCAATGCAGCATGGTATACTATAAGGCTTAATGAGATCTTTTCTCCGGGGCGTAATGAAATTGCGCCGGCTCGGCGAGAGAGGAAAAGTGAGATAGAGAAGAGAGAGAGAGAGAGAGAGAGAGAGAGAGAGAGAGACAGAGAGCGCTCCAGGGGAGGAGGGGGGTGTTTCCTCCCCTCTCACTCCCTCGCGCTCTGGGGTTCTCGAGCAGCGAGCAGCAGGCGCGGCCTGAGCCGAACGTCGCGGAAAGAACGAGTTTTGCGGAACGGGCGCGGGAACTTCTGTATATGTATATACACGTATATTCGAGAAGGGCCGGGGTGGCCGCGCGGAGGGGGCGGGGAGGGCCGGTACACACGGCTAAAGAGTTTTTTTCTGAGGTACGCAGCTTATATATATATATATATATATATATATATATATATATATATATATATATGCGCGTCAGCGGCAGCGGCGTCAGAGGCAGCCATGTAACGCGCCCTGGCATCGGCAGAGAGGAGCGCGGCACGGCGTGCCACTACTGTATATATGTATGTATATACGTATAGAGCATCGACGCCGCGAGAGGGGGCGAGCGAGCGAGCGATTTAAGCGAGAGGGAATGAGAGAGAAAGAGGGAGAGAGAGTGGGAGAGAGAGAGAGAGAGAGAGAGAAAGATGGACTGTGGTGCGGAGGAAGAGGGATCTCTCATACACACACGTACGCACACCGGCGCGCTATATAGAAACTCATTACGGTAGCTCCGCCTCTGCCGTTCGACGAACCGTCGGACCAATCGGATTCTCCCGGATCGTAATCGCGCGCCTTTCCGCCACGCCGCCGCCGCCGCTGCAGTTCAATCTCGGCCTCGGCGTCGAAATCCAGATGGCACTGGCGTACTGTGTATATACGTGTATATATTTGCTCACCTTTCAAGCTGGGTATATGTGTATATACAGGTGTA
Source organism: Sycobia sp. Sy_11 (assembly GCA_018907035.1). Lineage (NCBI taxonomy): Eukaryota > Metazoa > Arthropoda > Insecta > Hymenoptera > Epichrysomallidae > Sycobia > Sycobia sp. Sy_11. Next base: position 814,803 of record JACCIC010000090.1, on the reverse strand, counting down.
TATAAGCTACACTATACCTGTGCGCCTGCGTGTATGGGTGCAAGTTGACGCGCGTTGCAAAGCCGACCTTTCCTATTTTTTTTCTTCTACCAAGTGCAGCGCCCCCTCCCCGTACTCCTCCCACCAACCACGGCAATTCACGTCACGTGATCACTTCACTCGCTTTATCCATTTTAACTCTTTCTCTCCGTTTCTCTCTCTCTCTCTCTCTCTCTCTCTCTCTCTCTCTCTCTCTCCATCGCACTTGCGCACAACTTATTATACGCCCACATAGATAGACAGACAACAGACCCACTCTGCTGTACACATATATATCTACACATCGTCGCGAAAACGAGAGCGACGCGGTGTGTTTCCACTACTTACTGTCTTCCTCTCGCCCGTTCTTTTATTCCTCCCCTCCCCCTTTTGCTTTCCCCCCTTTTGCCTCATTGCTCTTGGTTAGCGCCCGTGGTTTTCCTTCGTATATACCGCATCGCGACAACGCGGTACACGCGTGTTCTTTTTTTTAACTTTATTATTTTTTTTTTTTTAAAGTAGATTATATGATATCAATGGATTGTTTGAGCATTAATTTAATAAGCTTCGGGCTTGGCATGGGAATGAGAACACGCTAATGAGAAAAGAAATCCACATGATTTTTAAAAAAAATCTTGACCTTTAAGCAACACGTGCCTGTCAACAGCTCATGAGGATTGAACGTTTGGTGCAAAAGTTTGACAATACTTTCAGGGAAGAAACTTTCCTTATTTAATAAAGACCGAAAAATCTGGATTTCAGGCGTTGACGTAGCATTTATTTCGAATAGAAGAAAATTTTGGTAAGTTAATTCATTATGTTACGTGTAAGAAATGAGATTTATCATTCAAATTTATTATATGGTTTGTTCAAGGAAGCTTGATTAGTGTGAGAGATCCTTCGCCGAACCGTCGCTATGAATTTAAATTTATTTCTAACTCACGCAACATCGATAAATTCCTCAAAAAGGTTTAACAGAAGTAAGATGAGCGAAAATTATCAAACTAATGAGTAGAAAATATTCTTTAAGCTATTTCTTGATAACTACCAATTGGATTCTGCTACATTAACAATAATAGTAGAAAGATGATGTACTAACTTTAAACACTGTTCTACATTATCGAGCTAGATGTTGAAAGGTCACCTCGTCTAATTTCTAGAGTAGCCATATTTTGAATAAACAAAAAACATTCATAAAGCTGTTTTGGCCGATCGCAAATTGAAGTCCCGTCAAATTATACAGCAGTCGAAGTTATCAGAAGAGACGATGTTATTCACTATTTCGTATATGAACGTTTATCAATGGGAAAGTATTCGTAGACAATAACTATGGAGTTGGCGTTCAATCGAAATAAAGAGGATTTACGCTGCGTCGATATCTAAGAATCGATGGAACATGGATCTACTGGAATATTACAGAATATAAAGGCGATGGTCTGCAGTCAAGTGAATGGAAGGCAGCTCCAGAGTCCCGTGCAAAACAAGCAAAAACTTAAGCATCCGCCGGCAATAGATTTATACGACCGACTGATTTTGCGATGCACCTGGAATTTTATTCATTGACATTGACTGTAAACTTTGGAAAAGGCGAAACCATCGATAGCCAATATACTCGTAACGTGACGTTATATCCAGAATCGAGCGACAGAAGAACGAAATAAAAAACAAACAAAGAAGAAAGTGCCGCTACACAAGGATAATCCGCCAGGTCGCAGGTCCGTGAAAAAAATGACCAGATGTATGATGAATTGTGTTTCTCAATCAGTATCTCTCTCTCGCCGATCGCACTCTACGAAATGCCCCAAAAACTTAATTTGGACTCAAATGAAGAAGCGCCTCGTCGAAGTTGAAGATACACGCAGTATCGAACGGAAAAAGCAAAATCTTCTGCAAAACTAACGAAGATTTAGAATATTTAGAGGAAGCACTCGAGACCGATGGTCTTATACTTTCTGAGACGTTACTGAGTGTAGTGTTAAATGTTTTAGATGATCGCTTTTATATTTCCATCGACCAGTTGGCGTCTTGAGTTGTCCGTACGCGCACACACGTTACACGCCGTTCGTACTTACTGGTAGATTTTATAGAAACAGGAAATTCTTATAAAAAAATTCGACAAAACTTTAAGACGAGTAGAGATTGTCGCTTTTTCCTCTTGTATAAGTTGAGTTACGATTACGATATTCTTAGTTAATATATATATACCTTATGCTTGAAATAATTATTGTATCGCGATAAACGCGTATCTACGCGAGTTTTACTTGATACGAACTTGGCGGCCGTATACACCTTAGCTTGTAGACTGTGGTCGAATTTTTTAAAACACGTTCGATAGAAACCCACGGAAAAATGTATCTGTTATAGCTTAAATAAATTATTAGATGAGTATACAATATTATGAGCTGATAATGTCGATATTTCGCATGACTTTCTTTTCCAATTTTATATTTTAATCGAATTAAAATTTTTACCTTACTACTGATCGATTCGTTGATTTCTAAAAATTGAATCACACCGTGATGTAATGATCCAAATAATCGAGTAAAGAATTGATTCCCGAGAAAAAGTGTAACGAACAGAATCGACCATTCTTACTACATTTTTTAACAGGCCGGTAAGTAATATTTCGTATTCGTGATATATCTCGTGGATTATAGTTACTGTTTCAAATTTGAACTTTTGAGACGCAGACGTCTCGGGGCTCGTTTCGTTGAATATATATATATATATATATATATATATATATATATATATATATATATATATATATCCACGACGAAATCGAAGTGAAGTTTGCAGCGTAAAGATTGATATGAAATTTTGAACTATTCGCATCAGGAGGTCATCGATTATTCAGAATTGATCGAATCAGTGCAACGAGCTAGTCGGATATTCGTTTCTCTCTCTCTCTCTCTATCTCTTTTTTTGAAAGAATATTCAATAAAGCTCGTGAAATTAAAATTATTCATTTATTAATTGAATTTCGCATTGTCGATGCTCTAATTTTCCGGATTCGGTTGCATTTCATAATTGAAGGCATTTAACACGATCTGTATATATGGCTTAATTTAATTATGCATTTTAATATATTTAATGTATTCTGAATCGCGAAGACATTAATTAACGTAAATCTCGCTATGTTATTATAAGCCAGCATCGACTTAGGATAAATTTTTAAAATATCAATCTCAAATATTCTCTGATTTTATCGGACAGAATTCGTAGACTTTGATTAAATTTTAATAGAATTTTACGTGATTCGGCGAGTTTATCATTATATTATTAAATAAAAAAAGTAATACTGTATCTTGTAAGATAATAAATATTTTTATCGATCTTTGAGTCTTTTTTATAAATTAATATAACTGCAACGTCGATCATTCTTCATAATAAGACCAACTGTCTTCTTTTTCTAATTCTATTTGTTCGCGATAAGAGAAATAGAAAGGGCAGGCGGTGTTTTATTGTCATGAAACCTTGGACTGAACGTTTTTTCAAGTTTTCAATACATAAATCCACGTTTAGAAAATAAACATTTAGAATTTATTAATTATATCCATAACGCCTATTATGGAACAAATAATTATTTCTAGCTGTTTTGAGAATTTTTTTAGGTTAGAAATACGATATCTACAATCTTGAAAAAATTCAGAACAATTTCGTGGAGAAGTTGTTCACAAAACATGCTATTCTTCACGTGTAGGCGCTCAGCAGGGGCTTATGAAGACATTTATTAATTTGATTAGATATTTAATTTTAATTAAATAACATTTTCTTGACGTTTAATACTTTAAAATTTTTTTTCATTGATCGCAAAAAGCGTTAATTGCAAAAAACGATTGTTGAAAAATATTTGAAACTTGAACACTCTATATGCTCAAGAATTTTCTTACCTATACGATGTTATCAATAGAAAACTATATTACTACTACTCTATACAATGTGCTTTCGAAGTACAAGCAGAATCAAACGTCAAATATTTTTGTTTTTAATTATGCAAAATTTGTATATTAAAAAATATATGTTTTAACAAAATTTACTCTACCACGTAACTCTCATCTTAACATGAATTATTTCGGATGTAACCTTCTCCAACATACTATACAATGACCGTAAAAGTTAATAAGTAATTTTTGATAAATAAATTTCGCCCATTAATAATTTTCCATTATCGACTTTTCAATTCCGTCCAGATATTTTCTTCGATCTACCGCAGGACAAAGAAATAAAAAAAAATTTTTTTTTAAATAAATATCCACAATAAAAATATTTAAAGAACACAGGCAATGCCGCGCCATACATCTCGAATATATGATTGTTAAATAAACATAAATGGCGAAATAATCTTGACACGTGAAATATTCGCTCAGTTATTCCGTTCGACTATAGTGAATATTTCAAAAAAAAAAAAAATTCGTATTGGAAATCAATAAGTTGGAAAAGTGGTGGAAAAATGTTTTGACCGAAACCGTGCAAAATTATTATCGCACAGCCGAGTTTAATGTATGAAATCATTTCGATAATCGAATGAGAATGTGCATTTGCGCGTCCCGTTAGTCATGTCGAGTTTTTTTCTTTATTTTATTTTTTTTTTTATTATTGACGTTTAAATTGCATTATGAGAAAATCCATGGAAGAGGCGGGTAAAACAATTTTCAAATAACTGTTAATATTTCAAAATCATCGACGATCGAGATGAAAACGTGGCGCATTGAAGATTATGACATATTATGACGTTGGGGAATTATTGATAAACTAATGAATGCATCTATGTCTAATGATTCAAATATATATTAAAGATATTTGTGTGCAAAATATTTTGACAAAGTTTCATTGTAAATAAATTATTTTCGTGATGTTTTAAAATTTAAACACGATTTTGTTTTGCGAAGTATAATTTTAGCATGCGTATAAACAGCTTAGGATTAGCCATATTCTTGTACAGTGTTAAAAACTGCGTAATAAATATTTTTATTGGTCTTACATTCTCCTATTACATAGAAAAAATAATATATATATATATATATATATATATATATATATATATATGATTATAATTATAATGATTTTATTTTAAACAAACATAAGTAGATATAAATAAATGTAAAATAAATCGTAATAAAATAATTTATTTACATTTGTTTAAAATTAAATAATTACAATTATTTTTCCTATGCAATAGGACTGTAAGACCAATAAAAATATTTATTAGTTTGTTTAACACGGTCGACATAAGTGCAATAAACATTCAATAAAAACTGAAGTTATTCAAGTGACTAGGAATTTCACAGGAAAACAGGTGACGTACGAAGCTTCTGAGCTAACTTCTGGGAAAATATTAAAATTACGATCTTTAATGTCAGTCTCACCAGCGAAAGTATTAATTCTCCATATTATTTCCAAAGCATTGCTGCAAAATTAAACTCGCATCGCTGCTCTAAGCACATGTCATTTCTCAACTTAACGCTTCGTAATACAGCCTTTATATTCTCTCGCTCATTAACTTTTTCAAATTAATGTATAATTTCAGCAATTCGGCCTCTTCAAGTTCTGAGTATTACGACGATAATGGCGCGTATCGTCGTATTTCAATTAAGGCTTTGATGAATATCTCACGGATTGTACGATGTTTCAAATAATACGAAAATTGCGAGCAAAATCATCCGAGCCCTGTTTATTTCAATTTTAATTTTTCAATGAAAAGAGAATTTAATGATTACCATGAGCTCAGCTTCTATGAATTGTTACATATATGTAGATTTCACTTTTGACGATCATCGTGGAACGCCAAAAATTCCTAGAAGTATTTATAAAATGTACACTTTCTTTTGAGCATGTTCACAATAAATTTCTGTAAGCAAATTGTAAGCAAACGTTCAGTAGTGAACGTCGGGTTCGGTAAGACGAATATCGGATGTCTTATTAAGGGGCGCAGTATTGCGGATTATTTTCTTAAACTTTTTACGGCAACATTAGGAATTTTTCTGCTCAGTTGAAATTTACTCGCACTCTTTCGGACGATTTTTTAATTTTGAATTTTATTCGCAGATTTTTTCGATTTATTTGCGTTACTTTATATTTTCTTAATATTCAATATCCATGCTAGGTATTCTATAATATTGAGCAAGAACGACAATTGCATGCGTAATAATTCTCAGAAATTTGTCTGTCGGTGGTAATTAACTTGTCCAAGTATTATTATTATTTATATTTATAACATAGGCATCGGTGACTTTTTAATTTAAACAGAACGTGCATATATAATAATTTTAAACAAAACGAGACGCGCCTTATAAATTATTTATTATTTTTCTCATTTTTCGCGGATCAAGAAAATCAATCATTCAGGATGAATCGCGAGTTCTTCTCGAATGATTTTAACGCATTATTTCATGTAAATTATTAACTATACTCGTAGTCCAACTAATTACACGGCGTGCGGGCATCATTTGTCGAGCTTTTTGTTTTCGTTTTATCTCTTTCCCAACTCGCTCTGAAAATAGTTTCGCAGCCAAGACGCTTGGTCAGTGGGCAATAAAATGTTTTTTCCCAGGCTATGGATACCACGGTATTAATTATGCAATCCGCCTTCGAACGTTAATTATACGGAGTTAAATGAATCTATTGTCTCGGTCGCGCCCGCATACGTTTATTCTGCACCAGCTGGCAATGGACGGATTATGGGTATGAAATTTGCTAACGAAATATATTGAATTTTTATAAACGATGATTAAATCGACAAATTCGCTTGATAATTCGGCAGCGATGCTACATAGATGCGACACAGTTACGTTGCTTTTTTTTTGTTTGCTATTTTACGCGTTACATTGGCATTACAATTGATCGCGTGTCAATTTACATACAAGCTCGACAGATGTTTTACCGCGCCGCATCGCATCCTACGTTAAGTACTTTCCGTCTTTACGACGGATTTTTAATTTCTTACAGATATTATTATTATTCTGTAGGATTTGCATCCAAATAGTTTTACCGTTTACTAAATTATGCTCAGTGACTTGTTTACATACACACACACACACACACACACACACATATTTCATTCACTATTTATAATATTTATGCCTCCTTACGCAAACCGCACTTCCTGTACCAAGGGAAAAACTTCCGTTTCTTCGTTCACTCCTTATTTTCGACAATTATACATTGTGCGCTTGTTGTTGTGCATTGTACAATCGTGCATTGTACGTTGATATGGAATTAAATGATAAATATTCAAAATGCAAACCAATAAAATTAATTATGAATAACATGAAAATAATAATATGAAATTAAATGTTATGTAATTGCGGTATTTGTTACTGTTATTTAAGATTCTCTAATTTATATTAATTAATGCTGAATATTTTTTCAATTAGTTTAAAAAGCAAAAATTAAAAATTATTTATCAAAAAATATATTTAATATTATATATTTTCTATGCTAATTTTTCTATGCTGTAAATATTTTTGAAAAAAGTACAATAAATTTTGCTCGAATAGTATTTATGGGTAAGTAAGAAAATGGAGAAATTAACCTTTCCAAAACGAAAAATAATACAATAATAGTATTCAATTAATACTTGTCTGTATTATTGTTATACTTTGAACGTTCTTGAACCACGAGAAACTCGTTTGAAATTGCCAGGCAAGAAATATTAATAAGACTTAAGTTGGGTAAATACGATTTAAATATTTCCACGGTGCTGTGGCGCCATCTCCGTAGAACACACGTTCTATCATGTTTTACAATAATTTATGCTTCAGATCGAAATCCATAATATATATTTTAATGTAAAACCATAAAAATAAACTCTATTATTTTTATTTAACACATCGGTTTTCCGTAATAAATACGGTTTCCGTGAGATGTCGCTGTTCGAATCGCATGGCTCTCGCACGTGATCTTAACCTGATTTACAAAATAATAAAAATTTCTGATATAAACTGTTTAAATGACTGTAAAGATGGATTAATAAATTCTTTTTAAATTGTTTTGAAACCAAAAACTATGGGGCTTGTTAAAAAAAAAAAAATAAGTAAACTAAACTTATGACTGGCAAAATTAAATGTTGGCGTGTAAAAAGTTATAATATAAAAATGAAGTCTTTAATATTCACAGGAAAGTTACGCAATGGTTGTTTAAAAATAACTGATAATAATACAATATTATTGCTATGATATAACCTACGATCAATGAAAATCTTCTGTTATTAGTTTCGTTATATTTCCTTAGTTGAGTAAAGTATAATGTTTTACATTGCAAAAACCAATTATACAGTGAGAAAATGAAGAAATTTTTTTTCCAAAATCTACAAGCCCATCCTAAATTATTGATCTACACAATATTTCTAATATCTTACTCTTTTGGTATAATAAACAAATAACCGATGGCACGAAAACTATCTGATAAAACCTATCAATTCGCATTTTAAAAAAAATTATTCCTCCAAGTATTTTATAGGTTATGCGTTTTGGTCCACTGCGCTTAAAGTAGCATCTTTTTAACTAAAAAACCCACCATTTATATAATAATTCTTGGTCGTTAATGCATTAATTGTACAAAGGCCCATTTTCATTCCGCAAACAAAACGAGCGATAAATATATAATACGACTAAAGGAAAAATTTTTACTTAACATCGATGTCCATCTAATTACACGCTATCGACGCGAGGCAATCGGAAGTGCATAATATATTTTTAAAAAGTAACTCGTTGTTTTTCCTTTTCTTTTCCTTTTTTTTTCTTCTCTTCTTTTTGTTTTACGAAGTAATAACAATGCAACGAGATTGTCCCTCAATTATATACTCCTGACCTGAATACTCGGACGTTTCGGCTGATGGTATGTAATTTTTTTTAAACTAGTTTTTTTTTTAAGTGTGCGCTCTTCATTTTTCAAAGTGTATGCCTTAATTATAAATGCGCGATTACATAAATCTGACAAATTTCGTTTATAAAGTATAATAAATTTTCGGCTAAAATATTCAAAAATTTAGAGTAAAATTATAATCGGAGGATTTTTATAAAGCGAGTACACGACGCTGTAATTTTACTTATATGTATGTAATATTGAACAAAGACACGAAATATAAACGAAACGATTATTTTAATAGGACCAATACTTTGTAAAGGGTGGAATCAATTTCTGTAATTCAAAAGCTGAAAAATCAGTGCACGTCTTACACACACACACACACACACACACACACACACACACACACACACACACACACACACACACATATGTATTCACGGTGAAACTGTCGAAATTACGAGAATTTCACGTGTAACTTTCTGTTTTAAAGATATATACATATACATATATATATATATATATATATATATATATATATATATATATATATATATAAACGCGTAAGTATGACGTCTTATATATGGCATATTATTCGACTGTTGGTGCGAGTTTATAGCATAGTCGGCTTTTTTAATGACATAATCGTCAAAAGGATGCTTGGCTTTCTACGTCTCTCTCTCTCTCTTTCTCTCTCACACACTCTTTCTACTGATCCAACAACAGCAGCAACAGCAGCAGCAGCAAAACCACGAATAAAGTGGCATTTTCACGAGCGCTCTGAGAGTATCGCTCTGCTATATGTGTGTGCGCGCGCGCGTGTGTGTACATATATACATACATGTATATATGTATGTATGGCGCGGCAAACGGAAAGCGCAGTACAGAGCGTGTGCATACACATTCATGCACATGCTCATATACACATACAAGCGAGAAGTAAGTAAACGAAACTGAAATGGACGAGCGATCGTTACTTACACGGAAAGAGAGGGGGATGGGTTGGGAGGGTGGCAGTGAGAGGGAGGGGCGGGAGGGGAGGGAGAGCGCGCACGCGAAATCGTTCGGAGAATGGATATTGAATTGCTGCGCCGGGATTAAAGCTGCGATTCGAGAACGAACCTTTTCTCCTCCTACCGTTCCCTCCCTCCCCATCCCCCAACACCCCCCCCCTTCGTCCGCCTTTTCTTTTCCGCACTTTTATCCGCGTGCGGCGTCCAGTGCGCCGTGTATAACGCTCCGTCCTCGTTCCCTCTCTCTTTCTCTCTCTCTCTCTCTCTCACTCTCTCCTTCCTCCGCGAACTCTCGTTATTTTCTACCTCGCCTCCATACCTCTCCCTCGATGCTTTCCTCTTGCATATGCCTTATTTAAAAAGGACTTTATTTTTCCTCTTTCTCCCGTTTCTTCTTTATACCGTTATGGACTCATATATATATATATATATATATATATATATATATATATATATATATATATATATTAATTAGAAGCTGAATATTGCGAAGGTTCGTTACATTATTCAATACACAGTAATGTATGAAGAAGAAAAAATATAACAATCCACTTGGTTTTGAGAAATTGGTAGCGAATGCTGCGGTATTCGAAGGCGATATATTATGGCAATAATTGTTGATAATTATGAAAATCGTGGTAGTCGTAGATCAATTTTCAACAAAGCTTATAATTGGCTATTGTCTAATAAATTCGTAATGGGTAATTTTTAGATATATATAAAAGTCTCTATTAGAAAGGAATATATCGGTCAGAGCAATTCGGATGAATTCCAGTGGTGCGGCTAATACACCCAATATATCTCACTATTTTACGGAAATATTTTCTATACCGAGACATTTGTCGAACAATAATGAGGTTTTCTTTTTGATTGAACATTAGCGAATATAATAGTTGATTTTGCAATATAGTTACTAGAATATAAGTCAAGTTTGGTAGTAAATACGGATTTAGAAAGCATCTACTGCAGATGAAAAAACGAATAAATGTCTCAGTATTATATCTATATTATATTACAAAAAATATGTATGTACTGAAAATCAATGAATCCAACTTCTATAATCATCTTCGGTTAACAAGAAACAACCGAAAAAATATACACGCTCAGTAAAATAATTTAAAGATATCATAATAAAATCAACTGTTACATGTATAAAATTCTAAAGATAATTCTAAAGACATTTCGCCCATCCTAACCTAGTTGTATTATATATATATATATATATATATATATATATATATATATATATATATATATATAATATCTATACATCGAGACGAGGAGCCCGCCCGATCCAAGGGAGACGCGATAAAAACCAATAGGGCAAGAAAATGACGATATTTTCAATCTGTATACTTTCGAATGGCTATATCGCTCGGGGCAATATCGGACAATGATTTGTACTTCCAGGGAGAAAACGATATATATATATATATATATATATATATATATATATATATATATACTGGATTTATATTATGAAATAAAATAACACAGTTACGACTTTATACAATTCCAATGAAGCACCGGTGTGTAATTTATAACTCGGACCCTCTTATTTGTCTATGTAAAACCGATCTAAAGTCGTGAACGTCAAAGTCAGTTATAGTATATTGAAAAAATTTAACACGATATTGCTCATTCGATATATTATTCACATTTTAATGCATTTTATGGGATTTTCGAGATTTCTATCGACTATCAATCTGAGGTCCGAATCGTTGAAAATTCAAATTCACGCGGGCTGTAGGGCGGACTCGTGACAGACGAATGCTCCGGTAAAGCGACGACTCGCATTCTACGTTACTGAAAGAATGACAGTAATATGGAGAGGAAAAGAATAAAAAACACGGAGATCATTATTCTTAATGAATATTATGGAATAAGTGACGACGCAAAGTTGCCAAAACTTTTGCGCTTTGTAATAAAAATGTAATAATTATAGTGCGTAATTATTATTGGATAGATGTAGTGAAATCTATCTGGAAGTTATCAAAATACAACTTGCTGAAAAACATTAGAACGATACTACAGAACCGAACGGGTTAACTCTGAATTCACTTCCGGTTAATTTCGCCACCTAATAGCACTGGATTTTCAAACTAACTCTCTGAAAAGTACATTTATTACACGCGCGCGCACACACACACACACACACACACACACACACACACACACACACACACACACACACACACACACACACAAACAAACTAAAAAAGGTATTCGTGCCCTCTAAGAATCAATTTAAGATTTGTACAGTTCTATGATGGATAATTTCACTAAAAGTGAAATCACTCGATTCGCACGTCATGTTAACGAATCATTTTGCAATTATTTGATATTGGATTTAAAATCGTAAGAAATGTAATATTTTCAACTATATTTTGCAATGATTTTGGATTATTTGATATCAGTCGAAATAGTCCCTAATAAAAATAAGTAGGCGAATTTTTAGACGAAAACTTAACATTTACATTTTACACATAATCTAAATACTTATAAATGCTAAAGATTATAGATTCTTAAATTATTAAAAAAAAGCGTTAATTTTTATAAACATTGTAAAATTTTATTATTGAAATCATTGAAAATAATTTGTACCTATTTTAAGCCATATCTATCTACACATACGCACACACGCGTGTATAGATTTAATTTTAATTGAATTCGAAATCGTATGATATACCCATGTACGAAATTCTGAAATTATATTTTGACTTTTTCTGATAAATGAAAATTAAAGTAGTTTTTAGCGATCTATTATTACGTCAGTGTAGATTATAAATGGATTGTAATGATGTAGATATTCCAGTTTTAGACCGATATAGACATAGTCTTACATACTGATCTTAATACTAAAATCGGCAATACTATATTTGTCAACTTTCTTTCGGAATGGAGGAATGGAGTGCAAGGATGGAAAAAGAGTCTGAATTAAGATTATAAATCAATTCGCTTGTATATATATATTACATACATATTCTATTCCTAAAATGAAGAAAATAAGTAATTTTTTAAATTTAGCGTTTAAAAATATACAAAATTTTTAAGCAAATTTTCTTCATGAATTATAAATAGATAGTGGCGTAAATACATCGTGATAAAATTATAAAATTATTTCGAGTTATTATAGAACGTCTCATTTTGACGGGGGTATGTTTTGCAAAATTTACACATATTTAATGATTTTATTCAAAATTGTTACATGCATAATAAGTGACGAGATTAAAAAAACTAATAAAATCGGTCTTTTTCCTCAGCCAATCAGAAGTTCAATGACATTCGAATTTCAGATTAAACAACAAAAAAAAAATGACAATACCTGTGCTCCAATAATTTTCAGACATTATTAATAAAAAATATATCGTTATATTATTTATTAATGCTTTAGATAAAGGTATATTTTACAAGAAAAAAACTACGGTTCTGTATTTTAGATTCAATACTTTGCTAACTATATTTTTTTACAATGAAAGATTTTTTATAATTTGTATAATTTTTTTATTGTAAGGATTTTGTTTATATCTACTTCTCACTACATTTTCAAGTCGATGATCTGTCAAATTACTGATACCGCTGCTCCGCTCAAGTTAAAGAGCATTATTTTAATTTCTGACGGCGCGCTCGAAAAATATCCCCGATAATGATCCATAACTACAGTACAGTCATCTGAATGAACGACAAGCTCAGCTGAGGTTAGAAAAAGTCTTATTATAATATTCAATATTAATAATGGAGACACGCAAGAAAGGAGTTGTAATTGTATTATAAATACATTTATTATTATATTAAAATTTTTTCTGTAAACAATAACGGTTAATTTAAATAACATTATTTTTGGAATAAAAAATGTTTTATAATTCATCAATAAATACATTGATATTATTCGAGGACCGTCGGATACAACGTTTGTTTCGTCAAAAATGGGCACAATTAGAATTACGACACATGACAATAACAAATACAAAACAAGAAAAAAGAAATCAATGGACCATAACTGTATTGAACGTTTGGTATACAGTAATGAAAGTAACATAGAGTTTTATTTTTATTTTCGATTGCTCTAAGTATTTACTTACATTATAATATAGGAGGTATATTCAGAAAGTAAGTTTACCTTTGGTATTGGGAAAAAAATAAAACACTATTTTTAGGCTACAAAAATAATTTGTCTTTATTCTTTTACTCGTAAACTATTTGTTTTCGTAATCGCCTTGGACTTCGATAAATTTTTTGTATCCGCTGTCAAAAGCTTAATGCACCTTCCTTAAGAAGATGGTGTGCCCTGTTGTTGGATTAACGATTTAACGACATTTTCGATTGCGTCACTCGAAGCGAAGCGCTGTTCATCCAAACATTCTTTTAACTTTGGGAAAAGGAAATTTTCCATTTGATTTTCTGAAGCTGGGGTTGATATTTTGTATTGCAGAATGAGGACTAGCGTGCCGATGAAAAAACAAAACTTTTGCGCTATTATCGATAAAACTTAAACTGAAACTACAATCGGCTCAAGTCCGATAGATGGCGTTGGAGAGAAACGTCAAACTAGGGAAACTAACTTTTTGAATACTCCTCGTATTTACACGCAACACTATTGTTGCATATGCAAAACTTGAATTTCTGATTTTTAGAACATCATATATATTATTAACTATAGACTAATATAACTGCTATATGATGGGATAGAGAAAGAAAGAAAAAGATAATTAAGGACTCATGGTTCTTTTCAGGCGAGAGATAGAAATAGAAAGAGAGAGAGAGAGAGACAGAGAGAGATAGAGACAGAGAGAGAGGTGTGTATTTATTTGTACTTATAACTATTAAATAGTATTATAAATTACACGTTACAACAAGTAATTGCTGCGCAAGATATTACGTAAATACATAAAAATCCATAAAATATTAAAATCATGTAAAACATAATTATACTGTATCACAATGCAATAAGTCACTCTTATAAATATCACAGACATTTATGATGTAGCAAATTATAAAATAGCAGTATTTTATAATTTGCTTATAAAATAATGCTATTTTACTCCTCACACTCAAACATTCGAGTTATTCATCCCAATAAATACATTCGTATACAGAAATCTTTAAATTAGAGGTATAATTTGAACGATACAGACGAAACACAATAAATTAAAATTTATTCATTTAAAATTTTGTCGAGTTCTAGGAGGTGTCCTCTCATTGCTGGTTTAAATCTGCCGAAGTAAGGCTATAGACTAAAGGGAGGAGGGTATTAGTAAGATAAAAATAAAAAAGAAAAGAAATAGTACAAAAACATACTGTAATTGTTGAAGAATTACAACAAAAATATAACATAATTTTTAATATGATATAATCATAAAATTTCTGCAAAAATAAATAAAAGAGGGAGAGAGAGAGAGAGAGAGAGAGAGAGAGAGAGAGAGAGAGTGAGAGAGAAAGAGAGTGGGGTAAAATAAAGAATACTTATGAACATTATTCGTACAAAATTGCACGTTTTCTTTCCCCTTATCGTTATTCCCCGAAAAGTTTTGCAAATTCAGAATTTGCTGTGTGTATATATGTATACACCTATAGTCACCTCCGTGACGACGTTTACAGGCATTATATACATACGTATATATATATATATATATATATATATATATATATATATATATATATATATATATTATACACCTTTAGTATTGTCTTATAGGTACTTAGAAATGCTCTATAAATCTCGAGCTATGCGGCGAGGCCCCGGCACCGTCCAATTACTTTTATCACAGAAATGCATCGAGAGAGCCGCGAGCTCTCTCGCCGCAATAAAAGGTCGCGCGCCCCGCTCTATATTAACAGCGAGCGCGAGGCTGCAGCGCAAGCGCGCCGGTGAGCGAGTTGGGTGGCTGGCAGTGGTGGGGGAGGGGAGGGGGGGTACAAAGGGGCGAATGGCGCTGCACGCGCCCCGGCTCGAGACAACAGAACGCGACAAAAAATAGGGACAAAAAAAAAAGAAGAAAAAAGACACGGAGAAAGTTTTGCCGAGGGATTAGGAAATGTATGACTGATACTTAGAGGCTTACTTTTATATATGTTGAGCAACGCGCGATAGTTTATTTAACGTGTATTAAATTAGCGCCGAAGCCGCGAAAGTGATAGAGAGAGAGAGAGAGAGAGAGAGAGAGAGAGAGAGAGATAGAGACAGAGATAGAGAGAGATAGAGAGAGATAGAGAGAGATAGAGAGAGATAGAGAGACATAGAGAGAGAGAGAGTGCTTGGCCATAATCGATCTCGCGCCTCCCTGAATTTCCGTATAATATGAGCGGGCGGGGTTGTCGAGCGTTCATTCGCCGCTGAATGCAAAGGCGCGCGTATTATATATCGAGATGTGATTACACACACACACACACACACACACACACACACACACACACACACACACACACACACACACACACACCACACACACACACAATATAGATGCGATAAACCGCTCGAGTTCTTTAGCATATTGGACAGACGTGCGATTTTACAAGGATCGACAGGACATCAAGTGTGAGGAAACAAAGAGGGGAGGAGCTCGATAATTCCGAAACTATGTATGTGTATATATATATATATATATATATATATATATATATATATACAGACACCTGTATAAATATATGGTCGCGAGCAATGTACATCGAGCGGGTAATACCCGCGGCAGTATATAGGGGTGATGCGGCCTGCGAGGGGTGTGGTGGGGGTAGGATAAACGCAATTATTCAGCGTCGTCTAAAAGCGGGAATTTATTGGAATTTGATATAACGAGAGTCAAGAAATCAAAGAGAAAAAGAGGGGGGTGAGAGCGACAACCAAGATAGATGGGAAATCAATGATTATCGGTGTACTATATTTAGCCGGGGATTATTTTGTCGCCTGTATTATATATATGTGTGTGTGCGTATATATAGACCTACTCGCGTTGCAAATCACTCGGCTCGACTTTTATTCTGCACCCATTTTTCGCTAGGACATGCGGTATTGAGAAAAAATACGTTCGGTCCATATACATATACGCTCATCGTATATGCTTGTGTCAAATTTGACAAATCTATACGAAATTACGAGAAATAATGAATTTACAGCAATGATAAAAGAATCTATACTTTTTACCAGTACGCGACAATATTGCGTACTTAAATCAAAAAATATCTGCGATATCACGTAGACCTGATATTGAAATAAAAATATTGAAATAAATATATTGAAATAAAAATTCGCGAAATTCGTTGTTTCAACGAATTGTTCAGTTAACACAACCATTAGCTGTAATTGAATCAAGGAAATATTTTTTGTATTTCAACGGTTTGGCTTCATTAGCCGCTAATAATTAAAATTTTTATTGAACGGGGAATTGAACTTATTTAAGTTACAAAAATTACTTCATATTATTTTTTAAAAGTTCAAAATATCATCGAAGAAGACGAAAATGAAAATTTCAACTTACCGATTAAGTAATTATTATTGTACTGAAGTTTCTTCAAAATCTAACCCTGAATTTTAATGTCTGTTTCGCGCCACGATGACGTCAGTCCATTACAGAGAAGTCGAACCATGGAGATATAAAGGATAGAGTGCGCTATAGTCCTATTGCTATATGCTAGAAGCAGCTGCTGCAAGTGATCGCGCTTAGTCTCTTGGTGTACGACACTTCTCTGTCCTTTTCTACTGACTCGCGTTCGCCAATCAACTTCTCCATGCTTTGGATCATAAATGGAATTTGATCTGCTCGTGAGCGTCATTTGAAAAGGGCCGATAAGTGTGGTATTAAGGATGCGTACTCTCACTCTAAAAGTAGAGTCAGCTTTAGAACGCCTCTAGCACTCTCTATCCCTTATGAACTATTAAATGTAACTCGATTTATAGAACTCACGGTGGTACGTCAAGATTGTCAAGCTGACGCGCGGAGGCTTTATCTATGTTTATTTGTATTTTTACAGGTATTTTTCTCGATGTATTTTTACCGTTCGACTTAATGTATAAAACATTGTTATAATTACACTAGTTATTTAATCAACTCCTCTGCTTTGCTCTATTATGACAGGTTATTTAAAGTAAAAGACAATGTCAGAAACGAACATGCACGGATATAAGCGATAGAGTAGGCATATCTATATATGGATACACTTACACGTGTTTCCAGTTATACGCGCTCGACGTATTATCGAAGCGTATTAACTTGTGGGAAATGGCAGTCCACTGTCACAATCGTCATAATGCTTCTAACGAAACAGATGAACACCTATATCTCTGGTGAACTAATGTCGTTAAGGCATAAAACAGAAGTTCAAATTTAGGATCGCCAATGCATAAACTATTCCATTTCGTAATAAAATTAAAAAATAGCTCAGATCCCCATTTACAAAAAATCCTGTCGTTCATCAAATAGTATACTTATAAATAAAGGACTTATAAATAAAGGACATTGTTATTTATAAAGCTCAGTCAATTCCTATACATCCGTAGCGATAGCTTTCACGATAAACGAATCCTCTGTTATTTGGATATTTATTTTTCAAAAATTACAGATTTACGAATTAGTTAAATACACGCTCATGTTTGAGATATCTTTACTGTTTAATTATAAATTTATTTTAAAATCTCGACAATTTTTAGTTAATCAAACCTGTGCATTGATCTACAACTATATTAGGAAAGTGTACAATGGGCACAAAGTCATATTTTTCCCTTTTGACTTGTACAGAAAAAAAAGAAACAAAATGAACCGCTTCTACATTTATAACGCATGTATAACTAACGCGGTCGCTGAAAAATCACAATATAATACACTCGTGGCTTAATCGTCGCGCATTCTCCAGGCTTATTTTGTTTATATAATTGCACATTTTCCAACTTGATATACAGAAAATCGCGCTTCAACGACGACGGTCGAGTATTTGCCTATAGCCGTTTTGCACGCTCTATATCATCACGCGCGCGCGCGCGCGCGAGCACACAAACACATATATAGGTTTTAATGCGCGAGCGTGTATATATTTACCGTAGCGACGCACCGACAAAGCACGCGCCGCGCGCGCGGTTGTAACAATTATATACCACCCACCTCTGTCACGAGATTTAAGTTCACATATAATGTAATAGGTATAACACGCGCGCTCGGATATATAATCGGCCTAGCAAGCTTTAATTGAAACTGCAAAGTCTCTCGCTCTCTCTCTCTCTCTCTCTCTCTCTCTCTCTCTCTCTCTCCCTCTTTCTCTCTCTATTCGCTCTGTCGACATATTTGCACGATTAGTTTTTGGAATTGATATAGTCAGCGCCGCAATTTAAGTAGAGTACCTTAAGACAGCAAACAAATTATGTTATTTGACGATGATTGCAACGATTATATATATATATATATATATATATATATATATATATATATATACATACATATATATACATATATATACACACATTAGGTTATAAGCTGAGCATAGGAATGTTTGGTAATAATCTCAAAATGAATGGGAGGTGCTTGTAAAGCTTATTATTAGACCCCTCCCCCTCAAAAAAGAAATAAATAGAATAAAAGACCACATTCGTGTAAATAATTACTGGTAGTTAGTGATCTATTATAGGCTAAATAAGGTTAATTGCCGTTGTTTTTTATGGAATTGAATAGATTTCTTTATCTATTAACAAAGGGAATCTAAACAATTATACTTAGTATTCGTCATTGTCACGATTTTTCAGATTTGTCACGGTTCAAGCTCAACTCCCATTGTATCGAGTGGTTCCGAACCTACTGGACACGCTGAAATACCTGAATCAATTAGAAAATTTTAAATATATTTATAACAAAAAAAAAGAAATAATAAAGACTGTAAACCGTTTTTCGAGATGTTCGCCGATGTTCAACAGCCAATCAGAAGCGATGGATTTTGGTCTTCATTTCAGATGATGAATTTTCATTCAGAAGATGAATTTGATGATGAATCAAATGATGAATCTTCATTCAGAAGATGAATTTGAAATGATAGGTGAAGATTTTCACGGGCCTTCGAAGGACTAGAAGGAAATATCAATGGTTTTTCTTCGATAAAAGCAATAAAAAAAAAAGATTTATTAGTCATTGCCCAAAACTCACGAATTAAAACTAAGGAGGGGGAATCAGTGTTGTTTTTTGTGCATAGTTTTTTACGTATTCATAGTGATGTAAATAAAAAAATTTACACGGACTCGTTCAGTCGATGTATTCATGTACGATGTAGGTAATGTGTTCTGTAGGTTTGAGATCATTCTGGTATTGACATGTACGAAGTAAAGGTGAAAACTTCTCGGATAGGAAAAAAGAAACTTCGATTTGTAATTAAAGAATAATTTGATTTTTCTAGGTCTTAGTCCGGTGCTTCTCCCAAATCGACATTCTTTTTCTGAAGTGAGAGTTTCATTTAACTTCTTCGTTGGATGCGAACAGCTGAATAGATTGATCAGATACAAAATTGTGGAATAAATGGAACCGAAAGTTGGCAATTGTATTCTCAATATCGAAATTTTTTTATCACCACATGTACCTTGTACTGCCTTATACGCTGTCTTGATCAATGATAATATTTTTTCTTCCTTAAATATTTTTTTTTTTTCATTTAAAATGATTGGAATTCATATCCACCTTACTTGACCTACCGTTTGAAGAATAATCAATTAACAGAATCAGTTAACAGAATAATAATCAATTAACAGAACTGATTTTCATTGCTGGCATATTAGTGGACCTATGTGTCATCCATAGTAAGAAATTATCGACGAACATCAGTTTGGTATTTATAAATTCAGATGATCTAACAATTGTTGCGAAAATCGTTTGCGGATTTACTTTTGATCGGCACCCAAAAAACCAGAAAATGTAGCATCAATCCGACGCATAGTTTTCGCATCTCTGATTCTTTGTGCAAGATGTTTCGTACTCGTTTCGGACTCGTTAGGATATTATCTCGTACCATTATTATATTATATTCCTTCGTACTTTTTCATACCCTTTCGGATATTAACACAGCCTCAAGTATCTCATGCATCTTCATTCGTCTATCATTCAACACGATAATATGCACTTTTTCAATAATTCTGAAGGTGTTTGGATATTTTTTGTTCACCATTCACGTGGGTCATTTGAGTACGGGTCATGTTCATATTCCGTTGTTCACTTTTAAATATTTTATTTGAGAAAGCAGTTTGAACATTGATAGATGAAGTAACGACATGTGCACCGAGATGTGAGATCTATAAGATTTAGCTGATTGGAGCACCATATCCGAATCAGACCGGAAACTTTTTGCCTTCCGTTTCTACGCTTACTAAATACGTTAAAGATGCAAAATCATGGAAGGTTTGAATGATTTTCTAAAACTCTAAAAAAATTAATGAAATCTAAATTTCAACAAGAGTTTTTGAAGCTTGAAGTTTCTAGTTTTTGAATCACGCTAAATCAAGGAAGAAATAAATAATATATTTAAAGACTCTATTTATCATATTCAATTGTGATAATATGCAGTTGGGAGAGTTTAAATGAGACCGACTATTATGAACACTTAGCCTAACAATCTGGTACTATCTAGCAATCAGAATTTATAAGATTGTTAAAACATCAATCTAATGTTTTTGTAAGGTCACATATTGCAATTGTTTGAGAAACTACAAATCATTGTATCAAGCAAATTTATGTGAGCAAAATTTTAAATAATTAATTTAGGCTTCACACTGATTAGTACTTTGTCAAAACATTTTAAGTGAGAATTTTGAGCTATATCGACAAAATTTTATTAGGTTTTTCTGGTTTTAGCTTGAATTTGTCAACTGACCAAAAGTAATTCACAGTCAAATTAGTCGATTTAGTCGAGTGAACTATCTATAAAATGTACTTTTATTGGCAATCGTCGTCGTTCTGAGCATTTTCTCGTGCAAAAGAAATCATTTTATTGATTCTATGGAAATTGGTAAACGTATATTACTGGCAGACACTATGCACATTTATGGTATCAATTACAAATTATATCAATTGCAGTGAAAAAAAATTGCGAATTACATTTGGTACTCCTTCTCATTTAGCTTCTTTCTCTAATTTACAACCTAGTGATGACTGATCTTCTTATTTTTTAACCTTAAATATGTGGAAAAATAATATTTTTTTCATATGAATTTCTGTTATTTTATTGAAACCAGATATGATGGAGATATACCGAAAATAGATTTGCTTATTTTATCCACCAAATACTTCGGAAATTCTGTAGTCTGCTTGTGATGAAAATTTTATATACCTGTATAGGTAATGTTAACAAGAATTTCATTTTGTGTATTGGTATTTTTTTAATATAGCATAGTTAATTTTGATTATAATTTGATTCCTTGATTAATTTTCTCACTAAAGACCTCGTTTTCTGTTCGAAAGATGAAATAAACTGTAAAAAGAAATTTTAACCTAACAATACAAGCGTCAGTTATATATGCCAATATATTGAATGCTTCCTGATGTAAGTAAATATTGATGTTGGCATAGGAGTTCAGTGCTGCTTTCTTGTCATGGATCTTTCGAATTAGAAAATCGACTCTATTTCTTCAGCCAAGAATTATTCTTCGTATCACACAATTTTCTGTTACTTATGTGAAATTCTAGCAATGAGTTGAACAAGTAACTTGAACCTGTCACAATGGTATTATTGATATTAATTTAAATAAAATCACTGCTGTGATCGACAGCAGTTACTGATCGTCGACGAATAATAACTATTTGATAATGAAAGTGCAACTGAATGATTAAATCAGTGAAAAATTTATGGATTCTTTAATGAGAATATATATCACCTGTTATTCTTGTTTTTTTCTCTTAAAGTTACTTTGGGTTCTTATATTATGAAAAATATCACTGCGTAAATAAGAAGAATAAAAATTTATGCCACAATCAAGGATCGAATATACAATTAATTTTTTCAATTTTTCAACGGCCACATAGTGGCAGTTAATAATATTTTGGTAATTCAAAATTCAAATCTAAAAAATATCTACAGCCCCGGTCTTTCTCGGTAGGTAGCAATTTCGAAACTGATCCTTCGAGACAATCAGACGTACACACACACACACACACACACGCATATATATATATATATATATATATATATATACACGAAACCAATTCCAAACTCATTCCGTGCATTATATACTCGCTGACGAATCGTTCCGAGGGCAATTGATTTAGCTCCCAAATAAAAAGTTAGAAAGAAAAACCGAGCTCATATAAGAATGAGACCCCGTCCCATTGAGATTCTCGGTTGAAGATATAGCCCACAACTGCAGCACCGGTCGCTTCCTCCGTCCATGACTATTGGCCCACAATTTCAAGCGACAGCTCTTCTGTCCCCCTACCACCCTCTCTCTCTCTCTCTTTCTTTCTCTGAGGGATCGCGCGGCAATTTCCAATGGGGATCCAAAAAATCCTCTCCTTGGAAACCTCGAAAATGTTTAATGTTCCTGTATATACATATTGTAAGGACACGCGGTGGCGCACTATGTACTGGCAAAAAGGGGTAAAAAGGAAAAGGAAGACGGGGACGAGTGTAAGACGCGGAGTGAGTGAATGGGAGAGAGAGAGAGAGAGAGAGAGAGAGAGAGTCATACACATACGTACAACATCAGACACACTTAAACACAGAACGAGAGACGGGCCGAGCATTCGTATCCGCTGAAATTGCCCGGCCATTAGCGATACTACGTTATTACGCTCATGGTTTTTTACTCACGAGCGAGCGAGCGAGAGGGCGCAGCCATCTTGTAATATGGGATTGGATCCGGCGCGGACGAGCGAAATATACGGCCACGCGGCTTTTGAGATGTATATAAAGTACATGGCTAAACGTAGTCTTCTCGTCGTATACGTACCTATATATATATATACGATTCTCGTATTTACGAATGATTGCGGATCATTAATTGCGACGAATGTATAATATACACATATAGCCTCCGATATACAACGCTATATATATATATATATATATATATATATATATATATATATCGTTGCCTCTGAGCGAAATTTCGTTCGTTTCTAACATTAGTCGTGCATTTTAACTCATTTATTTCAGCATTAGTCGAACAATTGAACCTTTTCCCGCCGCTATCCACGGAAGTCCGACCGATGTTATTCGGCCCGCGCTTCAAAGTCTTCGCCCTCCCTCTCAGTAATCCTCGATCGGCGAACCGAAATGGCATTCGGCTCGTCTAATACGCTCGATCGCTGCACTGGCGCGTCTCGCGCGAAAACTAGATTTGCGACAATTTTCAAAATCCGCCGCGTCGTGGAACATTCGCACTCGACAAGCGCCCGCTCATTGATCATCGAAACCGCTGCAGTTCGAACGATCGCGCGCGGGACACCCTGTACATATGTAGGAGCCCGTGCTAGGGACCGCAGCGCCGCTCTAATCTATGGCCGATGATGCGTTGTATATGTATCCTGTGGTATCCCCCGTGAGCCCTTTTAAGAGCGCTCTGGTCATTACACACGCACACACACACATACATACACACACACATACATACACACACACACGCGCAAAAACACACGCACACACGCGCAAAAACACGTACGCAAACACACACGATCGCTTATATAAACGTGCGCGATTAAAAACCATTCTGCGTCGTTTATATATAAGAGGTCTCTGCCTCTCCTACTACCTCGCTCCCACCCTCCCCTTTTGAGCGCCTAATGAGCTACTCTCTCTCTCTCTCTCTCTCTCTCGGGCCCCGCCGATTGGGGCCGAGCACGTACGTTATGAAGGGTAGAGCGGGCGAGGGGAAAGTGGAAAAGGGTTAAAAAGCCCTTTAAGCCCGTGGCCAGATATATATATATACGGCATATAGCGCGTTGCACGAATTGCCTCGGGACGATTACTCGGGAATAATTCGCGGTCGGGTCCTGCTCCCCCCCCCCTATTCCC
>JACCIC010000090.1:707500-787500 GCA_018907035.1 Sycobia sp. Sy_11 | reverse complement strand
GATAATGATAATGAATGCTGCACCTGCGCAGTGTCGTTGATGTGCACCTGACCCGCTGTTATATCCACGGTCAGCTATATAGTCGGGTGTAAAATTGATACCCGGTAATCCTGTACCGTCGGCCGATAAAAAAGGAATTTTTACCACCGCCGGCTGAATATTTGTTTCTGTACCAGATGATAAAATGTTCTGCTGTCGATAAAGAAGTTATCTGAATTGCACACTGCTATGTTTTTATTTATTTCCTTTTTAATGAAATTGTAACAAATACATTACAAAATAGATATTTGGATATACCATGTTCCATGGTTTTATACTTTCAAAAAGTTCTTATCAAATAATTATTTGTCAATAATTGTTTTACTTATCTGATTCTGCTATATTGAACATTGAACGTACCGACCACCTGTATTTAATTGAAACACTCGTAGATGGCAGCACTTATTGAATATTCATTCCTCGCACCGAAATCCTGAGGTAAATATGTATATTTTAATGCTGTTGCATGCTATATCCAAATGAAAGGAAATTGTCAAGTACAATTTTTTAGAATTTGCGAATTACGCAAAATTAAAAAAAAACTTAGCAACCAAAGCTTTCGAAATCAGAGACATTGTACATAAGTATATGGGCTGAATCTCAATAAGCTGAATTATTCTACATCTTATCGCTTTATCGTAGATTTATGAATTATTCTTACATAGACATAGGATGAATGTTCGTTCTTTCTGGGGATTTTGACAGCACCTTTATACCGATGATGTCAAATGCGCTTTGTTTTAAAGGATAATTTCTACATATAACCAATTTTTGAAACACAAATTCCTTAAAACTTCAGTTATAATCATAACAGTGCGTAAATGAGATTATGTAAAAACTTCGTTTGCCGTCAAAATTATAAATAAAAATCCGACAATTTTCAGATTTCCAGTTTCGATTAGCTCAAATTAATGATAATGAACCGCCGTTGACGTGTGATATTTATTTAAAACAGAGTACCTCTTGTTCGATCGGTAAATAACAACATCCACAATCCCTTAAAACTTCCTCTATTTTTTAAATAGACTCTCTCTTAAATGTCCCTCAATTGTTGCTCCCAACCACTGTTTGCAATCAGCAACGGAGGTCTAGGATATGCGTTTGTAAACAAAGCATGTCTCGGCCTTGCATGAGGCTTCGTGCTTGGGACATTCAGTCTTCTCTTGCACTCGGCATTATCTGAGTTTTGTCGAAAAACTATTGCTTGTGATTTTCAAAATTTGCCATAATATTTACTTAAAATAGTTTTGCCATATTATTTTCTGGAAAATTGAGCACTATTCTAATAGTGTCCGAATTAGTGTACAATATGGACAGTGTATTTTAAGTAATTATCTAAAAGAAGATAACAAAAGTAGTTTTTACGATGACGACGATGATTTTTATTTATAATATTGAAATAGCATTGAAGTTTCGAATACATTAAAAAAGTTCTAATGAATACAATGTGATGAAGTCCAAGATTCTTAAAATACCTGTGTTTGAAAAATGCTGCCACGATCAATATGCTCCTATAGCTTAGGCGTTGATCTTGGTCCTGAAAAGACTCGTGCACCGTCTTGCGTTGGCGTTTGTCGGAAATCCCGATGCGAGACCGGTAAACGCCAAGATCAGTCATCGAGCCCGGGAGAGCCCTTAACAGATGAGATAAACCATATTCCGAGATCGAAGTCAGATTCGTCCCATCGAGCAAATTTTCAAAAAGAGTATACATATATGTATTTTCTCATTATTTCGGTACAGCTTTTTTTTGTTTTTTTTTTTTTTTTTTTTTTTTTTGTTTTTGTTTGTAGCTTTATATCCAATATAATATAATCATGGGCGCAACGCTCGTAATTCACATGTACGATAATTAATCGCCGCGTGTCCACGTGCAGAATTAGCATATCTTTGATACATCAAAGACATTGGACCGCACATCGAGCCGCGCACCTATACACCCCACTCCCCCGTCTCCGCGCCGGTTCGCCATATATATATATATATATATATATATATATATATATATATATATATATATATATATATATATACACGTATTAAATACCGAGCGATACGACAATGCCTAACTGTAAAGACATTTTTCCGCGTACGAGCTCGCCATTTAGCGAGGGACAGAATCGTCGGGCACTATATATATATATATATATATATATATATATATATATATATATATATATATTTATATATATATATAATGCCTTGTTGGAAGGCCGCGCGTATAAATATCGAGAACAAGTTGTGATTAGGGCGTATCGATTGAGGCCAATTGCGTCGGGTATATTCAAAAAGGAGGGGGGAAATGTATCGAAAAGCTACATTACGCGTCGCTCGATTTTTTTCTGCCTCACTCACGCGTGAATCGCATATGCGCGAGCCAGGAAGACTATAGTAAATATATAGCTGCCCGGCGAACAGAGCCAGAGCGATTTGTTTCGATATTCATACATATATATATATATATATATATATATATATAATCATTGAATAATAAATAATTTGATATGAAATTCACTAAGCGCGAAGAGACTGGCATTTCTATTGCTTCCTTTCCTGTATAGAAGAAATTACTTGCTATAATTTTTATTCTTTCATATATGTATCTGCGACTTCATATATAAAAGCCCTCATCCGTGTTTAATAAACCGTATAATTAATTGTATAATATATGTATGTATGCATATATATATATATATATATATATATATATATATATATATATATGAACTAACGTTTTACTTTATAATTATTTCCTTCATCTTTATATATATATTACATATCGATTAGCATAATTAAGTTCGTTATAATTATCCGCTGATGAATTTCTTTTAGAAATTAAAGCAATGAAATATATATATATATATATATATATATATATATATATATATATACACGCAGTGTTTAATAGGGAACATGTATACATCCATCAACTCAGTGTGCAAAGTGAAAGTTGAACGTAATAATTAAACTTCAATTATTCTCCCTCCCCCCCCTTCTGCATTAATAACCGTATGGCTTAATTATTCCAGTGACAATTCACATTTATTATATGCGCGGGTACGGTGATACGATGCTCTCCATAATTTCTATATTATATAATCGCCCGATGGGGAACAGGGACTCGGCGCCCTATACACGCGCGTCCCCATTATTTTCCATTAACGTTTTCGGCAGCCGGATTATATATTATAAAACTTAAATAACTCTAGGTCTACGTATAATGTCATATTTTGATTTAATAAGAAGTTTTGTACATTAATTTCACACGGTTTTGTTAATATATTAATCGAAAATTTTATTCGAGCTTACGACGAGGCACGTATGTCTCGGATGTAACCGAATTGGTGGGTTTTCCTGTTGAACATTGTGTATGCAATTTTTGAAACATGTATATATATATATATATATATATATATATATATATATATATATATATATTACATCAGTAGGAATCATCATAATTAATAATCAATATATTTTTAATAAGGACTACGAAACATTAAGACGTATTACATTGTACATATACTGCCTGCATTATCTTGTAGTTCATGTACTGAACAAAAAATTTGTTAGATACAAGTGAACCACAATGGATTATATGAGATTAATTAAAATGAAATTCATTTTACAATTGCAGCTATATAGAGCAAAGCTTATTTCAATTAAATAAATTGATGTTAACAAAGTTTATAGGTCAAACATGTTTTTTTTTTGCAGTTCCACTTGTATTTAGCCGTGATAGAAACGAAATAGTACAGCCCTAAACGTTTCAGAATAAAAACAAAATGCTGCCAATCAAAGAATACATATAGAATCAAGAGATGAACGTATGGTTTATTGCAATTGATCCTAATGGATTGCGAAAACAATATTTTCTTTGTATTAACTGTGTTCCCCGCGTAGAAATTCAGTATAGAAACTTTCTCGTATCCATGATGGTTTACATCCAGATAATTTTAGAAACCTTAATAGATTCTATTGTGTGTTTGTCCCATCCCTGGTAGAAATCAAACAATTTTTAATAGGTTGGAAAGTAGTTACTAGGTAGTAAAAATAGAATCAATCATTGTGGCTAGAAACCAGGTGAATCTTAGAATGCAAAATGTGAACGTTGTCAAAAAAATTAAGAAAAATGTAGAAACTAGGTTTAAAAACTAGGTAGAAACTAGGTAGAAACTAGGTAGAAACTAGGTAGAAACTAGGTTGTTTTTAACCTTGTTTCTGGTTACTAAATGAGCAATTTATTTAACAATTACTACTTATATAATATTATAACATTATGTTGTTGATTTCAGAAAAGAAAAATCATAAGATACGGAAACTAATAATTTAAAAAAATCACAAAGTAATAATAAAGTCTGCTTGTCGTTCGATTTATATCATCTTAAAATTTATACGTAATAAAATAGTTTTGGAAATATTTGTCGTTTATTATTTAATATCTAAAATTTCGCATGAAGCAATTAATTAAAAAATTCTATTCTTTGATGTCTTATACCGACTTCAATTATTGGTTGTTAGTTAGTAATTCTATCCTATTTATTTATAAAATAAATAATATCATTTGAAATTTTTGAAATTTTATAAAATAAAATTAATTCGAGTTCATAACTATAATTCGTCACTTGAATTTATGGAGAGTGTTCATACGGCATATCTGATGATTTGCAATAACCCGCAAGTGGTAAAACATTATCTTGGCTAGTATATAAGCCCGATTATAACTTCACATAAGTATAACATACATTGTATATGAATGTGTAAGCTACTGTCAATGCGTTGTATATGTATGTAGATGTATAAGATATACAGAACCAACGTACTTATAAGTTACTTTAAAATTTTCGAAATGAACTTGATAAAAATTTATAATTAATTCATTAAAATAATGATTAAAGTCAATGAATTTATATAAGAAAGCATAATAACGATATCAATTTTTTAGCTAAGTTATATGTTATACCTCGCTTAACCTTGTTTTAAAATAAAGTTTAGTCATAATCACACACACACACACACACACACACACACACGACGCACGGCGACTAAGATTTCATATAATATCACCTTTTTTCTTTTGCGTCAACAAACACACACGCACACGCACACACGCACACACACACACACACGCACGCACGCACACACACATGCACACACACGATATTCCATAACCAAAATATTAATTGCCCATTAACTAGGGAATAACTAGGTGAAAAGGAATAAAAAATAAACAATATATTTTCTATTTTTAAAAATAATTTCAGTTTTAATAGGTAAAACATACTATTATAGCTATTAAATACCCAAAAAATAGCTTCAAAAATGTAACTATAAATCAGACGGAATGACCGTAAAAAACGTTACATGTTTTCCTATTTACTGCCGAGCAAAGATACCCTGTTACTAGGTATCTTCATTTGAAAATTCCTTGTTTATATCTTAAAAATAGAATGCATTTCTACCAGGGATATTATTTAGGATTCTGGTAGGATTATCTAACTAGGTGCTCTGCAGGTAAGACTAGTTAATATCTAGAGAATGCTATATGAAATCTATTCAAAAAATCTTTATTTCAACTCGAAATCTTATGCCATTCCATCTCACAAATCATCAAAATTTTAAGTAAAACTTGTTTGTGGAAAATGAAAATATGAATAATAATATTTAACATTGAAAGCAAAAATTGATTTAATTCGCATAAATTTTCTATAAATAATTTTTTCCATTTTTTTAAATATATATTTCAAATAGAAAAATTTTAATAATTGATATTGTTTGCCAGTTTTTAATATTTTTGCAGTACTTTATCTAGAATATTATACCAATTTTCTTAAGATAATTTTCATATTTTTATTTTAAATATGTATACATACCAGACTATAATGCTACTTATATTATTACTAATTATCCACGTACATTAAAAGAATCATTATTTTTCGTTAAGAAAAAAAAACATCCGACCTGACCTGGACTCGACGCATAAATATATACATAAGACCTCGATTATAGACAAAGCGCGGACCATGGAATATTTTTTAGGTTCCGAACGAGGGCATCTTGACTTCTTCCTATATAAGGAAAAGTAAAGCGTATTTCAGTAGAATCCAGATAGAAATTCGTGTATTTCCCTTAATTTTCCTAACCTCAATAAGATCATGTCTAGATAAACCCCAAAAGTTCATCCCTACACGGGCAAAAGTTAAGTAAACCTCTCTAAATTTAATCGATTTAGAATATATGGTGTATATTAAGCAATTATAGTAAAATCATACTTGGATCCAGACATCAGTTGCTACACATGTGATGATATCAATAGTATTACTCACGTAGAATCCAGGGTATACCGGGGATACGTCGAGCATATTTCTACCCAACTTAGTTTAAACAATATACGAGACGATAATGAAAAGAGCGAATATTATAAATGGTGCGTAACAATGTAAATAACGACGGTAGTATATAATCCCCGATTTCACACAGGACACAGGAATTCTTTTCCCTAGAACGCTTTGAAATCGAGGTCACGTCTGTACCTCGTACTGTCATTGAATGCAGTTTTGGCAAATCTAATGTCGCTCTAGACTTCGTTTCATCATACTTTATCACTGTGCGATTATTCTGGCCAATACATTCAACGAATCGCCCTTTTATCCCTCATTTCAAAATTGACGAATTCATGACTATAGCGTTGCCAATTTCGGATGGCAATTGAAATAGACACTTCCAACTATACAAGCAAATTATAATTATCCGCGCAGTCTTTACACTAATTTACTTGAAATACCGTATACGAACGACGTATATTTCATAGGTACCTTGTAAGATGTGCCTGCACTCGGCCTCGATTATATTACGACTTCCAACGGCTCGATTCGAGCATATGAACACTGGAAAACGAATCCGATCCTCGTTTCCCCGGCCCTATGTATTATATACACCGCAAACTACTCTACATCGCCATTGCGTTCAATGTGAAAATTATCGCCAATGCTAAAATGAAAGAAGAAGGAGGAGGCGGAGGAGGAGGAGGAGGAGGTGGAGGAGGAGAAGAAGACGACGACGACGAGGAAGAAGAAAAGAATCAAGAAAACAAAACAAAACAAAACAAAAAAAAAAAAAAAGAAAAAACAAGGGAAGAAAAGAAAACTATAAGACAATATACGTGGCACGAACCATTGTTGTACACGCCGGGAAACGATTATCCGCGCCGAGCGAGAGCCCGCTAACAATGATACTGCGACGACGCGACCACGGTCGCGCCACGGCGCGGCGTGCGTGCCCGCGCCTCCGCCCGGCCCCGCGGGCGCATCTGGCCCCGCAGAGTCCAAATATATAATAATATTATATTATTTCGCGCCGCGCGATGTCCACGCGGGTATGTACTATATATATATATACATATATATATATGTGTGTGTGTGTGTGTGTGTGTGTGTGTTTATATGTGAGTGTGTTTGCGTACGTGTGTCTGTGTGTGTGTGTGCGCGCGCGCGCGCGGTACGTGTAGCCGGCGAAAACGACGGCTGATGCGCGCAACGAACGGGCGAATGGGACGAACGAGCGACGGAGAGCAAGGGAACGAGCAGCGCCGGCCGGCTCGCAAGGTATACACTTATGTAAAATAGCCGGTGTGTAGCCGGGCGAGTGCGTCTGAGAGAACGAAGGCGTGTGTTGGTATGTCGGTGCTCATTCCATCCATGCGCGAGGGGATAAACTCGGCGTAAGAACTGACGCGCGCGAGACGTACGCGCGCGCACACACGCACAGCACGCACACTCTCTGTCTCTCGCTCTCTCTCTCTCTCTCTCTCTCTCTCTCTCTCTCTCTCTCTCTCTCTCTCTGTCGGAGCGTGATTGCAGCGACTGCAGGACACGCGGGCGGGTTGATTAACACATGAGCCCAGCGCGGCTAAATTACTTTGGCAAGCCGCGCGCGCGGGCGCGCTCGCACGCGCACTCACAAGGAGGGACGGATATGTGTGTATTATGCAGGTGCCGTTCGCGGTCGTCGCCAAAGACGCCGCGGGATCTGTTATGAGCTTGGAAAAGCGCCGCTAATGTATGGGATTTTTTTTCGTTTCTTCTTTCTTTCTTTCTTTCTTTCTTTTTTTTTTTTTTTAATAGAAGATTAAAAATTCTTCTTACCCGTTCCGGGCGGTTGTATAGCTCTTCTATTCGGAAACTCAGCTCCCGGAGTGTGTTCGACTTGGCGGACCTCCTGCGCTGCGTGGAATGGAAAGTAACCATTTTAGCAAGGTGAATCATCCGCGTGATCCACGAATAACGTACAGACTCCTTTGGTCGTCGAAACGTTGTGCTTTCGCATTTGTACCCTTCTATTTGAAATTCATCGGTGTTATCGGCACGCCCCCCTTCTCCTGATCCTCTCATCTTGTGCTCGATAAAGTCGTCAATTTTGGGATGAGACTAGTTGGTCAAAGTTCTCCTTGGTCTCAGCCCGGCACTCTCGCGATGCGAACAGCAGGCACACGTATTTTCTGACCCATCGGAGATCAGCGGGTATTCGAACAAGGTCTGAAATTTCTCTCGTTCATTTTGAAATCTTGTAAATTTATTTTAAGGACAGTCCGCGTTCTCATAGACATTGAAACTTGGATTTGGCGTAAGTATATAGCTGCGAAAGCAGGCGCGCGCAGCTGGACTATATACCCAAGCGAGGTGAAAGTCGAGGAATTGGTATTGCCTACACATCTGTCCAATCAATCGTGTTCGTGATGACACGGTGAAATGACACCTGTCTTCCCTTTGACCGGTCCCATTTTTTCCGCTAAATTTCTATGGGGCTACTGGACAATCGATTGAATTGATATTCTTGATTTACAGAATTATCTCTAATGTGGCAACTCTTGATCCAGCACTTACTCAAACATTATTATTCTATAAGTAGATGTACAAATCCTAAAGTCAAGCTAGTTTCGCATGAAATTTGCCATATTTTCCATCTGCTTGAGACGATTCTTGCATATAGAGTCCATCTTCACGCGTCCATGCCCCTCCCGTACAGTCTATTGTATAACCTTTGTTCCCTCATTGTCTAATAAATCAGCGAGAGGAACAACAATGGGCATGGACGGGCATGTACATTTGACACGGTGCATTAAGTATAAGCCCACCTCTACTTGGACTATATTGTCTCCCCTTATACATATTATGCTATTCCATGGGGAATTGCGGAGTTCACCAGAATTATAACTACTAATGAGAGAAAGCAAGTTCGAGATTTGTGTTTTTTTATATATTATAGAACATCTACTGGCTATACCAGCAAGTGTTCTAGGCCTTTACATCGTCATGAACCATTTGTCAAAATATGAACTTTGTTCGATAGACCAACCTTATAACATTCCTCGTCCATGTCTTAACGCCATCGATCGCGAAGTAGCGCATATCCCCTTCTTTCCACCCGAATGATAGACAGTGTCTTTACGGAATAACCTCGATAATTACAATTAAAACTATTATCAGTCAATTCACAAATTTATGTATATGCGGTCATCGGCTGAATCAGGTCAGTGATTGCTAGTTGGCTGGATTAATATTACGTGCTTTGTAATAGCGTATTAATGCATAATACGTCTGTATATTATAGCTCTAAATAGAGGTACTTTACACAGTTTTATTTGAAAAACGTTGAAATTCTTTCTTGCAATTTAAAAATCATTAGCTGTTCATCAGCTTCTGGCAGAGCTTCTGGTATAGTAAATGCTGAAAGGATTAGTCTTCCATTAATCGTATGAGCAATTAACGAATCAATCAATCGAATTGCGTTTGCAGATATTATAAGAACAATTTGATCAGTGTAGTATCAACAAAAATTCATTTAAATAATTTTTTTGCAATAATTAATGTCTTTTGTCATATTTTAATATGCTCATTATAATATATTTAGTCGTTATGTTGATTTTTGGAAAAAAATAAATTCATTTAAACTTAAGAAATCGAAATGTCCAATCTTTATAAATTTCTGGATGTCATTTTACATTCATTGAAGTTTAAAAAATTATTAACGATATCCATCGCTTATCCATTATATGTAAATTGAAATCGACTGTCCAACTATTTTTATGTGATCAATTTTTCTGCTTTTATACAAAAAAAACATAATCACTACTAAAAAGATTTTTTATCAAAAGTCTCTATAGTTAAAATATACAGAAAATATTAAAGCAGGATTCGGTAAACTAAACAATATTTTTTACAAAGTGTAACTATAGACTTTTAATAAAAAAGTACATTATAATGCCTGAGTATAAGTGATTATCAAAGTTATAATTGATAAGGTCTTTGGAGAAAGAAAATCGAACACAATTATTGTCTAACAAAGCTTTATTCCAAAAAATTCAAGCCTGTTTTCAATATGAGGAAAGATAAAAAACTTTCGAGAATTTTATTATTATTATACTTGCAAATACTATTTGTAATATAAAATATTTAAAGATAGACAGTGGAAATGATAATATATCTAATATTTTAGTTTTCAATAGAATCGTTTCTCTTTAAACGACCATTTGTTAATAATTATTTCATATTTGGAAGATCCAGTAAGTGGATTTAGGAATAAAAATTGACGGTCGTTAAACGAAGAAAAGTTTTATTGATTAATCAATTTTTA
This sequence comes from Sycobia sp. Sy_11, assembly GCA_018907035.1. Taxonomy (NCBI): domain Eukaryota; kingdom Metazoa; phylum Arthropoda; class Insecta; order Hymenoptera; family Epichrysomallidae; genus Sycobia; species Sycobia sp. Sy_11. Next base: position 776,829 of record JACCIC010000090.1, on the reverse strand, counting down.
AACGTCGCAGATGTCAGCGAAGTAACTGTCATAAAGAGACAAATTTCCTCGAGAAATTTGCAAAAGAGGACGCGATATAGTAATAACACAATGTCTGACGTAAACAAATACATAATATCACACTTGTCGCGTCATAGACCGAAGCATATTTTTCTGGATTAATCTATCTCAAGGCAATAATGACGTCGTAACGCTATTATGCGAGGTAGCTGACGTCAAAACACCGGAATTGACACCAATTTCCTTTGTCTTAAACGAAAATTCGACCCTTAAGTTGTAAAATACGATGCCAGGTGGTGACGCCATTTCGCTACGAACCGTCGAGACGGGACTCTTCGAAACCCCTTAACTTTTGCGACCGGTGCAAATTATACTAAAATTGTAGTCGATGAGGTCATTATTTTCGTATATTAAACGCGCCGAATCAGAAAAGACAATGTGAAGAAGTGTAAGAACAATAAAAAAAAAAAAAAAGAAAAAAAGAAGCATGAAGTGGCAGGAAATAATAGAAAATGATGGTCCAATTAAGAGAACACGCGAAGAGACGAGCAGAAAAGAGCGGACGAAACTTCTCTATTATAGAAGAAAGGCTGAACTTGAAAAGAATACCGAGAAACGCTAACAAAGAGATTTCGTAAAGAAATAACGTGTAGGACGTTGATAAAAAGCATTAAAAGTAATATGGAAAGAGATCGCGGAGAAATACATAAAGAAGAGGTGAAAATACAGAAACTGTACGCATAAAAACGTAATAATGTAATAAATCTATAGAGAGTCGCACAAAAATGCGAAAGTCGAAAAATAAGTCAATTATTGACCTAAAACGCAGGATGTGGTAAATTTTGCCGAACGCATTTTTTCCGAAAGATAATATTTTGTTCGGAAAAAAAAATTATAGCTTTTTATTTATGTCTTTTAATATTCTTTATTTACCAGTCTTGTGTGATTTTTAACATATGCGTGTAACTATTTTTATAGCAAATTAAGCATATAACCATGAAGAATTTGTAAAAAAAAAAAAACAATGATATAGACTTTATATTGTAAGTTATATAAAATATAATGAAGTAGATGTATATTATATGTATAATTAAATCTAACTTACTACCAGAATAGTTGCAACGTACGTGCAATTTTTAAGTAACCATCGCATCGGATAATAACCAATGTTACAAGAAATAAAGAAAAAAGTTGTAAAAAATAATTCTCGGCAAATTTTTAATTTTTCGCTTAAACGTTGATCTAAGCTGCAAATAATTTAATTAAAATTAAAATCACGCGTTAAGTCCGACTTTAAACTTTTATTTATTCTTATAAAATCTTTGTCTTAGCCAAAATAATAATATATGTATGATTATAATTTTCTTTTATGTAAGAACAATCCATTTACATTGACGTAATTTTGCGTTAGCCATCGCGCGATGAATAACGTTCTATATCAGAATACGGTTTTATTCTGTTTCTACACTGAGAATTTTCTAGAAATACATCGTCTTGAAGAATCTGCACGAAAGTTCGCTCCATTTATTTATACCGGGAGTGCAACTGAAGCGTGCCTCGCAGTTCTTGCGGCTGTCCAGCTGCGTAACCCGCAAGGTAAATGCTCATGTGTAATTCACTTGCGGACAATAAATATATACGCTCGGCCAATTTCTGTTACTGTATATAAATGGGACACGTTTATGAATTATACGGTTATATTATAATCATACAATCGAATTAATTCCATTCCACATTTATTTTCCCTCAATTCGACAGTTATACAGCGATATATAGGTATATTTTCTTCTTTTTCTTCGAAGAACAGTTCGTAAAGTTTGAGAGAGCCATCTTTTATTTTATGCTATTTTCCAATTTGACAGTGTCAAAAGTATAATTATAGATAAAGATTTATTTAACCTGCATTAGAGTACCGAGTAATACACTCGATTGACCAAATTCTCAACAATAAACAAATTGTACGACTTGATTATCATATGTTGATCATCAGTGTGATTAAAATTTTACTTTTATAAATGAGTCTTACATACATCGTATAATATCGTAGAATTACGCGATATAATAAAATAATACAGCGCTTGTTCATGAAAAAACTCTTTTTGGTTCAGAATATAATTCTGATATTATGGAGTAACATGAGCAGAGCAGCTGTTATTTTTAAGTAGGTGCTAAATTATATAAATATACATATATATATATATATATATATATATATATATATATATATATCTTCATGGTTATTTAACATAGACGTTCAGTGTACTCTAATTTGCTAGTAGAGTGAGATTTATCTGCCACCATATATGCGTGGACAAGCAAATTTAGCTTTCACGTAGATATAAATATTTGTTGCCCAGTGTGTATAAGTCACTGTATGACGAATTCTTTTTTCTCCCTAGAGAGAAAAGGTATGGATAATTCCTGGTTAATTACAGATTTCACTAATTTTATTTTTTATTTTTACATTACACTATGATTCTTATTTTCTTTTTTTTTGGTGTTTTGTTGATTCTACAGCTGATTTATTGATTATTTGGACTTATTGAAAAATTTACTGAGCAAATTTACTGATCAATTTATCCCGTGGGAGATTAGACGTTTTTTTCAGATATTTAGATACGTATTTTTCCTGTATATAAAGATCAAATTCCAAAAATAAAAATTTAATGTTAAAGTATTATTTGGAAATATTGCCCAATACAAACTCGAGGCAAACTGAAAAAAATTATTCAACACGACACTGTAAAGCGATCGATGGCAGGTTAACGAAAAATGTAAATATCCTTACGTGGGTGGTCCGATTGGTACCTTGACCTCACCGGCCGATGGGCGACACAATCGTAAGAGAAATTGACTATCGTGGAGTAAATTTTCATAGTCGGCTACTGTCAGTGAAACCATGTGAAACAAAAGAGCGGCTGGATACTGTGCACAGTGATAGACGCGTATTTTACACGGTGTCATTAATTTATTTACGACGCTTCGTAAATTTAATTATAAAATGTCATTTTCAAAATCATTAATGACACGTCGTATGTGTCGTAAATGTCGTCAAGGAACATTTAATGAGAAATCGATAACGGGTTTTGTTGGTTATCTGTATTTAGTTACTTACTTTTCATTGGAACTTAATAAAGTAAAATACGAATAAATAGGAAAAATAAGTTAAATATTATAAATATAATTGATGTACGAGGTAAAAATTACACTGTTATATCTGATATTATTAATAAGATAATAAATTTAAAAATTAAAAATTGTACTTACTGTTTTGCATTAAATTAATAAATATTTTTATCGATCTTACAATGTTTATACTATAATATATTAAACTAAAATAATGACAGTAAGACTGTCCTTGTTTATTTTCACACCCGAAGAATCAAAAATAGAAATTACTACTAAAAATAAAATTAAATTAGATTAAAAATTAAAAATAATGAAAATTCGTTATTTTCTATGTTAGAAAAGGGCGATCTGACTACCCCCACCATCTTAAATTAAAATTTCCCTTTGATGCCCGACTTTTTGAACCGATACTGTTCATGTTCAATGACTAATTGTCCAATGTACAGAATTGCTAAACACTTTTATAAAATAAAATATAAGGTTAAAAAGTTAAGTCCTTGAAGATGAATCGTAGCGGATCGAAACGTTGAACATTTAAAGTAAATTTAAATTTAAGGTGGTGGGGACGTCCGGATGTCCTTTGCAAACATAGAATATAGTTTATTTTTATTATTTTTATAATTTTTAATTCTTAATATAATTTAATTTTATTTTTAGTAGTAATTTCTATTTCAAATTCTACTGGGGGTGACTGTAAATAAGGACCGTCTGACTGTCATGATTTTAGTATTAGGAGATTCCGACCTTCACGTTTAGATGGCGATATAAGTAGCACGAAAAGTCAGATGTGTCGGATCTAGCACTTTTAACAGGCGCCATAATTTGTGTAAACATTATAATTTTTTGATCAGTGAAAAATGAATCCTGATCAATTGTTTTTTCGACATGTCCTTTTGCACTATTTTGATTTGAAAAAAAAGTGTAGCAGAAACCTATTGATTGCTTCAAGAATGTTATAGCGAACAAGCTCGATCGCTTACAAGCATGTACAGAGTGGTTTTAGCGGTTTAGAAGTGGAGATTTTAATGACAAAGAACGTTCTGGACAACCGAAAAAGTTTGAAGATAGTGAATTACAAGCATTATTGGATGAAAACTCAGCTCAAACGCAGAAAGAACTCGTTAGTAAATTAAGAGTCAGTGACAGAGCAGTTCGCAAACCTTTACATGTGATGGGAAAGAAGGAAAATGGATGGACACACGATTTGACCGAAAGTGCCATTATGAATCGATACAGCATCACACTGTCTTTGCATGCCAGGCAAAAAAGAAGAGTTTTCTGTGGTGTATTGTAACTGGTGGTGAAAAGTGGATCTACTATGACAATCTACGTTCTAGAACAATCTATGTTCAAGAAGTGCGAGAATTTGTGGATGATTGGATCATTTTGAAACCGCCATCGCTCTTCGCCACGGTACCGCCATATTGCCAGAAAGATGGGAAAAAGTAGTAGAAAATGACGGAAAATATTTTGATTAAGCTAACATGTACCCATTTCCCATCATAAATGTCCTTTTTTCGTTAAAAATGGTCGGAAAATAAGTTCTACTCCTAATATAATATGTGATAGTTTAAGGCTGTAAGACCAATAAAAATATTTATTAAGATAATAAATTTATATTTAATATTTATAAACAGGGAAGTTAATATAAATATTAATAATTTCTATTAAACAAGATATAAATAGGCCTGTTAAGTACTTACAAAAGCGAGCGCCGAAAAAAGGTTATACCGACAGATTGCGCATCTGGTGTTACTTAACCTATAAAGGGCGTTCCTGCAAGTAATGAGCATTATCAGATCCTCAAACATTAATTGCACAAATGACACGTATAATGCATAAATGACTATTTGACTTCGTTGGCGACCGTAAAGAAATCGGCCTAATCACCTGCAGTGAGGTCGCACCTTGGTTTTGCACAACCGACTGTCACACGGACGATCACGTGACGAAAATCCACGATGATCTCGTATAGATTATACCATCGATCGACGTTGCGCGGGATAGCCGAGACAATATTACGCATCTTTTATTGATCGAATTGGGCTGCGCGACGCTGCCAACCGCTAAACCATTCGTCGTGTTACTTTTTGATATTTTACTCATAATAGCAATGCCTGGACGGGCAGACGTTTCCGTCAAATTAGGAGGTTATCGCCGTCATTAGGGGCCTACTTTGCCAATCGCGTCTTTTAGACTGGTTTGAGAAGTTGGAGCCGCGATCGCTCACGTGTATATCGAATTAAAAGAAGAAAAAAAATTTAGAAACAAATCACATCATTGCTGAAATTGTCTTTATTCTTTTGGTAGGCTAAATATTTAACGGACAATCGAAGTAAAAAGATTATGGGTTCGACAACAATTTATGGCGAATCATCAGTCGTTAGACCGATTCGCTGATTCGATAGGTCCCTGTACTAAAAGCTCGATGTCTCCTTGCGACCCTCCTTTCCCTCCGTAACATCCCAGCACTTCGTACGAGAAGAAGAAAACGAAGAAAAAGATAAAGAATAAGAAGAAGAAGAAGAAGAAGAAGATCAAGAGGTCACCCGCGCGTATATATCTGTTACAAGCCAGATCTGTCTGCCCCTCCTGTATAATTATTCTCCCTCTCTCTCACTCACTCTACATCTTCACCCTTTGCTCCCCCGCTCGTATACATTTAGCTCTTTTCCCTATATGTACGAGCGTTAAAGAGCGCGGCAAATGATATATATATATATATATATATATATATATATATATATATATATATACGCATCGAATACGAGCCCGTCGTTGGGTGGGAGGAGGGAGGGGGCGATTAGTCAGGCGAAATCGACCATCGCGTCTGAGCATACGAGCGACACGTGTTTCGCGTGCATCGCCGCTACTACTACTACTACTACTACTAATACTGCGGCTGCTGCTGCTGCTGCTGCTGCTGCTGCAGCAACTGTCGCAGTGCTCTATACTTCTCTATACTACATATGCGTACCGCGAAGATTGACGGGAAATAAGTGAGCGCGCGCGCGACTCCTTTGCGAGAGAGCGCGTAAACACGAGCCGAGCCAAGCCGGGCCGGCCGCGTCGCGCCGCTCACTTAATTAAAACTACATTATAATAGGGCATTCCCCTCCCCCACCAACTGCTACGCCGCGCATATTATTTTAGCGTCGAGGACTTTTATCTTTTGTGTGTGTGTGTGTGTGTGTGTGTGTTGGCGCGCGCTTGTGCGTGCATAACGAGAGGAGATTTTCGCACGAAGCTATATTCGTTTTCTTCGATACGACGGAGGACTGCTCGGTTTTTACCGAGAATTGGAATCCATATCTTTTTTTTTTTCATGCCATTGCACGTTTCCCACAACTGCCTCCGTATGTATAATACGAGGCCTTATTATCGGACATTAACTACACATCCATATATAGTTCCTTTATTCTGATTTCTGCTTCGTACGTGCGGGTCTTTTCACACGTGATTTTTAATTTATTATAATATTTCTCTATCCTGTACTTCAATATTAGAATAATAATATTAATCCATATATATATATATATATATATATATATATACGTGTGTAATGCGAGGTAATGATCACGACTCTCATATATATATATATATATATATATATATATATATATATATCCTAAATGTGTAAATTTTAATACGACTGTGAAAATTAATTACTTAACCTTGTGAGACAGTTTTTGGTGTAAGTCAAACGAGGTTAAGAAAAGTGTTAGACTAAATTAGTAGGAGACTCTATTTTTTACAACGCCACCTGAAAAATTATGATAAACTTGTGATTTAGAGGCTTCGGGCCGTGAAAAATCATTTTTAAGACGCGACTTGATGATAATCATTAAAATACAAAAATATAAACTTAATGCGTAAACTTATTGAAGGGCTATATATATATATATATATATATATATATATATATATATATATGTATATACGTATATACTTAAATTACGATAATAATGAAGATATGACAATGAAGTAGTGATAAAATGTCAAAGAAACAATGACAAAAAAACTTATAGGGAAAATAATTAATAAAAGTTTATGGCTTTCCATCTCTTTTTGGCAACAAAAAATTTTCAAAAACAAAATTAATACAATATGATCGACTTAATGGATGGGGTTACTTTTTCATTTTGAAAGACCTGATACGTTCAATCCGAACAAGAACGCGCCAAATATTATTTTCAAGTCAATTTAGAATATCATTTTCTGCGTCGCGAACGAAAATACGCTCGTGCAGAAATTACTAGATTTTCCACGAACGCAGAGCTCGTAATTTAGACGTATGAGAAGCATTAGCATAAAATCATTGAATTATACAGTTTGCCAAGAATCGCCGTTGTATTGCCGATGAATTATTCACAACATTGAGCAGATAAAGAGCGAAAAAGTTTTAAATAATTTTGCACGCGCTTTGCTCGCACCATCTCGTTCCGATCGAATATAGCCAATGCCTGTGATAAAATCACTTTAAAGATTGTACGCGGATCGTCTTAACGACCCGTCAATGTATCGCCAACGAAGACTGTCACTGCTACTGTTTCGCTAGTACGGCGGCACCTGAAGCACAGTTCGATATTTGCCACGACTGGTAGTCGAGCAGGAATTAATCGAAGCGATGAGAAGTGTAGGGGAACGCGAGTTAATCCGTAATTTTTTGATGCTCGACGAAAAATTAGCGCCGGTCACCTGAGCGAATTTGTTTATTTATAAAATTACAGTGCTTGTGGACATAACCTCACTTATGATAAAATGATCTATTGAAGAAATTGTCAAAAATGGATTACCTGAATTACTTATGTGTATTATAGAGTAATTACAATAATTTATTTCTTTCTGAAATTATGGTATAAAATTTTAAAGAACAAATAATAAGTCGTTTATAATTGTAAATGTATATTATGTAATATATATAATTGAATACAGAGCTGTTTCGTAAAACTTGTCAAATTTATATAAAAAACTGATAAAAATTCTAGTTAGATAGATTACATTTAGATGTATCTACGTATAGATTTTAATCCTTTTGATTACAAATATTATAGAAATAGATAGCAAAAAAGGTTTTAGAATAAATTTAATAAAAAATTATAGATCAAATCAAAATATAATACTTATTTTCCATGAAATTCTTCTCTAAAAGAAAAAAATAAAACCGAATATAAAAAGATCGATTAAAAAAGAAATTGCAGAAAAAAATTCGTGAAAAAATATTTGTGAGATCAAAAATTTAATAATCGACATCGCCTATTATATGCATTGAGGCTGTACACTTACACGTCTCTTATTTTACATGTCGTTTTAATTACAAATTTTATTCAAGCTCGTTGCTCTGCAAAAACTGCCTCACCAACGAAATTGATTATAAATCCGCGCTTTTTCCCCCATCTATTGACATTTTGATCGAATTAATCTTGCACATACCAAGTAATTTATTATTATGTAACATTAATTGAGATTTGCATCTAAAAACAAAAAATACATATGTATATAGAAGAAAAAGCCGACGCTCGGAAGATTCAATGTATATAGGACCTCGTTATTTTTTCCGCGCTCGCCTTTTAAGAAAAAATAATAAAAAAAAGCAAAAAGCAAAAACTCCAGAGTCGCCACAATTCCGCACGTCTCGTTTATACACCTGCCATTCCAATTTCCCCTATAATAACACATTAACACTTTTTACTGCGCATCGGCCGCGGCTTCTTTCTCACGCGCGCTCTGCGCTGGAGATAGAGATGGATAGAGGAGAGAGAAAGAGTGAACTTTTCGAGAACCATATATAACATTTACTGGCTTTTTTGTGTGCGTGTGCACGGACGCCCATTACAGGGGACTTTTAGCATTCGTTCTAAAGAAGTCTGAAAAATTGTCGCTATCTCTCTCTCTCTCTCTCTCTTTCTCTCCCTCTCTCGCTCTCTCCTTCCCTACATCCACCCTTTGCTCTCTCGCAATATATATATATATACACATATACGCATATATAAATACATAGAAACTCTTTTGCCTATATGGAAGCGTCAGTGGCGTTTCTTACGCCCATGAATTTTTGTAGCGAATGTCTACAGGGTGTTTCGATCGTATGGATCGTGCATACTAGCGGATCGGTAACGAGCCGGACCAGTCGAATATCGCAGGTCCGTGTGGTTTTGCGAAAATTGACAGCAGCTTTTCAGTCACTTGCCAATTGCCGTCGGCCACTGGGCGGACGAACAAATGCGCGCAAACTTTGCGTTCGGCTTCCCTGGCCCGTTACCGATTCGCCACTGTGACCGATCGTGTCCCGGACACCCCGTGCAGACAGTAACGTGGACCGGGCACCGAGTCACGCGATGCTCGCATGTCACAATAGACTGTCTAGAACGCGCGTATGTAACATCTTCATTCGGGAACAGAAATCCAACAGAGAGCCAATGAATACTCGAGGAATCCCCAGCTATTACAATGTAGAGAGCCCGAGGGGAGGTCTGTTCGAAACTGTTGGAAATTCGTTTAGTTTCGGAACCGAGCCATCCATGTGTGTATAATAGTTGCTCGACTCTAAAATGCTGACTAATCTAAAGAACTGCGTGTATGTATGTAGAACATAATAAGATGCTCGCGTGTCAAGCAGATGAGCATCATTACAGGGATATATATATATATATATATATATATATATATATATATATATATAACGGATCATCAGCAAATCGGTTTTATATTGCGTATGATTATTTATATCAAAGTATTGCAATCCTTATGGATCTGTCATTTCAGAACACTCGATATCCGCTTCAGTCAGTTGATATACGCAAGAACAATCTCTGATAATAATTCAGGACAATACTCGGCTGCATATATTATAGATTCCGATTCCGTCTATAGAAAATCTGTTTTCGAAGGACAGGAAAGGATCTTGAACAAATTCCATGGCTGTAATTGATACTATAGCAAATATTTGAATTGACGGTAATATAGTCTCGCTAATATATGGAAAATGTGTCTGTCAGAATTGTCAGGCAACAATATTGACAACTCAAAAATCCGTTGAACAAAAGCTTAAAATTACAAACAATTAATACAGATAAAATCAAAACTACGTAAGATTGATTTTGAAAATATAGCAAAATGTTTGGGCAATTGGTCAAATTTCCTTAAGTAATCGACAAGAGACTTAATTGAACAATTATTTTTTTTTACCACGCGCACGATAAGTGTCGCGCCTTCTCAGGACCAATCTTGTATTAAACTATATATGTATTATGCATATATATATATATATATATATATATATATATATATATATATATATATATAGTCCATTGAACTTAGGGCGCAGACGCAGCGCGCACGACGCCACTCTTTTCGCCGACCGTTTACGTAGACGGGGCGGAGGACAGGAAGCTCGTCCCATTCGGAAAAGCAAATATCGCTCGGAGGGAGGGAGGGCGTACGCGCCTGACGCGGGGGTGAGGGGGGAGAGAAGGGAGAGCGCGATCGGCAGCTCCGCGGTCTTTCTTGGATAACAATAGGAGAGGCAGCGAAGGAGCTTGGAGAGGGGGGGGAGAAGAGCCGGGGTCCACGAGGAGCTACGCTCGGCTGCCCCCGCTAAAGGCTCGCTAAATACCCGCCTCGGGGCTGCTCATTTTTTTCTTTCCTCCCACCCTCCTCCCTCCCTTCCTCCCTCATCGCCCCACTAATGGTGGTGCGTTCACTCCGCTTGTTTTCAGCTCGGGCGCCCGCGCGCTCTGCCTCCCCCGCCCCCTCGAGAACTGAAATGTACGAGTCCCTAGATCGTCGATAAGTTCCGTGAATCGTGAATGCATAATTTAATATTGAATAAATTATGCATTATTAGGACGTTTTTTTAAATCTTACGGGTAATTTACAATTTTCCATTTAAACGTATATTTGATCACGGTTTAGCCATTTTTCGAGGCAATTTTTGCCATTTTGAAATTAACGAGCAACAGCTGTCGTAAAGCACTTGGAGATGTCGAGGGGAGAAACGATGAATTCTCAAACCGTTAATGAAAGACTGCATTATTTTCAGTTAAAGAATTCATTATCTATCATGACGACAGCACACTTGGCCCAGGATTTCTGCAACATCAATATTTCTTCCAGGAATTGAGAGTCTGGAAAATTATGAATCCATTAAATTACGTTCCTCTCAATGTCCTATGAACAAGAGACGCGAACTTTTGCCTAGATAAAATGCTTTTTTGGGATTAGTAAAGAGCGTGTCCAGGACTTCATCAATACCAAGGACTAATCTTGCATCAATAACAAGTTTATGAGAACGAGGCCGAAATCTAGTTATTAAATAAAAGTTATTATCCATGTTATGCCCATTTTTTGAACTCTACGTCGCTACGTTTCAAGCGAGGATTTCAGACAGAAACACCATAATATGTGAAACCATAGATTCTTACAAATGATATATCAATAAGAGTCTTACCGTTACAAAGGACAATGGATGAAAAATAGATTGAAAATCGATTTATGTACCAGTTTAATATAATAAAATCATTATTATAAACTTTACTCCAATTGTCTTGGCATGCAAACTATTATATTCATTGAAATAATGTTTGTGGTCTTCCGAATATTGACATACTGTTTAAACAAATCTTTGCCCCGTTTGCAAAAATTCAAACCAAAATTTTATTCTCAATAGCATAATACCATAATCAAATCAAGACAGACAATCACAGAAATCGCACGAGATCGTGCCCTTTTCTGATATGACGACAATATTTTACGGAAGCTCATCTTGTCTAGGTATTGGTGAAGCATTAATTATTACGGTGAAAGATGACCTTTTTTTTCTTTAAACTAGGCTTCTTCTCATGGATTTTTACGTTTGTTTGGTCAAGAAGATTGTTCGCCTGTGATCGTTCTCACTTTCGTAATGTAATCAATTCATAGGATGTACTTTACTGCTGTATCATTTCTCGAGTGTGGTGGTGGGATTCACATCTCATCCATAATAACAAATCGCCCTCGTAAAATCAAACGGATCCCTATGAAATTAGTCTAAAGATCGTGGGAAAAATCATTTGCGCGCATTAATTCTGATCAGCATTCACCAAATGCGGCAATCGCCCTGGCCCAGAACTCTCGAGTCTCTAATCATCTTGAGGAAAAAAATTAATATTCGAGCGCTTTCTTTTATTACACCCGTGGTCTTAGCGATCTCTCTCGACTTTCACTTATACCTATCGTCAACCACGATACCATTCACATTTTCAATGTATCCTGGTGCGATAATAATTTTTTGGGCGTCCTTTATCTGGTTCATATGGGTGGAATTTGCAGCCACGTTAAAATTCAGCTGTACACTTTTTGACGATTGATAGGAAAGGAGCAGAATCCACGTGAACTTTTGATAAATGCGAATAGATTTCACGTAGAAGTTCGTAATCAATCTGAAACGAAGAATTTCTGACATGGCGTGCGACTAAAGTCTATCGATTTTTAAACAGAATGTCATGTAAACCTGCGTCCATTGCAAAAAAAAAGAACGCGTAAACAATTTGCTTGGTAGTAGCACGTTGAAACTTGTCTGACGAATGCCGTAATAACAGGTTGAGCATAAAAGTAGGTTTGGATGATTGAAGCGCCTTCTCCGAGTCAGGCGCGAGAACTTTTCACACAATCAATTATACGCCCGAGGATCTTTCCAAGAAATTGTAAGTCAAAAAATCACTTTGCTTTATTATCAAAGAAATGAAAAATATCCTTATTCGTCTTATTTTGTAAAAATAATTCTAGAATTAACTGGTGCGAGGTCAAAAATATGAATTATTCGTTTATCGAATAATTTAATTATTAATCAATTTAGTAAAATTTACATCAAGCCTCATTCCAGAAAATGCTGGACGCAAACTAATAGCCCACAATTCAGGCACCAATGACGCCACGAAAGTTTCGTTGGTAATTTAGAACGAAGAGAGGTGGAGCCAAATTGTTCGCGTTCCCATGAATGGAGTCTGCGAAGAATGTCAGATGTGATTTGGGTCAAACACATAGAGTAACCAAATTTGGTGTCAGTTTTCCTTGCATCGGTATTACTATTTGCCGATAATATTCCATTGGCTCGCGATGTGAAAAGGCCCCTTTGCCATTGGATTTTCGTTGGTGTAATGGGGAGGGGAAGGAGAGATATGAGGATGAAGGTTCGGAATGATCTTTTTCGATGACACACACACACACACACACGTATGCATATATGCATTAGAGCATGTATAAGACGAATGTACGTTTATATGCATTATAGCATGTACAAGACGAATATGCGTTCATCAGGGAGCGCCCCTAAATTTAATCCCGACGCGCGCACCGACTAAAGCGCATATTACACACTCATATATACGCACGATCGTATGTATAAATAATATATATATATATATATATATATATATATATATATATACATACGCAAAGAGACTACGTCGTCGCTCTATCGTGTTAATTTGCAAAGCATCAGCGAGCGTCCGCCGCCGCCTCCACTGCCGAATCCCAGCGCGGCGGGCCAACGACACACGTAATTATATTGTGCCCGGCGCGGTATTCCGTTATTAATGCGACGAGGTAGAAGGACGGGCGAGAGAGAGAGAGAGAGAGAGAGAGAGAGAGAGAGAGAGTGAGGGGGGAGGGGAGACGGACTTGGCGAGCTCGCGCTCAAGCTCCTTGAAATTCCGCGCGCGCGTGGCTGCGATACGAGCGCGTTTTCGGGCTTTTACATATAATTGGCTAAGGATTAATCGCGGAACGATGCGCCGAGACGATTGTTATTAGATATATATGTATATATATATATATATATATATATATATATATATATGTGACGTGTATATGGAGCCGTGTCGGCGCGAGTCTTGCGAAATTTTCAGTGGGGGGGGGGGATACGCAATAAATCTCCGCGAGCGCACGCGAGTTCTAGCGGAATAAGACTCTTGCGGAAAATAATGTATATAATGTATAGAACAGATACGTATGTGTACGCTATATAAGTCTAACGGATACGCATATAACTGCACGTTATATATATATATATAGTTTAATTTTGAAATATTTACGTCTGTACGCTGGCTCTGTGCAAACGTTACATTTATACGCATAGAACTTTGCTTGTAATCGGTCGGTTGGGCGACTCGGTTTTACGAATATTATAGAAATCATCTGAAATACGTGCTTTCAAAATTTTAAGAAATTTTACGAGAACTCGATCATTAAAAGCAAATTTTTCGCAATTAATCTATTTAATAAACTAAACTCGCTTAGGGGGGTTTCTCGTTGTACGAAAAAATATTACATATAAAATTATGCGTATACAGTAGTTATAGTGTTTATACTCTAGCTGGAATAGTTTTTATTTTTTGTTGATAAAATATAAATTTTATTTAATGCATTCGATTACACATCTACGTCCAATTCAATTTTGTTTCTATTATTATTATCTCATTAATAATTAATCATTGGAATCGTATTTTAGATACCAAATAAATTACTTAATTAAACCTAGAAATTATTTATTGGCTCGTCTTGAGAACATTAATTCGACGCAAGTTCACATTTGAAATAAATCTTTTGTTAATTTAAGAAAATTGTTTTCCTGCTGCCATTCAAATAAATTTTAGTCACGTACAGAAAGTTTTTTTTCGGTCTTAATGCCTTCAACCACAAAAATTTATTTTATGAAATCAATTATAATTTTATGATTGCTTTCTTTTTGTTTTTGTTTTTGTTTTTAATTATAAAACAATAAAATACTAATCACGAGTCTACCGGGTGAAAGACATTTAGTTTATTTAATATTATATCGGTTGATTTTAATTTATTCCCGTTCTTTCTGGCAGGTGTTATATCATCGAGTTAATTTCGTAAAACTTATAAATCAAATCTGGTTTGTCACGACGATACTTTTAGAATTGTAGTGGGTTAAACGAATGTATTGCTACGAATTAACTACGAACTAATTACTACGAATATTATTCTTGCAAAAAATACGATAAAACTGACGATAATTATCATAAATTAATATTATTTCGAAAACATCCATAGTGCACTTTTAATCATGTATTTCCCTATAATTAACTCATCGCGTGTATTGTATTGACTTTCCGTATAACATTTTCCAAAAATATACCTTTCAAACATTCTTCCATATTCTGGAAAAAGATTAGTTTACATATAAACATTATTATCCTGCTTTTTAATTATTTTAGAGAGAATGATTCAGAGAACGTTCACTATATCTTTTCTAGGAGCGAGAAGACGAAATCGGAAGTATTGGAAAAATTATTTCACTTCGGCGGGAAATTCGAAAAAAAATTGAAAAATTCGAAAACTCTCAGTCATCTGTGTCGCGATTCCGGACATCGGGTTGAGATTATTATGACCGATGGCTTATGGCGTGGCTTTTGTCGGTAGACGCTTTTTTCTGCTCTACAGGGCAAGGCTACAATAATTAATTCCGCCATACGCGTTTCTTAAACGTCTTTTTTGAATATTTCCTTCTTGCTCATAATATAGAAATTTCGCGTATTTAGTACAAAAAAAACCTTCAGATAAAAAATTTCCTTTTCACGCCTCATAACACAGCTAAATAGGGACATTGCAATTTTGAAAAAAAAAGGGTCCAGCTATCGCAAAGAATTCTTTTGTACTTCCTTAAAAAAAAAAAAAAAAAAAAAAAAACAATGTTATTGAAGCGGACCTCGGACACTATACGTGATAATAACCTGTCTCGCATAATGGAAAATCCAACCAGCATTTTTACCCAATTATGACAGTTTAGGCACGTACCTTGCTTGTGAGAAAGAATGTATTTATAGCGAGGCTTTTCTATTACGCACAAGCAATCATAATTTTCCTGGCAATTGGAGAGGCGATGGGAATTGCAAGTGAATTTTTGCCCGGATGCTGCGGACATCTAGAGAGAGAGAGAGAGAGAGAGAGAGAGAGAGAGAGAGGAGGGGGGCAGATTACACTTGCGAACAGATGCACAGAATATTTCGCGTGTATTTTCTTCTCTTCGCGCATTTTACATACGTGCACTATTTTTACAGTGCACGAGATCTATATAGTAGAAATTTACCGAAGAATCCTTCTCTGGTTCCTTAACTGTATTTCTCTATTGATAATTGGGATCTGGCAAGGAAACCTTACCAGACTCTATTGTGCATATGTTTGACATTTTTTAGGGATTCCAGTAGAACTCGCTGATTCGATCCCGGCGCGTAAGACTAACTAAGATCTAGAGAATTCTATATGAAATCTATTCAAAGTTTTTAATTTCGAACTCAAGATATTGAAGCATTAGAATATGAATAATATACGTAATACAAAGCAAAATTAACTTTTTTGAAGTATAGATTTCAAATAAAAATTTTAATAATTTACAGTTTTTTTTTCCAGTTTTTAATATTTATACATTATTTCATCCATTATATTACACTAAATTTTTTAACATTATTTCCATATTATTACTATTATATATACCAGACTGTATTTGCACATATATCATTATTAATATCCACGTACATTACAAATAATAATTTCATTTCGTATAAAAAAAAAAACATCGGACCTGATCCGGGCTCAAACGGACGATATTTTAGTTCGCAATTTGAAGCATTGTCTATTGTGCAACATGTAACATATGACAAAACCCATAAACCTATGCATAACAACTCGCCTATACACGCGGTTCATGATGTACGTTGTAAGATCCTTATTTCTCCCTAAACAAGAATGAAGAAAGGATATTTAAGTAGATTCAAGATAAAAATTCCTATCTTATCCTTACTTTTGCTAACCTCAATACGATCATGTCTAGAAGATCCCAAGTACATCCGTAATTGCGGACAATTTCAGTAAATCTCACTAGATTCAATTTTACTTGCGACGATGCGAGAAAATTTTTTTTTCTCATACGATCATTGTCAGCTGCTATGCAGGTACGTAGCCAGTACTTGTTCCTGTACGATTATTTGTTCACTCTATCAGAAAAACAAAAGACAATAACAATTTTCGGAAAGCCGTCCTTTATAAAATTCTTTGCCACACCTCTGACGCTTTCTCGATCGTTCCGATAAATCCGCGTAAGCTTGCGCGCGTCTGTGCGTAATTCCACTGCCGACGGCTTGGAAAATAAAGCTCCAAGGCACGATACGATCACCGTCGGGGATCGTCGCTTCGATCTAATCCATATTGGATGTATCGCGGCAACGCAAACCCAATCGTCGAATCAGCGGCATCGAACACCGATCGTCATCGATATTTCTATAATACGGGGGGCTTGTAGTGTTGCAGGAACTATATATATATATATATATGTATGAATATGTATTATATAATATGTAAATGAATATATACGGAGATGGGCTTGTGCGGGCGTGGGGCGGACGAATCCCGCGTAGATGAGCGAGCCCAGTTTGGAACCAATGCCAAAATGGTGTATTAAGTGTTTTCTCCGTGCGCGGGTGCGTGCGTCAAAGGGGCATGCGGAGGAAGAGAGAGAGAGAGAGAGAGAAAGAGTGAGAGAGAGGGACAGAGAAGGGGGGAGCGAGTGTAGAGAGGAGTCGCGGCACCTGTCGCCTCTAAATCTCGCTACTTAAGCCGAGGCTGCGCGCGTCACGCTCTTCGACTCTCTCCTCGGCTTGTGATGTGTATAGTGCTGGTAATACACGTCTCTCTCCCTCTCTCTCTCCCTCCTTCCCTCCCTACGTTTCCTCATCTATCTATCTCACTCGTTCTCTCTCTCTCTCTCACTCACTCGCCATGTATCGGCTTTAATTGGCTAGCGTGCTCGCCTCGTCTCTCTCTCTCTCTCTCTCTCTCTCTCGCTCGACTCGCTATTTATACTTACGAGTCATTAGTCCATTACTTGCAATAAACACCGGCTCCGTGCGCGTGTGCCCATATATATATATATCCCACCTACTGAGTCTCACTTATGATCTCTCTCTCTCTCTCCCTCTAACCCTCCCCCTTCCATCTCACTCCAGCGGAGGCATATGCCTCCTTCTTCTTTTCAGAGGTCTTCTTCCGTCGTGCTTTGATCTGCCTGTATATATATATATATATATATATATATATATATATATATATATATATATATATATATAACGTTCTCAAGCTTCCAACTCAGCGATGCACCCTCGCGTGTTTTGTATGCACATTTATATATATACATAAATATATATATATATATATATATATATATATATATATATATATATACATATATATATAGTTGTAAAAGACAGAGAGTCGCCGATTCGCGCTTCTTAATAAGCCCCGATTTATCGGCCGTGTTAGGGTCGCTCTCTATTTTCCTCGGTCAGCACCTCGCGCGGTAGTTTTCACGCATTGAGCTGGATACTTCGTGTAAAATATATACATGCATATGCACATATGGATATATATATATATATATATATATATATATATATATATATATGATATATACAAGTAAAGAAGCGTGGTTTTCGTATCATATTTGCTTATTATATTGTACACACATAACTGTAATTGGCTCCTTTACATACATCTGCGAAGTCGCGCGGCTGCGTTAGCAACACTTGTAGTATTTTGTGTGTTTGTTTGTGTGTGTATGTGTGTGTGTACTGCATACATAGCAGTTCGGCTCTCTCGTATCTATTACATCTCGGAATCCCCGTGACGTCTGCATATTCGTTGAAAAATGACGGGACCGCAGGTGCGAATGCACCGAGTATTAGAAGGAGGTGGAGGAGGAGCAGGAGTAACGTCGAGGGAGGGCCCGTGCAACTTCGGACGATCGGATAGCGTCCGAACGACGAGGGCGGGGTGGGGAGGGGGAGTAGGTGGCAGGCTTTAACACTCGGGAAACAGGTGATTTTGGGGCGTTGAAAAAAATCATCACGGGGATTAAAAATTTTGTACGCTTTATCTCCTTGGGAAGAGAAATCCATCCCCCTCCACCCGCCCCCTCTCTCTCTCTCTATCCTGATCCGTCTCACAATGTAATATTACAGATCAAGGTATATGAAAGAGAGAGAGAGAGAGAGAGAGAGAGAGAGAGAGAGAGAGAGAGAGAGAGAGAGAGATTGTATCTTCGGATTTTTCACAGTGGTTAAAATTTCGGTTTTTCGCGTAAAATCGGCAGGGAGGTGGAAAATTCTATATTGTGCTTGGAAACATTCATTGTACCTTCCTGAGTCTTATAATTACATATCGTTGAAAGAAAAAAGATCGTCACGCACAGAGTGTCCATTTATGTATATCGATGACCATTTATTGCCATTTACGTCAATCAGAACGAAATCGCGAATCTCGAGCTTTACAAATACAATTAATAAATATTTTCATCGATCGTTATAAAATAGTACAATGATGGTTCTGTAATGATAGTCAGGCTTTCCTTGTGCGCGATCACCTTCGTAGAATGTGAAATGAAGTTTACAATTAAAAATAGAATGTAATGGTTAAATTAAAGAAATTAATCGATGTATTAAATTAGCTAAGGACCACCTGATGACTGCCTTCCACCACCTAAAATTACCGTACCTTCCTGATTCTTTGTACCACTATTTCTTCGCATTGATTATTTTTATTTATATTATTAATTTTTTACTTTCATTGTTTTTATTTTATGTTTTTTTTTTATTTTTAGTACTAATCTTTACTTTGGTTTATATGGTAGGGGGAGACGGATTATAAACAAGGACAGCCTGCCTGTTATTCTATGTGGAATGCAATGAAAATATTTGTTAATTTAATTCCAAACAGTTGGCATAAGGATAATTTTAATTTTTATAAATATTTGTAGCCGTAATATTGAAAGACATATACTTGTAATATGTATTTAGTTTAAAAGAGTTACAACGCACGTGTAATTTTTATCTTGTATAATTTTTATCTTGTTTAACGAAAGTTTATTGAAAATCCAATCCTATTTTGCATTTTTGGTACTTTTCTTTTCTTTTTTTTTTTTTAACAGCACTTTGCAGAACGATCGATGAAATTTCAACACTTCCTAGGTCTGATTAAATTCTCATTTTCACGATGATTCCGTTTAATTATGCGCTCATGAAAATTTTAACCATTTCCGTCTAAAACAATTAATCCGCAAGAAAATTTACTTTTAATACTTTTCCCCCCCTTAACTTCAAAGGAGTATCACAGTATAACAGCCTACATCGTAGGTTTCTCAAAAAAAAAAAAGAAAGAGAAAAATCGATTTTTTCCTCTCCAAGAATGCCTGCGCACGTCATAAAGGCGCAATATCCAATTGCTTTTATAACGATAAAATGAAAAAAAAAAAAAAACAAACGAAACATTTTTTAAAACTCCTGCGGCGCAGAAATATATTACGCGCGTTTTATGCGCTTCTGAAACATTAAGCGCATATTTGGCAAGATCGCTTTTCTCCCGAACTGAATTTTATGGGTCGATTTGCAATTTCGATGGTAACGTCCATCGAATTTACATTCTTTTCGGAAGTTCGTGGTAATTTTTTTTTTTTTTTTTTAAAGATCTTTTGATTGTATATTTATTTATTTATTATTTTGGAAAACTATTAATGGTTTGGATCATCACGTTCTTACTTTCGCTTATTTTATACAAAATTTTTGAAAATTCCATTGTTTTTGTATTCGTTTAACACACTGCATAATTTAGAGCATCTTTCAAGTTTTACTTTGTTTTCCGTTAACGCACTTATAGTTCATACATACGCGTTTTTATATTTTAATTTTTAACTTTCTATATATATATAGTTACGGATACCCCCCTCCTCCTGCCGCGCAACAATACAAGAAGAATAGATATTTTTCCCTCGTTTTTTTTAATTTTTCCATCTTTTATTTTTAACGATGTTTTTAATCCCTCTCGAGAGAAGCAATATACTTAATTTTGGCAAAAATTTTTCAGAAAAAATTTTCAACGATAAAACCGTCCAATCACTTGACAACTCGGACTCCGCGGTTCGATTTCGTTCTATGACATTTTGAGTTTGCCGCGAAAATTGGAATAAACCTGTCGGTCCTCGTAACGGAAGTGTTTCCTTTAAATTTTTTGGCACGTCTAGAAATTCGCCCGCAACGATCGCGGCGATTATATACGTCGCTGTTGATATCATGCGCAACAAGCGAGATTCTACCATTTCACGCGTACAATAAAGTCAATTGTCATTTCGTTACGTAAAGCGCGACGGCCGTAATGATGTTTGCGAGAATTTTAAGTCTATTATTTCATTCAGTCCATTGTTGCATTAGATTTTTAGATAAGATAATAAGATTTTTATATTATTATATTATATATATACATATATATATATATATATATATATATATATATATATATATGTATGTATATATATGTAGATCGCGTGTATATCTAAAAGCCTTCACTGTACTGTGCGGGAGGAAGTATTCTTTTTTCATTCTCAATTATCAGTAAACACATAACGTGATACTCTTGGCACAAATTGAGATTATTAAAAAATCATAAGTAATGATGATCGTGCTCGCTATTACTTATAAATTGCATTCATTCTTAGTAACAACGATGTAACGAAACATAATGAACGACTGTAAATATGTAATAATACAATATGTGTATATATGTATATATATAGTTTTATTTTAGGATTAATTTGAAGCTAGAGTTTGCTCATGAAATTTTGAAGGCTATTTTATGTCCTTATGTAGGAAGTTAAAACGGTCCATTATTTTTCATCTCACAGTATATGTCCAGATGCGGGACATTATTTGGCCGTATATATCCCTTGGACTCGATGATCTTGCGGTACATGAGAAATCCTGAGATTTCCATGGGCTACTGCGAAACTATTAAGAATGTCGAATCTTTACGCACGACTTTCTCAAATTGCTCATTACTGATCTGCTACCGATATGGTCGGATACTCTGCTGTATAAATTTAGCTTAGCATTTTTAAGCGTGTTTCTTTTTTTTTCTTTCTTTTTGCTCAAAATTTCCTTGCCCACGTTGGATTGTTATTATTTACGTGAGACGTAAATGCCGTATAAAACAGCAAAAATATCATCAATCGGAAGAAAAAGAAATAATGAAAACTTCGAGATTAATATATATGCCGTGCCAATAAATTATAAATAACTTGATTTTAAGTAAGTAATCATTAAGTTAATCTCTCAAACTGTACTTTTCGCTAAAAGTATATATATATATATACACTCAGGGTTAAAATATTACATTATAACGTTTAGAAAGCAAATTTCTAATTTCTCGCCGCGCGAGCAGCGTCGCAACGCACGAGCGGAAGCGAAGCGAAGCGAAGCCCCTCGGTGCCTCTGTTTTACAGCTCGTCGTAAATGAAAAATGTGGGAAAACAGTGGCGTTGACAACGGTTAGCGAATGAAAGAAGGGGAAAAATAACATAACCGAGTATAGTTTGTTTCGCAGTGGAAATAGAGAGCGAGAGAGAGAGAGAGAGAGAGAGTGAGGAGAGAGAGAGAGAGAGTTGGAGAGAGGGAGGGAGTAAGTAGCGATGAGGAAGGCAGAGATCAGAGAACGCGCTCAACCCGAATTCTAATTTCACAGATCATTGCTCTATACCGGGACGCCGCAATATTAATAGACATTAATTACAAATATCGCGTCGAGCTGTGTACGTATATAATTACGAAAAGTTCCACGCTGCTGATGGCACTGTTCAAATTTCTATATATATATATACCGTGGGAATAACCAGTAATTATACATTTAACTAATCTCCAGTGGACTTAGTTCAAATAACATTTTGGCACGAGTATAGAACTACAATATTATCCGCCACGATAGCACAACAGTTCAGTTTTGTCATTCAACTCGTTTCGTTCTCGTAAAAGTATTATAATATATACATTATGTAGAGGGTGGAAATAATTTCTGAACTCATGAATATCCGATTTTATCGGATTATGTATACAGTGAGTTAATCGTCGAGTTTGCGTATAAAAAAGCGACGTGGAAAGTCGCGACGTCCATTTTAATGGTGAGTGGGAGGGAGGCAGGAGCAAATCGGTAATTTCCGTATTAGAAAGAAATACACAAACGAAGAATCCATAAGTGAAGAGACTGCGCCTGTGCTTCCCTGTATCCTTAATATACATCGCTATTTAATATTGTCATATTATTATTATTATTATTCACTCATCGGATAGACTCGCGATATTCGCGCTCCATTCGAGATATCGTTTATAGAATACTTCAAGATTACGAGGGTTGAAATTCCTCGAAAATCATTTCAAATTGCTTTAAAGCATTTTAATTCGCATTGAATAATTGTGAAATGATTTCACTCGAATACCAATAATGTGAATATAAAAATTTAGAACGAGATTAACTGAACCTAAAACTGACATTAAATGATTTAAATCGCTTTTAAACAACTGCAAACGATTTAGAATTATTGAAAATCGTTTAACAAAGAAATTACTTAGCTGATTTAAATTGATAATTGAAGTGAATTAAAAATTTAATCGTGTTTGCAATGTATCCAAATGATTTTTTATTATTTCGATTTTTTCGGTTATCCAAAATTTCATCCTAATACTTATAAATACCATATCATTGATTCCACGTCATTTGTAACCGTCGATATCGCCTCGTATTTTCTCAAAAACTGATCGGGATTAACGAGTTGCTTACAGATAATATTTGAAGTAACGAAATTCTGATAGCGAATGCTGCTCTATGTTCTCTGCGGAAATCCTCGTGGATTCGCCGCTAGGTGGGGATGCGCTGGCTTTGACATTCGCGCATCTAGATTTTGGCTTTTGACCCCCACGTACATATATATATATATAACTATTGTTTATCGAGTCTATCACTGGAACGTCATAAAATCCATCGGTACCTCCTTCTGCCGTGACCATTCGTTCGCACGAGCTTCGGTTATTTAAGCGCGAGCTTTTCCACTGGTACGAAAGAATGGATCATCGTTTCTAGGACGTCCCTTCGAGCACTTCTCATCCTCGAGTTCATTATCGCTTCTCTTCTCATTGGAAGTATCGCCAAGGGGGCAGCCGGTATTAGTCGGTGCAAGATTTTCCTCTCTCTCTCTCTCTCTCTCTCTCTCTCCTCGATAGAAAGAAAATGCAAAATCAACTTCATTAACGTCAGCCATACATCGGTATAGTCGATTGAGACCTTTTCATCATTTTGACCTCGTCATTTGATCTGGCAGCACTGTCGAAAATTAGCATTGGTGGGTTTTGCTTATTATTTTCATTGTATTATTGTCATAGTAATTGATCAAGTCCGAGGGGATACATAAAAAGTATTATTACATTGCTCTAATCGTCAGTTAAATTCTGGTAATGTGAGAAAAGCCAAAAACGTGAAAGATAATTACACTAGATAATCGTACCTAAGAAAATTATGTTAATTAATGTACAATGTACGAATTTTGTTTATACACCCTTTAGGGGTTGAGTTTATCACACATCTGAATAACTCATCGTTAAAAAGAACGCTAATGCAGATTTCTAGTAGGGGATTCATAAATTCTTGGCACAATAAAAAAGTGAAAAGTACGGTCGTTCTGCGTGTACCTTTGCACTCCCGGAGTTTTAGAGAGTGGAAACCATACATGCCCAAGAGCCCATCATTATATACACCAACATATCACAGCTCCTTCACAGAACTTGTAGCAACTGTGCATATATATATAT
Organism: Sycobia sp. Sy_11; assembly: GCA_018907035.1. Taxonomy (NCBI): domain Eukaryota; kingdom Metazoa; phylum Arthropoda; class Insecta; order Hymenoptera; family Epichrysomallidae; genus Sycobia; species Sycobia sp. Sy_11. The sequence goes on along the minus strand of JACCIC010000090.1, from coordinate 752,023 downwards.
ATATATATATATATATATATATATATATATATATAATTATATTACGCGACATACTTCGGGGACCGTGCGCCCGAAGGGCGCACGGTTAGGACGCATCGCGTCGCGCGGTCCCTCTCGTTCTCCGATTCGTGGCGCGGCGATTCGACTGTCCCGCGAAGATTTCGTTGACGTTTACGGCGCCCCCGTGATTTACGGTTTATTTATGCGCACAGCCATCGAGAGAGATAGAGGGAAAAAGGGAGGGTGGGAGTCTCTCTCTCTCTCTGTCTCTCTCTCCCTCTCTCTCGCTCTCTATCTCTCCTCTTTGTAATAATAATACCGGGCACGCACACGCGCGCACGGTGGGCCCGGCTACTGGCTCTCTCTCTCTCTCTCTCTCTTCTCTCACACGAATTTACGAATGAACGACAGCGATTTTAAGAGGCCCTCAACTCTGTTTAGTGCTCCGGGGAAGAGCTGCAATCTCCATATAAAATTCGATACCTCTCGCTCTCGCCCTCTCTCTCTCTCTCTCTCTCTCTCTCTCCCTCACGCTCACTCCGCTCTTTTTTTTCCTCTGCACACCTTGTGTCTAGAGCTCCGCTACATCCGCGTTTATATACATGCATAAAACAAGCGCACACAATGACACGCGAGCCGATATATATATATACCAGTGAGCCGAAAGAGCAGAGGTATATATTATATATTAGGTGGACGAGTCGCTTGACAACAGCCTTATCCTCGCCGAGCTCGGCCGCGATTCCCGAGGTCTTTCCTTATACGCCCCCCGTCTCCCCCCCCCCCCGCAGCCAAAGAGCCATTATAGGTCTGCCGCCGTATATAGCGGTTAGACTACCGTCTTACGTATGCGCGCGCGCTCACGCGAGCTCACACACACGCACACACACACACACACAGATGTGAGCAAACGCTTTGCGAACGGTATAAAAGGAGGCGCTGAGGAGAGGATGAGGGAGGGAGGAGGAGAGAAGCGGGCGTAACCCGGCGACGATAGCATAAACTGCAGCCTTTTTTACGATTATTGCCCTGGCGAGGCGTTGTCACCGAGAGGGAGGGAGGGAGGGTCCGAGACACTCGCCCGCCACAATCGTTCGGGAACCCGGTATATCGGCATATATATATATATATATATATATATATATATATATATATATATATATAGCCGCAACGGCGGCGGTCGTAGAACCAGCAGCACGGCAGTGGTAGTGGCGCGTTTAACGCCGAGGTAGCTTGCGCTTAATGCCCCCTTTTAATGCCCATCCGAGAGTGAGAGGCGAAGAGAGAGAGAGAGAGAGAGAGAGAGAGAGAGAGAGACGGAACGAGCGCCCGGCAGCGAGCGGCATACGCGATAAAACGAAAGGCGCACGCTCGCGCTCCCGCAGCCCGTAGAACGCGAGGAGGACGAGCGGATCTCTTCGAGCAATCCTGGAGAGAACGGAGGACGACGCAGAGTCCTCTCGCGGATGATCGATCGGACGAGCGCGCGCGCGCGCTCGAACTGCCGATCGGATAATTAGCGGAGCGCGACCCTCCGACCCCCTCCCCCCCCCACGCAATCGTGCGTCATACTACCGCGTGCGCGAGCTCGCATATATAGACATAGACATAGAGAGAGTGTGAGAGAGGAAGAGAGAGAGAGAGAAGGAGCCCGCGAGTCCTTAATAATTGTAATTGGACATGGCTCGGCAGCCACCAGGGTGCGCGCGCCCTCGCTATATAGCTCGCTGCCCACTTTACAATACACTTTGTCCATCTGCCTTTTAAGGAGTGAAAAAATTAAAAAAGGGGGCGGGGCCTCGAGATCAAAGGGACCGCCGCGCCGAGAAGGTACACACACACACACGCGCGCGCGCGCACACACACACACACACACACACACACACACACTCATACTCAAATATATATATATGCGTGTGTGTACGCGCGTGGAGGAGAGTGAAAAGGTAGAGGGAGGGGGTCGGAGGAGAAGAGGATCGAGAGATTGGCGCGTATATGTACGCTCTCGCCGTGCTCACGGCGTCGACGTGTGTATGCGCATGCCCGTGTGTGTACGATGCACGTACGCGCGCGCGATCGCGTGCACACGCGCGCCGCGCCGATCGCCCGCGGACGCATCCGGGGGATTGGCAGCGGCGTCCGCCGCATTCGAATCGTTAAGTCATCCGCCGCGTCGCGGCCGTGGACAATGAGGATCGTTTGCTGGGAGTGGGGGGGGGTTTGAGAGGAGGGGCCGGTGGAGGATGGGAGGGAGGCAGGATTTGGTACGAGAAGAGAAAAATTAGGGAGAGCCGTGGGGGAAAGGAGAAAGAAATCGGGTGTACAGGAAGGGGGGAATCCGCAAGTCGTCGCGTTCCTCCCTCTTGTTTCCTCCTCTCTCTCTCTCTCTCTCTCTCTGTCTCACACGACATTTCGAAGAGTGCGCACTCAGGTATATATATATATATATATATATATATATATATATATATATATAGCCAAAAGCTCTCTTTCGATCGCTTTTTCTCACCGATGAGAAAAAGTCCACTCTCCCGTTCCCTTCCCTGGTAAGCCGCGTGTATATTATACATATATATATATATATATATATATATATATATATATATATATCATCGTGTGTGTTTGCGTGTATGTGTGTCCGCGCAAGAGCGAATTTCCGTGAATTCGTTACGCGGCGCGCCCTTTTGTTTGCTCTTTCTCGCTGTATTCCTATCTCCTCCTACCCGTACATTATGTGTGTATGTGTTCACACACACACACACACACACACACAAAAGGTTCGCGCCGCGATCGCCGAGCGATCCCCACTCGATTCCGATCGAACCAATGGAATCGGCCGGCGAGGGTGTGCAGCGGCGTATCGGTTTTATTTTGTGCGGGGCGCGTGTTCCGCTTTTGCATTACTAACCGAGCGTGAAAATTCGCGGCTCTTCATTGAATTCTTGTATGGGGGCCGCGCCGCCGCGATGGCAAAGGGGTCTTTGGATTGATAAAATTTTCGGGGGAACGGGCGTTTCTTATGAACATGTTGGTTTTGCACAGGACGGCGACGGCGGGCGTACGAAGGAGATTATTGACAGTCAATGGGAACTCCGTTGATAAGAGTATTGCTACTTTGTTATAAAAGTGGAAAATATTATTCGACGAATTACAACCGCGACGTTTAATATCTAAATAAAGAAAAGTTGAACGACGATATAATTAGAAATCCCAAATAAAGTCACCGTCTCAGACAATGAATATTATTGAAAAGTACTGAATTTAATTGAAGAAGAAAACATTAGGTTACGCCGAAAATACAGGGCGGTAAGTAATGGACAATAATTTTAATTATCAAACTACAACTATGAAAATGTATAAATATGAAACTAATAAAGATCCCTTATCAGCCTTAAAGTGCTTTTAACGAACTGTAATAACACTATTATAACAATTATAATGATAGTAAGACTGTCCTTGTTTATAAACAGTCCTTCAGAATCTGAAATAAAAAACAGAAATTATTAAAATCAAAATTAATTTTGACACTTACAGGACAGTTCGACTATCTCTTTCGCCAAAAATTATTATCTCCTTCTATGATGTTCAAAATACAATTTTGTTCAATCGATATAATGTTATCTTTAACTACAGTGGTAAAGTATATTTAATTCAATTCCATTATATATATATATATATATATATATATATATATATATATATATATATATATTGTTAATTAAATGATAATCATGAAATTTCTAAAAAAATTTTAAGTACGTTTTTTTAACGCTCTAACTTTTATTTTTAGACCAGCCTAATTATGCATGTATATGTAGGACTAGATTTCTGTAAAGTTTTTTTTTCTAATTTATACATTTTCGATAAATTGTAAAGCCCAATTTATTCAGACGATATTTTTGACAATCTTCTTGAAACAAAATTTACATCTTTATTAGTAGATTTATCGAAAAAAAAAAAAAAAAAACACAAAGAGATACTATTTGACGTGCCTTGCCGACTCAAAGTTTTAATTTCATGCTCGAGAGCATTTCATACGAGTACATATATACTATGAAATATCTAAGAAGAGTATAATTAAGTGGCTGCTCTTTCATAATAAACTTAGACTTATTACTCAAGCAATTGAGAAGTAAGTAATAGCGCTATTTTTTTTCTTTCCTTTCCTTCTGAATTCCATAAGTGTGGAATATTCCTCGACGTGCGTTTCAAGCGACATGAGCCGCGTATTTAAACTAGAAACATCGTCCGCGTGGATTCACGCGCGCGTGAGAAGTACAGACGTACAACTGTCCACTAAATGTATAAATTCTTTATCAAAATGCTGCTAGGGGCGGAGGGGGGCGATACCTTTCTTAATACCGTGGCGAATCGATTTTCATTTTTTATTTCTTTCCTTATTACTTTTTTCCCTCCGAGTGTAAAAATGGAACAGCGCATACAAATACCACACACATACACACACACACACACACAAAATGAATTTACGCGCTCAAACGCTGAGACGGGGCGTTACAAATCGTTTGAAAACCGATGGGGAGGATGGGAAAATAATTATACTATTATATATATATATATATATATATATATATATATATATATATATATATGTTACGTATATACATATGCTTTAAGTACACGTAACGAATAAGCGGTTCATTTATTTTTTTTTTACAGTAATTGAGTTTTGAATGTAGAAAAGTATTTGGAATAGCGGAAATATCGCGGACTTATTATCGAACACATTAGAAATCGTTTTATTGCTCAATCGTTATCGATATAAATATATCGACGATATTCTTCGGCTCCCTCTTACCGCGCGACGCCAATTTTCCTCCGAGAAGGAGAATTCGTTTTCTTTCATTTCCCGCCCATTGTGCCCTTCCCATTGGCCGCTCGGATATATAACAAGAGCATAGCAGAGGTGTGCGAGAAAGCGCGTGTATATATATATATATATATATATATATATATATATAGAATAATACTTGGAGAAAAAAAAATAATTACACAGTTGTTCGTTAACGTGTTCGATGGCTTTATCGCGCGATACATAACTATTCGCCTTACCCGCGGCGTTCCTCTTTCACGGCGTTATTTCGATCGAGCCGCGGCGATCAGGCGGGGCAGAGCTACGTAACGTCATTTTTCTACATATTATAGATAATATGTAGAAAAATGGTAGATAATTGGCCTTAGGCGTGCGTATATTGTGTTTATGTAATTCGCGCGAATTTACTGTTCGTTTTCGATTCGTGACATCGGCGGAGGGGCGGGGGGGCAGTGAGATATGAGTACGCTAACGCCAATATTACAACAGTGTACGGTTTGTATCGATCGTCGACCATCGTGCATGCTGAATGTGATTTTGATTTTTTTTTTTTTTTTTTTTTAAACAAATTGAACAATTTTTTTTTTATTATCGAACGTAAAATGGCATCGGACCACCAGTTTCTGTTATTTTATCTTTTATTTTATAAATGATACGGAATATTATATAGATTATTGTATAGTAATATTTACAATGTTAATTTTAAGGCTTCTTTCAAATTGAAATATTACTGCTCAATTCCAATGAATTGTTATGAAAAAAAAACTGATACATTAATTGGGACAAAACACATTATGAAATATACTTTATTTATCAATAGTGTACAAGTAAAATCCACCGGTTGAAATTATAAGTATCATATTCGTTCTTGAAATTCTGGTCCGTCTAGGATTGATTCACCTGTCGTCCTATTGATGAGCCCAACAGGTGACCTAGGGTGGATACTATAACACAATTACATAGTTATTTTGTTTCTTAGTAATCCATTTCATTTTTTTTTTTGACGGAATTTATCCGATTTGTCAGTTCTTCATTATAGATACTTTTTGCTACTTAATGCCATGTGACGGAGCGATCAGTTATATCTGAATTTTGAAAGTAACTTTATGGCGATATTTAATTCGAGACATCGTATTGCTATTTTATCATTATATTGGAGAAATCTATCATCTATATTCATAAATAATAATACCAATGAATCAGTCGAATCGCTCATAGCTAAGTGCATCTGTTATCTAAACAACGCTACTGACACTCAATGAAAAATTTCAGGAAAATAATTTGTTTTATAAGGTAAACCCGTAAGGTAAAACCAAAGCAACATTGATCTAGGTCCTCTTACGTAGACGATGTGAAGCCGTCATGACTACATTTCCATTATTGTTGCAGGAATAATATTTTGAAGAAGAGCCTCAAAAACGAGTAACTGAAAATAAGAAATGATATAGCTTTGGATAAGCTATAGTCGAATTTTCGAATTTCGTTGAAACAACCAAATTATAGTATTTTTGAGCAACGCAAGGTAATTTGAGAAATTTCAGAGTTTTAAAGTTATATGTATTAGACTCCAAATAAAGGTATAATATAGGTTCCTTGCAATTTCGGTAATATCATGATTTCAAAAAGAAAATGTTTTACCGACAATGTATGTCCTATGTGATGTCCGAAAGTCCAGGCAATAAGAAGATTTGAGTCTCTGATTCTTCAGAGGGATTCAATCCGATTTTATCACTGTAAAATTGGATGACTAGTACTTTGGTAAAGCTCACTTACACACGATAGTGACTTGGAAATAAATAAATCGCTAACAAGATTTTACAGAATTTCGATAGATCGTGCTTGATTTTGCAGTCTCAAAAACATCGAAGAGAATCTCACGCTGCCAATTCAGCATGCTAAGTGCATACGGGGTGTACCAAACATAATTGTTCACACTAGTGGAATGGTAGCAAACAGGGAAAATTGCATACAAAGTTTGTGCGCCTTTTTGAAAGTTGCAAATACTTTACGATGCCAATGTTCATCGATCGACGAACAGACAATAATTCGGCTCTCGATCGAGAGGCGTATACATTGAGGAAAACGGACGGATACTTTGAAGGTATAATCTGAAGAATAACCTTTGTTATTCGTTGCCCCCTGCTTATTATTACCGATCCACTAGTTTGAATAATGATATTTGGAACACCCTGTATATAATTCTCAATTACGCTTTCAGATGTGTCTGTATTTAGTTCAGAAATCGTCAGTGTATGAAACAGACGACTAACCAATATATTCGCCTACACTTATTATGAGTTCCAAATCTCTTTCTGCGCAGAAACATATATATATATATATATATATATATATATATATATATATATATATATAATACGTTACGGAGTCTAACACATTGAAAGTCCGTGGTAAAAATTTAGTCGAGTCACCGCTCCAACGTTAGAAAGCCAGCAAATCACACTACCGTTGTCATCATCGGCAATAATGGAAGTCCCATAGTTCGCTCCTTCAGGGCGACGTGCACGCGTTGATATAGCTTACTATCCTATTATATACTTGTAATAAAACGCGCAAAAGTATTCTGCGCCCCACTATATACTTCCAACTGTACATTTTGTCGCAGTCATCGATGCTTTCTAAAACTACATATATGTCAATGAATCTATAGATGAATATATGTCAACGTAATGATATCTAATGAGCCATATTGATTTGACGCTAACATCGATGTAGATAATTGTTTATAGATGTTTCTACAATCTGTAAAATTTTGAAAACGAAAATTTCACTTTTTAAAATCTCGATTACCAAAACCGTACGGATAAACAACTCTCTAGAAAGTAAATCTGATCTCATGACAGTATATCTGAAATTTAAAAACTTCACTTCGTCGTAAAGGAATGGTTTTTATTGTTTGAACCACTTTCACAGTATAAGCGCGGTATTGTCACCATGTGTCGTCTTGATTTTGACGTTCGTGTATATAATTATTCGTCCAAAGTCATGGCGTTTATCAGCACTCAGGCTGGTATTTCATCTCGGTTTATCCCTTGGGAATGGTCAAGCGCATCTTTGATACATTTAATCCAGGGTGATTATTTAAAATATTATATACAGGAGATAGGCGTGTTTTCAATTTGCGACAATAGGATAGCTAAGATGTTCGATCAGCGTGGGCGTCGTTCTGTACATGCCTAAAAGCTTCGGATTGATATACACGTTGAGTGCGCATGTTTGTGACATTATTCGTGTAGGAATATCCTCGAGATATTGCCGGTAGAAGCTGGATTATAGTTAGTAATACTTCAAATAATAAATGTTTTTAGATTTCTCAGCAATAATATAATTTTCATAATTAGCTACTATATATTTCTCTATTGAATGTAGTTAGATTTGTTTAATTTTTCTCCAAGTAGGGATGAAGTTGGGGTCTTCTAGTCATGATCATAATTAACAAAAGAAAGGAAAATATAGGAATTTCTATTTTGCATCTACTTAAATATCATTCCTTTATCCTTATATAAGAAGAAGTTCAAATCTCCTTGCTAGCATCATAAAAAATATACCAATGGTCCGTGCTTTTTGTATAGTCGAGTTGTTACGTCTGTATCTATTATCCGCAAAATGGATAATGCTTTAACTTGCGAACTAGAAGATCGTCGGTTTGAGTCCGGATCAAGTTGGATGTTTTTTTAAGCGAAATAAAATTATTTTTTCTGATGTAAGTGTATAATTAATAATAATATATGTGAAAAATATGATCTGATATGTACATATATTAAAAAAAAAATTTCAATATCAAAAGAATCTTAAGAAACGAATATAATATATCATAGATAAAATAATGTAAAAAACTTAAAAACTGGAAAGTAATATAAATTATAACAATTTCTATTTCAAACATACATTTCCAAAAATAGAATACAATTATTTCTTGAAAACAAGGGAATGTGTACATATTTAATTTAAATTAATTCTTGCTTCATAATAAATGTCATTCATATTTTATTTTTTCACATGCTAATTCTACATTATATTTTGGATGTTTGTGTTATTTGTGCGGTTCACTAAGTATCCGTGTTTGAAGACAGAGGACGTTCCATAGGGAAGCCGGTGTTATTATCGTGTGCTGCTATCTATCAAACGACGCCAAAACAAATTTCAAATATTAATAAACAAATGTTCTATATTGTGATAAGTTGGCTATGAAAAAATTGTCGGCCCGATGGGTGCCGCGATTGCTCACGGTAGACGACAAGCGGAAGCGGCTGTGAAACCTGGAATCATCATGGCACACCAGCAACTGAGCAACGATCAAAACAATGGATTTCTCGCGGTGAATCTAATCGCCGAAGAAGGCGAAGACGGTTTTTCTTTTTTGCGAACGCGAAGGGCATGATGCTGATGGACTTTTTAGAAAAAGGAAAAACGATCACCGGACAATACTGCGGTGAGTTATTGCACTGTATTCAACCAAAAATCGAAGCCCACCACGGACCCTTCCAAATACGATTGCTCGCACCACCACCACCACCACCACCACCACCACCTTGAAAGTGAGCTGGCCAAATCGTCCATCGGCTAATGGCGATCGGGTCGATTTTGCCGAATGGCGCGGGTCCCGTGCAATCGTATTCGGAGCAGTCCGCGTCACAGTCATACAGACGCATCGCTCGTCGAGACGGATCAGAGCCATGGCCGCTTTTATCGCCGCGGCCGAGCGGCGCGGCGAGGGTGGAGTGGTAGGCGAGGTGGTTTCGCCGCACGGGGAACGATATCCCGCGGGCTCCGACGATCCGTCAACGAGGGCCGTCGCGGCCGCGCCGCCGCGGTCAGCCGGCGTGGAGGAGGCGCATCCGCCGCGTTACCCAATGGCCGTATAGGATGTGGTTATTAAAATTGCAGACTGCAGCGGGAGAGAGACGCGGACAGTGAGAGAGAGAGAGAGAGGGGGTGGGGTGGAGGGAGGGAGGGAGGGTGGTAGAAGGGGAGTGAGAGAGAGAGAGAGAGAGAGCCGCACTCTGAATAGAACTTCCTTGAAGTGAACGAGCGCGCGTGTATTATATATACCGAGTACTTCTTTCTTCTCTTCGCCTCCTTTTCTCCGTGCCTCCACCTCCGCCTCCTCCTCCTCCTCCTCCTCCTCCTTCTCCGCCGTCGCCGTCGTCGTTGGCGTTCTCCTTTCTCCCCGGCCACCCGGCCCTCCTGCACTTACCCCTCTCCACCCCCCGGGGCTATACTCCGCGCGCTCCTCGCTATAGCCTCGCCGCTCGCACCGGCGGTCTCTTTTCTTTTTTCACTCGCGAGGCCTTGTCTCGTTGACGCTCGAAAATTTGCATGTGCGTCTGCGTGTGCGTGTGTGTGCGCGCGCGCGCGTGTGTCTGCATCCGCGTCTGTTTGTGTATGCGCGCATACGATACATTCCATATATAGTCTCGCGTCCATCGCAGCGCGCGAGCCGCTTTACAAACATAATCAGACATTCGACGCTGCAATTATTTTCATATATGTGCTTCTGCTGCTGTTTCTTCCTTCCTTCTCTCTCTCTCTCTCTCTCTCTCCTCTCTGTCCCTCTTGCGTGTACAATATACTGATGCGCGCGGCATCAATCAAGTAAGAGAACAGAGGCCCCCCTCTCTCTCTCTCTCTCTCTCTCTCTGTCTCTCTCGGACAACGATAATGGCTTCATATTATACCGTTTATATATGTTGAACGTGCCACCGGGTATAGAAATGATCCTCCGCGGCGGTTCGTGAAAACAAAAAGAAAAAAAAAGCAAAAAACGCGTTGGAAACTTATTTCTCTCTCGGTGCGCTTACATTTGTAATGTGTACAAAAGTCATTTCTAGCCCGATAATTATTATTGTCGGGCGAATGTGCACGCGCGTCCAAATGATTCACGTGTATATATATATATATATATATATATATATATATATATATATATATTACATCAGCAATTGTCTACGTACACGTAATGCAACTGATGATAATACAGTTGATAATCTGATGGAAAATTGGAGGTATATATATATATATATATATATATATATATATATATATATATATATAGATATATCCGTTGATAATCTTGTCGTCGAAATAGTCTCTGGGATTCTATCGTACATATATCTTTATTTAAGTATTTATATGACAAATAATAATAATCATAACAATACCGCGACGTCGGTGTTTCACGAAGTTATACAAGAAGTTTGTCATTCAAACATCGGTTAAATTTTTAATACCGCCTGTCACTCTCGATCCGTTCGAAGTTATATCGATTCGCGCACTGCATAAAAAGTAGCTTTGTCTATACTGTGATATATATATATATATATATATATATATATATATATATATATATACACACACACATACATACATGCCCAATGATACCGCGGGGTGCATAACTTGTGTGTCCACTGAAAAAGGGAGCAATGCGGTTCTTAAAGAGGTACCTATATATGTAAATATACCGTTAAGTTTCAGTTATCGTTCGTACCATATATATGTCAACTTTTTAAATTGAAAAAGATGTGTGTTATATATATATATATATATATATATATATATATATATATATATATATATATAACAATAAGTTTATTCTCCCTTTACCGCCTCTCGGAGAGCAGGATTTTGAGTTTTGAAAGTGTTATCCACAAAGACGTAAAAGAACATCTTTATCTCACTTTTTTGCCTCTTGACGGACGTGAATTAAACGAATTTGAATGTCTCTTCATGCAGCAGCGATGCATAAAGTCACAGTCTCGTCGAATACGCAATCTAGAAATCGTTTCAATACGCATTTCAATACTTAACATTTGCATTATTATTAATATTTCATTAAATATTAATTAACAAGTGGCATTTGCATTATTACGATTTCTTTTAATATTTCTTTTTCGATTTACTCGATCAGCTTAGAATACACAACTAAGAATATGGGACGAGAGATTTTTGCCATACGATATATCAGGAATATATAAATCTATGAATCAAGCTAATTATCGTTTGGTCCGGAACCTAATGATTTTTCCCTTTAACGTTGGAGACCGAAATTTGAAAGTTCCAGCGAACTTCGCCGCATCTTCCCAATTCGCTATCCAGATCATGACGAAGCGACGAATTATCAACGACGAATTCACATAAAATTTTGCGGGATAAAAAAAAAAAAGCTGAACTTGCATCTCGTAAAATTTAATATTTGCATTCGGGCGAAAGAAAAAGACTCGCTGAAGCTCGTTCGTATGAAAAATTCAGCCTTTAATCCACAACGACGGCAGTCGCATTACGTGATTGTGTTTTTTCTCGTAGACAATACATTAAGTACTTGGCGCCGGCGCGGATGCGGCGTCTCGTTGCATATCTCGCCGTTATATTTTTAATTTTCTTTATTTATTAAGAATAATTGTTTCGCTTTTTGCTCCTAATGGAATGACTCGCTAATTCCAAAGCAACTGCTAATGTGATGCTGTTAGTGTAAATTGAATGGTCAAGTGAGGAAAAAAAATAATAATACATCCTCAGCGATAAGAAGTATATTATACGTATATAATTGTATTTTCAAACGAGACCTAAGAATAGATTTTGATTTTCAATGATTTATCAGCGATCGACTATCCAAACTGTGCCTGATATTAAGCGATAATTCGGGATAAGCGTCGCGCTCAAAGTAATAATTTTGCAAAATAATCGCATCGCTAGCGAGATTTATAATTTTCCGGCTTATGCCGACTCGGGCTGCCGTGTCGCGGGGGCTACGATTATACGTACAATACATAAAAGATGTGTTTATGTATGTATATGGGAGTTTTTTTTTTGTATTTCTAAAGAAACGAAAAGAAGACGAGCAATAAAAGGAAAACAATCACGAGACCGCTTTTCTTCGGAAAAAATTAATTATGCTGATATATATATATATATATACATGTACGTTTTATCCCCGATGCCTTTAATTACGCGCGCATCAATGACAACGTAACTCGAAGATTAAAAGTTTATAAATACTTCATGCACACGTACAAGCCTCGGGCGTCCATGCTCTTTCGAATTTTTTTCCCCTCTTGTTTTTGTTTCGCGCCAAAGCGATGGCATTAAGTTTTCGTACGAGTCGAATGGCAATCCGTACCTGTCGAGTCGCGAAGAAAAAGTCCAAAAATCCAGCTAATGTTTATTTTATAAATTTACTGGTTTTCCGATCCTTTTTCTTTGGGAGGGGGGAGGGGGCTGATTTTGTCGAAAATCTTTTTACGATAATTCAAGTTTCTCGAAACTTTTCCTACTCGACAATCGGCAACGCTTATACGAAGACGATCGGAACGATAATTTTTCATTCTCGACAGTTGTAAGACGCTGTTGCATTGACTTTTGATTATTTATTCATTTTAACGCAGGTGATAAATTATCCCGTATATTTTAATCGTTATAAAAATCAGCTGTGACTTTATAATAGTTGCGAAATCTCGCACTCTACCGAATCAGTAATTATTATCCCCATTGTACGAAATACACGCTTACAATTTATGCAGCGAATAGACTGGAAAATTCGGTGCTTTCGTTATTGTTAAAATTTCGCTATTTTTAACGACGAGCCCATTTTCACTTATTCAAATATTAGAGATCGAATTCGCACCAAAATTCAGCGGACTAAACGTCGCTTCATCTTTGCACGGATTCGTAATTCACTCGGCATTTTTTAAATTAAAAAATCGCCGAATAATAAGTCCTTTTAATTAAAAATGAACATTTAGAAATGCAATTTTAGTATCATTTATAAGTAACTTACCTTTGATAACTATATAAGATATAACATATCAATATATATATATATGTAATCCAATCATTTTTACAAATATTACAATATACTATGAAATTATTACTATTACATATAATACATTCTTATTATATATTTAATATTCCAATATAAATATATATATTTTTTAAATAAATATAATTAATATTTTGATTAAAGCACCTTCAATTCTAACCATTCTTTTCAATTAACATGGAAATTCCACCGAGAGTGAGAGCATTTATATTACAAATTCCCCGACGTAAAATATACCATGCACATCAAGATCGAGGCGATAATTTACACACACACACACACACACACACACACACATATTATTCACATCGGTTTTCCAAAAGATCGAATCGAAGGATTTTAGAGTGCATCTTAGCACCTCTTCCTCGTAAGACCGAACGCCGCCCGCGGCCGCGTGCGCCCGTACAATTTCGTTAAATTAGCGCTCGAATCCATTGGGACGAGGAGGCGGGCGAGATGCCACAACGACGACGACGACGACGACGACGACGACGAAAGAAAGAAGGAAAGAAAGAAAGAAAGAACGGAAGGATAAAAAGATAGAAGGATAGAGAGAAAGAAATAACCGGCGAGGAGAGACGGGGAGAAGGCGGCGTAACATTAATAGCGTACAAATATATCGTGGAAAACGCTCGATCGCTGCAGGATCGTCCGTGCTAAATGCGTATATGGCCGTTTCCGCGTATATAATGCTCGCGCAGCTCCTCGCATCGCCATAGGCTCCTCGCGGTGTGTGTGTGTGTGTGTGTGTGTGTGTGTGTGTGTCTATATACTTTTATTACATCTAATGTGGGCAACCATCTGTTAATTTCCGGTCTGCGCGTTTCGTCGACCGATCGGTTCTAATAAATACATCCCCCGCTCTCCAATCATTTTACCTCGTACTCTTCCCGACCACGATTCATATATATATATACATATATATATATATATATATATATATATATATATATATATATATATAAGCAGCTAATTAGCAGATAGAATTGACGCCAAAGTGTTCGTTATACACGCGTATTCGGGTATACAAAATGTCAGTCATGCTTCCATATTACTCAATGCTAAATATAGTCATACGAGCGACGTTAGAGAAGAACAATTGACACGCCGTTGATTATTAAATTTGAGTCGGTGAAAATCTGCTGCGCTGCCATATAAGAGGAAAGTGAAAATTCCACTCGTAATTCAGCGAATGTTCCAATGTTTCTCGAGAAAAATATGTCTATTTTCATCAACTGCAGCCGATAGAATTGATGCTAATGAAGAATTTATGCGTATCCTCTATCATAATTTTATTGTAGAATCTGCATATATCACATTACGATACGTATATAATCTTATTTACGTGATAAATTGTGCTGAAAGTATACGAATAGTCGGTAAAAAATGAAGGATGACCAAAAATATAAATAATTATAAGATAATTATGTGTCGGTAACATGGATATATATATTTTAGCATATTGACTGACAGAAAACACTAGAAAGTAACTATTATAATCATCAATCTGTCATCATAGCGAATCGGTGAACTGTATTCCATCAGTAATAATATTCACTCATCCCCAGTGGTTGACTTTTTATACGACTAGTATGCATATTCGCAGATTTACACAAGTTTTTATCATAATATACAGTATGGTACAAGATCTGACAGAAAAAAACTGCATAAATAAACAAAAAAAAAAAAAGAAAAACAAGATCTGGCTTTTTCACTTCTTGATGACCGCTTAAGGCTATGGAAAACGAGATTTAAAAGTAGTCGTTAAATTTCTTTTTGTAAGATAACTATAGATTCACTTATCTCGCAACACTAAGAGCAAACCCTTAATATAAGATATTAACCTGAATACTGGGGTGTGGCTATTCGACAAAAAGTCTGATATTAATAATCGACGATATTTACTTTGAGTTAATATTCGAAAAATGTTGGTCGCCACCTGGTGTTGGTGGCGGAACTGATTAAGAGTGTTAGAATTATGAAAGTGCAGAAAAATGATTTGTCCATATTCTTATACTTAATCTTTATATTCATTTATTGATAAATAAATGATTTACTTGATAAAAATATAACAATAAATAGTATTCTCAATTAATGAATGAATCAAAATCGGCTCTCACTGATGAAAAATACTGAAACGTGCATGAAGGATTTTCCATCTTCTAACTCTAATTGCATCCGAATATCCTTAATAATAATATCTCAAAAAAAGTCTCCCTCAGTCTTAAACTATGATTTTCTTATTCTAAAAATTTATATATTTATTATAAAATTATATCTTTAATTTTTTTTCGTCTTAATAATTTAGAGTCTTTTATTAACTTAAGAAAATTACAGATCTTCGGATACCTTGGTTTGGAGATTTTGTATTTCGTTTTGCTATTTGCAAAGGTTCCTAAGCCTTATCTTTCCTACACTGAGTCTAACTATGTCCGGTTTCCGAACGGACATATCAAATACCTTTCGACGCCCCGAATTTTTCCTGCAGCTAATATCAATGAATATTCCACTGTTCCAACAAAGCGATTGAGATTTATACCGGATAAACAGTGGAACGTTCACTGCGATTTAGTAACGATAATTGCACCGTTAATTAATTTTATTCTGTTTTTTTTTTTTTTCTTTGAACAATGCAGGGTGAATTTCGGCTATTTGAAGTATTTATAATGCGACGGAGGGGAGTTTCCCAAACGTGTACACGAGGAACTGCGCAAGTTGAGCGAGATTCTCGTAAAAGTCGACGCGCATATAAGGGTACAATCGATGACGGAAAAAAGTGACACTTTTTTTGTTACGCGGCTACGCTCTTGATCCATTATAGATCTCGTTGGACTTTATACGCTGTATAGAGCGCGAGTTCGCAGCGTGAAATTTTCAGCGACGATCGGTTTTATAATGCAGGCGGCGAAGTCGACGGTGCCACGACGATTTAATGGCCGTTATATAAGAACAAAGAACAGAGGCGGCGTGTATATACTTAACGCCGTACCGACGTCTCCTTCCCCCCCCCCCTCCCCGTCCCACCAACGACCAGTTCGACTCCCTACCGCACCTGTGCAGCTTGACCTATACTTTTTCAAATTATGTTATCGCCTCGACCGCGGCGGCCCGAAGTGTTATGTATCGCCTGTATTATACACATGCATATATATATATATATATATATATATATATATATATATATATATATGGGCGCTTTCGTTAACCTCGTTAAATATAGCGGAGTGTGTAAATGGCCTTTCTTAATTAACAATTGGCTACGAGGGCGCGATGGAGGTATTATAATGTGGGAGGAGGCCGCGAGGTAAGCGAGGTAAGCAAAAATATATAGAGGGAAAATTGGATGGGAATACCGGTCCTTTCTTTGTTCTGTCTTTGCCCCCCCCCTTTTTTTTTTAATAAACACTATACTTCGGAGGAAAGGTGAAAAATTTTCCAAACATCCAGATAAAGAGCATAAAAACACCCGCACGTAGTTAAAAGAGTTTTGATATAAGTTAAACAAGGTTCCTTGGTGCAGATTCATGGATCTTGAAATTTAATGTCAAAAGAAATGGAAGTATCCAATGAACGTTAGAAAAATATTTTACACTTTTTTGAATTTTCGCCAATGAATCAATATTCATTCTTATGATTCACATCTTTATGTGCCGAATTCATTTAAAATATTAAATATTAATCGATCATCATGTGTGAAGTTTGTATGAAATTTCAAAATGTGTAGAACGGTGATTAAATTTTTCAGCTAATTGAAACAATTGGCGAAAGAGCATATTATGATGTATATAAAAGCATGCATTTTCTGTATAAAACTATAAGATTAAATTGCTCTTCAATAATCGAATAAGGGTTAGATTACACTGAAAAAATGTCTATTATCAAGTAAATATTTTCTTGTTTTTTACCGATTAAATTATTTTATTAAATTGTTATATTTTTCTTAAAACATACAAGAAAAGTTCATATAAATCAAATCACGTCGTGTTCAACTTCATGAATATTTTCATAATTTAACATAATGATTTACTTGAAATCAGAAAATATTTTTTTCGGTGTATGGTATTTTCATCTGGATATTTCTGATTTTATACTTTTCAGGATATTCAAAGAGAAAAAACATTCCAATTTATCAGTTATATACCACAGCAGAAGTCTCGAATCAGCTCGAAGCAGTGAAGAAATCTTTTATTATTATCCTCGAAATTTTGAGGCTAGAATTTTTTTATTATAGGTTATACGTATAGAACAAGAAGGAACTGCCTCGCTCCTTAGCGTTTCTCCGGACGTTTCGAGTCTTGCCACCTACGGCATTTTCCTACTGTCATGGTACCATCTTTTTCTTCATTATTAAAAAAAAATCAGCAATGTTATTATAAAAGTGTGTTAAAGAGATTACAAATAAATGAACTTGTTGAAATGAACTGAATTTTGATTCATCGTTACGTGATACAGAGAGATATTTAAACAATTAAATACATTAAATATTCAACTAGGAGTTTGTATACAATATGCTCTTATTTATTTTTTTTTTTTAATGAAATTAAATAAGAAAATTTGAATTATACATTAAAACTGAATTTCTCCATCTAAAATAAACCGATACAATTATCCTATATTTCTCTAAATATATTTCAGTTGAAATTTCGCAACTTGAATCAGTGAAATTTTTTTTAACTAAACAATAAGTTATAAATACATTGAGCATGGAGTTTTCACTGAAAATTCAGTAAAAGATTCGATGGACTTTACCAATCCAGTCAGTAGATTGTTAAACGTCAGCGATAACAACTATATTTCATGGTTAATTCTTTATTAATACTCTAAAAGTTCAATAAGTTAAAAATTCGCCGACTGAATAAGTATAAAAAAAAATTTATGTAGTAAAAAACGAGCTTCGAGTCGTAATTTTGAGGTTAGGATAGCGTAAAGGGAAAACGATCAATTGGAACATAGCAAATAATAATAATTTTAAATATATCAAATTGAATGAATGAATCGCACATAACGGACGAAGCTATTCTATTAAATGCCTAAAGTGATATTCCACGGACGGGCGGTGAAAATAATCGTCAAATTCTCACGATTGGTGTAGAGCCGCGATTATGCCACTTCTTGAGCAGTTTTCTTTCAATTTGCACTGCGTAAATAGTGAAATAACTAAACACTGATTTTTTAATTAAACATTCGCTGTCTTTACAGTAGTGAGCCAATTTTCACTGATTCAAGCTTAAAGAGTATATATATATATATATATATATATATATATATATATATATAAAGTTTACCTTCGCACGTAGTGCATTTGGCTAGTGGTTCGCGAAATGTAACAATTTATAACATAATGATTGTAAAATTGTCGGATATTAATTATTCGGCGCAATTCTGAATAATTTCGAGCGGGAAATATTTCACTGTGCTTCATTCGACTAAATCTCACTTTCGTCACTTATATCCATTTAGTGAAAATTCGACAGAACTCTGTATTTAAATAGTCGTCTATAAATCGCATCTAATTACTTTCTAGTAAGAGCCGCGTATAAACGCGCAAATTATCCTAGAATTGAAAACGACAAAACTACAATCTACTGTCAGACCCAGTTAATCCATAAAAAAAAATCTATAAAAGCGAATTGTTGGTAATTATTTTGAAAACGCATAAGCCTATACACACCGCAAATAATTAGAAATAATTGCTATATATATATCTAATGATTACTTTGAAACAGTCGTCGCGATTGGCAATTATACCATTCGCTAAACGCACGCCAAAAGGCATAAACCGACGAATCAAGAGAGAGAGAGAGAGAGAGAGAGAGAGAGAGAGCCAAAGCCTAAAGTCGTTAAGTCTCGAAATTACATAGGAATATCGAGCTCGGTAGCTCGGCGCAGGCTGACTTACGTAAAATTAATAAATATACCTGAATGCCACACGCGGCGCTGGCGCATCTACGAAATGCCAATGTATATATATATATATATGCAGAGAGAGAGAGAGAGAGAGAGGGAGGGAGGGAGAGAAAGAGACAAGCTCGTATCGGGAGGCGCTCGATTTCTTGCATATTTGATAGCGCGCGTACCCCCCGCCCCTTACTTGTCTGCCTCGCTCTCTCGCTTATAGACGTCGTTTTCATGACGTCGGCCATACTGGATATGGCGTGCCGGGGAGCATTAAACAACTAGGGTTGTTAGCCTCCTTATCTTGCGCCCTGCCTCCACCCCGTCCTTGTCCCGCGCAGTGTCTCTCACTCTCTCTCTCTCTCTCCCTCTCCCTCTCTGCCTTCCCATGCATATACCCACTGCCCGTCCACGTACACATACATAACGACGATATATTATTTAAGATAACCTACGCCGATTCTCTCTCTCTCTCTCTCTCTCTCTCTCCCTCTCTTCTTCCCTCTCACCCCCCCTCCCCCGCTCGCCGTAACAGCCAGGTTGAGCCTCGTCGAGGGCTGAAAGGGGTCTTTTCGCGGCGCTCGAGTGCCACTGCAAATTCGCTTCAGTCTGCGACTGCAAACTTGGGAAATTCTAATGTCATGCACAAGTCGGCCGTGGGTGGGTGCGCGATTGCGCGCGGCGCGCGGCGTCCACTCCGTACGTCCGTCTATTCCGTCCGTCGTTCGCCCCTGGAACCGCCGCCACTCCGTCATTTCGTCAATAATTATTGCGTGTACCCGGCGCTGCGCCGCTACACTCGGCTGGCACGCCTACTAGTCTTACGGGTTGGCCGCAGGCGCTGCACGGAATCGCCTCCCGCGGACTTAGACATATGTATAGGTCTATATATATATATATATATATATATATATATATATATATATATATATCTGCGCAGAGTGATACTGCCATTTTCTCGAAAACGTTATTTGCTTTGAGCATCGAGGCGAGGCATATCTATATATATATATATATATAGTGTGTATTGAAAATAATCAAAGACGTTGATCTATTATTATATTGATTTTATTAATAATACAAGAAGAAAAAAGGCAGTTAATAATACAAAATATAAATAGCGCACGTAACACGCTTCATGAATAAATACATATATATATATATATATATATATATATATATATATATATAACGTAAAGATACTTTAAGTTAAGAATGCACCGAATAATATCTTGTAGGAAAGTCGTGGAAGGAAATCCGCGACTGACGGTCCCTTCGAGGGCCGACCGCGTAGTAGTAGACTGCTCAGTTACTCCGAACTTGACGTGAGCAAATGTTCACTTCGCCCGAAGTTCGCGTACGCGACGATCAGGGATCCTGCGCTTATTGGAATTTGAACGGTGTACATGTATATATATGCACTTTTCGAAAATCGCATAAGTTATCGTTCGATTATGAAAAAATTCGTGCACGCACACCTTTAACAGGAGAGCCTCGTGCTTTTTTTAATATCACTTGGATTGTTCAGTCTGGGATTTATTCACGTGTACGTAACGCACGACTTTAACTCGTGCGTTATAAATATATTTAATTAATGTTTTTTTTCACAATATACGTATTATTTAATTTTTTAAATTATTTTCAAACATATTTTCTTTAATAATTTTACGATTTACTCGTTATTGAAGTTGATATTATACGTTGTGTTAAATATTAATTATTAGTTAATATATATATATATATCTGTTGGATTAAATAATACGTTATTGTTACAATAGTTTCACCACTTTATCTGAATATGTCCTTCTATATTCAAGTACTATAATTTGTTATATATTTCATTGACCATTACAGTGTTGAAAAAGACTTTTCCATTGGAAGATTCCGAAATACAGTCCAGAAAAATAAGGGGATTTATTGAAAAACAACACGGTCTAGTCCGTTGACATCGATGTATTTAAAGAGGAATTATCATTAAATTATATAGCAAACCTAAATAACTCGTAGAGCATGAAAAATTCATGCTCGCTTATTTGAGTTCGGATTTACGTTAGGGATGAGTTGAGTGATAAATAATTCCGCGTAGAGATAGCAACGGTATTATAGCGATTCACTATTAGCTTTTAACGAAACATTTACGGACGCGGCTATAATACCTTGACTCGAATTATCGGGGTAAATTGGCGTCCCTCGGTGGTCGGTGTGTTGCTTCTTTTTTGTTTTTTTTTTTTTTTTACGAAAATACCGACGATATAGGACAATCGGATCGAGGAGATTCGGAGGGGATCTGTTTTAATGTACTGAGAAAAACGTATCTTTGTCATTCTCAGCGCTTTCTCGCGAAACAAATTTTCACTTAATTCAAGGGGATGAAAATATATTTATGATAAATCAAGAAATATCTATGTGAATTCGAAAAATTCCATTTCAATTGTACGATCACTCGGAATGAATAAAAGGAATAAAAGTTTATAAAATGAAATACCGTAAATACCGTTTATAAAAAAAAAATACCGTACGTGTATTAATTTTGGTATCGTCTGTACTCTGTATAGAACAAGAAATTATCCGCCAATATCGAATAAACTAACGATTGGGGCTCCATCCTATCCATTCAAATAAATTGCTGGTCTTAATAATTCAGCACGCTTATACATTGAGATAATTTCGTTCGAACAGGTCGCCACCTAGTGTTCAATGTCAGAGGCGACTGGCAGTGCCTAAAATTATGAAGATACAGAGAATGCGATATTCACTTTTCTGTTTTACAGTCTTTGTTCTGCATGCGTTCTCGTACTGTAGGGTCCTTATTACTATTGATTTATTTATCGACAAGTCACAGATCAAGTTTCGGCCTGCCAACGCAATGAGAAAACGACGGCCGCGCGTATATTCGTTCGATATCATGAAATCCTTCCGCCCGCGCCTCGTGCACATATACTTAGTCGCTCGCTGTGTGTAATTCTTTTAATAAAGCTCGTTTTACGTAATGTGTTTGCGGACCTGGAAAAAATTGTGCAAACATAATGTTCCATTAAATGTGCGCCACTCTCAGCAATCGACTGTAGGTTGCATAAGCCGAAATGTAGAGTTAAATTTGCATGCAATATTTGTGCTTCAATTTTACGCATCCTTATAAAAGGGAAATAATATATATATATATATATATATATATATATATATATATATATATATATGGGTCGAGTAACAAGAACAAAATGAGGTGAATTTTGAAGAAAAAAGTAGCGTAAATTTTTAGGTATTTATGTATCTCAATCCCAAGTAATTTTCGAACAAAAAAAACAAAACAAAAACAACAAATCTTTATAGGAATGAACAAAAATTTTGAAAATAATTGACAAATGTGCATTTGTTTATATATATATATATATATATATATATATATATATATATATATATATATATGATAATTTTGTTGTGAAAATAAAAAATCCGCAATTTCGTTCGTCTTTTGATTTTATCCTGCGATTTTCTCGGATTTAGTAGTATTATTTTTTTTATTTACTTCTCCACAAACACGTCATTTATATTAGTCTTTGAGTAGAAGAAAATTTCGAGGTTTGGGCAATAACTAGGCCGTCGTATAAATGACGATTAGTCGTCAGTTTTCTGACGATTAGAAACACTAACGGACCAGAAACACTATAGCTGTAAAATTTCCTTTGTTCTCAACAAATTTAATCTATCGAAATTACTCCGAACCAAAATTTCTGAATATTTTTCTGTTCACCACCATGAAAAGTATTTTCGTAAATTTAGTGAGAATCTTCTTAAATGAAGGAAGTATTTACTAGATATATGAAGAGTCCACGTAAATAAAACCACGTCGTTTTAAATCTAATGAATATTTTCTTAATTTAACAAAATGTTTTACTTGGTAAAACAAGTAAATATTCATTTGATATCGGAAAATTTTGTTTTTAGCGTACTTTCTTGGATATTACACATTAAACAGGGTAAAAATATTCGTCCAAGTATCTTCAACAGTTTTTTAAGATGCAAATAATTTGTTCTATTGATGGTTTTCAGCAGTTTACAATTATTAGAATCTTGTTTATAACGATACATTAAAATTAATTAATTAATTAATTTCAATTTATTTTATTTAATTTAAATTAATTCGTAATTAAATTATTTCCTTCTTTAAATTTGTTTTTCTTTAAATTTTCGTGCTTTAAATTAATTCGTATTATGTTTCTTTTCATTAACAATGTACTTCATTAACATTTCATCGACAATTATACCAGAACCACCTGTCTTTTTCTGCCCTCGAAAACATTTTGAATTCCAGACGTTCAAAAATCGAAATTGAAAATCTCACTTACACGATAATACACAGTGCGTGCGCGTAATATATCTATATATATATAATATAGCCGCTTTGCGTATTAAAATTCATTCGTCTTATATAAAGTCTAGCCATTAACTTACCCCTCCCCCTCCCCCCTCGTCACTTACAATACGAACTTTCCTGGAAGTAGAAAAGAAAAAAAAGAGCACCGGGCAATTTAACTTAAAAAAAGCATTAAAGTTGAAACTCCGCGGTCGCGTGTGCACGAAGCGTGCGCGCGCTGCTCTCCGTTATAATACTTATCGCAAGTACGCCAAAGCATATGTTCTTAAACTTGCATAATTTTTTTCCTCTCTCTCTCTCTCTCTCTCTCTCTCTCTCTCTCTCCTCGTTTTTTTTTCTGTCGTTTTATAAACCCGCGATATATTCCACGAAGACAATGAGCGATATCCTCGCGGGCTGGGGGGAGGGGGGTTGTGTAAGTCAAATATAATGCCGCGTAATGGCAAATTCGATAATTCGTTAATGTGCAAAAGGAAAAAACGGAAAAAGAAACGCGGCTCTTTCGAAACTCTCCTGTGTATTTATATACGCATGTGGATCTTTTTGATGATCTGTGGTATAATTGTAGATTTAAATTTATGCCAGTACAGCCCGTCTGCGTCATTGGGGTACAATGCAAGAAAATCTATAAAGATGTTTGTTCGGATGTTTTTCTCCCGATCGGCGCGTAATTTGAAAGCAAACGGAGCGAAGGAGATAACCAACGTCGAGTCGGAAAGAGAACCGTGTGACCTTATATTAATAATACACACTGCAGGCAATCGTTTTTCGTGCATTTTTTAATTTTTTGTTACTTTTATCGTTTCTTTCCCCCCTCTCTTTTTTTTGGTACTTTTTCTTATTCGCTTCTGGCGCAATTACATTTTTCAAACCTATACGCATACGTTATGAATTAGAAATCGAAATTGTGTACGAGAATTTTACATTGGTAACGTAGTGCAATTATTATTCTATTAAAGAAGTCACAATTCATTGCGCAAGATCCTTTATACGGTATTATTTCCTGCAAAGTTCCATACGGTCAGTTGCGTTACAATTGTCATAGTAAATTGTTGATACCGAAAAAATTATTAATCGGAGATCAAAATTTTCTGGATTAAATTAATAAATATTTTTATGGGTCTTACAGTCTCTATAATATAATAAATTGGCTGAAATAAAAACAAAATAAAATAAAATTTTATTTTTATTATTATTTTTATTAATTTTAATGTTTAATATAATTTATTGCAGTAATAAGTTTTATTTCAGTTCCTACGTGGGTGATTATAAACAAGGACAGTCTGACTGTCATTATCTTAGTTAATATATTATATTATAAAGACTGTAAGACCGATAATCATATTTATTAATTCAATTCAGAACAGTCGCAATATAAGTACAATTTTTAATTCTAATTTTCTGGATAAATTTATTCAGCCGCTTAAAAATACAAAGAATAATATTACTAGCAGCGAACATCTCATTTCAACCAATTTATTTACAAATATCTAATTAATTATTTAGCATCTGCAATGATGCTATAAAAAACTTGACGACGTTTTAAAATTATGCTTGTGATCATAGTAGACATAAATAGAGATGTTTAAAGTATTGATTGTAACGAATAAGATATTAAATTCATTTTTGCTTATGATTTCCATAAACAAATAATGAGAAGGGCTATTGTTTTAATTAATATATGAAATTAATTATTTTATAAAAGTATAAAATCTGCGATGGAAGAGTAGACACATCCATTACTTTTTTAGTCAACAAAATCAAAGTTATATATTTGATTATTGTAATTAACAATAATATATCTTTGTCAACTAACTAATGCTTGTCATCCATAATTATATTAATAATTATGCGGAAATATATTATTATCGACAATGAACAAAATATTAATATTTCATTAATAACTATTAATTATTAATGTCGATTTTTTACCCGATGATAAAAACTTATTCTTATTCATTTTTTAATATTATACCTACAATACTATTTGTTTTAAAGCTGTTATTTTCATTTTGTCTTATTACCTGAAAATCAAACCAGATATTGTAAACTTATCTAACAGCATAAAAAGTCTATTGTTTCGCTGCTTAAATAATTATGACTTTCTAAATACGCCCGCGCAACTGCCGATCGCGCGTAAAACTCGATTTTTACTTCAAAATAATATTTAGCCGATCGATTTTTCAGAAATTTCATAAATAAACGATTGAAATTCATCGTTCCAAGCGTAATTATTCGGAGCCAACATTATTACGGAATAATAAGAGTTCAGAAACAGGGCGAGAGTCGAAGAATTCAGGATTGAGGCGCATTTTTTGCCGTATAAAATTTATTGTTTCGGAAGTGCAATTACAGATGCCCGCGTGTTTACATAACTGCGAATTTATAATGGCAGAAGGGGTTAGTTTTAAATTTAATTTCTTTAACGATCCGGGAATTTTGCATTTTAGAATCCGGAATTGCCCGTAAAGTTAACCATGCGTTTATTGTCTAAAGAATAAAATTACATAATTCAGAGCATCGCTCGATTTTTTTTTTAATACTAAAATTGCTCAAGTTATGCAGCCTATTACTAAGTAATAACCATTACATTCAATTTCAGAGCAATAAAAGCAGCTGAAGACCTTAAAGGGTGGAAAAACTACGCTATTTGCGATTTTACCGTTTGTTCGCAATAAAAGCGTATTTTGAAAGAGATTAGAGTGACGTAATAATCATTACTTATACGGTGATCGTACGGATACATGTTATTTACATAATATGTAATCGATTTATCGGAATAGCATTAAGAATTTTTTGTCTCATTTATATTTAAAAACAAGTGTAAGAAAAAGTCTATACAATTTTTTTTCTTCTAAATTTCCTGTTGGAAATTCAAATTCAATTAAATCATTTATGTCATACCATGAAGTATAAGGATTTTATATTTACTTAAGACTTTTCCTTATAAGCTTGCAAATTAAATCACATAATTTATTATCGAAGCTCAAAATTCATCTACAGAAACTTTTTATAAACAAATTCATTTACAGAAAGTTTAGGTACAATTGCCACACATTATATGCACAGATTATTTATATACAACCAATACTATAAACAATTTTAAATACATTTATAGATATTTATTGTTTTTTTTTATAATTCTTTTTATTATTTTTATAATTTATATTTATATATTTTATTGTATACATATGCATTGTAAACCTACACACAGCAGAAGTATTTACGTTACTATAATAAATAAGTTTAATGAAATTTTTTTTTGGTTAATTGCATATAGTTAAGAATAATTACGCTTTAATTATTTAAAAACAAATTGAATGGTGAAAAAGTTCATGTCATGGAAGTATTAAAGATTTTTATAAATCATGAACTTTATACGCTAAATTTATATATTATACAGTGGAATACTTGCAAATAATTTCAGTGTGCTTAAGCGCGCGCGCGCGCGTGTTGCTAACGTGCTCGCGATATATATTGCACAATATAAAGTTCGTTAGCAAAGCGTATGTGTGTGTATATATATATATATATATATATATATATATATATATATATATATAGCGCCATTTTTCTGCACCGTAAAATTGAAAACGTTCCGGTCAGTAGCCTAAATCTAAGGAGCCTCCGGGCTTTTATACTGCTTTCAATTTTTGCCCGGCGCGCTCGATTGTATTATACGATTATACGAAAAGACGTATATATATATATATATATATATATATATATATATATATATATATATACTATGTAAAATAGAAGCCCGCGCTTCCCACAATAGATATATACATCATAAAATTTGTAATTCAAATCCAAAGGCGCTTTCCAGACGATAATCGCGC
This sequence comes from Sycobia sp. Sy_11, assembly GCA_018907035.1. Classification (NCBI taxonomy): domain Eukaryota; kingdom Metazoa; phylum Arthropoda; class Insecta; order Hymenoptera; family Epichrysomallidae; genus Sycobia; species Sycobia sp. Sy_11. Next base: position 724,247 of record JACCIC010000090.1, on the reverse strand, counting down.
CTTCTACCATCGCGCCGGGGGAGGAGGGGGGGGTGGGGTAAGAGGAAGAAAATTCGTTTGTTTCTCACGTGACGAGGGCCAATAAAGTTGAAACTGCAAATAGAATCTCGGGGTATGAGGGGTTGAGGGGGGAGGGGCGCGAAGCCGAAATGGGTAGCGCGCGAAAATTGCCGAGGCGGCAAGGCGGTGCGCGGCGGCCTCATCGCTGATGACGCGCGCTTACGGATCGAGGGCGCTGCGGCATATAGATTGGAGGGAGAGAGAGAGAGAGAGAGAGAGAGAGGAGAGAGAGGGAGAGGAGAGAGGGGGGGGAGAGACAGGAAGAGAGAGGAAGACGGAGAGGGAGATCGAAAGAGGAAATTCTGTACCTCACGGGAGAGAACTCGATTATACTTTGGCGCTCCAGAGGTTCGATCGGGGCAATTCCCCCAATCGAATTGATATTAGCGCTCCGGCAAAAATCGTGGCGTTGTCGGCTGGTGTGCATATTAGCTGTATATATATATATATATTCCGGTTCGATTCCCATGGCTCGGCGCGCGTATATCGCGATGCTTTTCTCATCCCTTTCCCGTCTGGCTCGCGATGAAAATTCCGGATTATCGCGCGCTCGTGTACAACGGACTTCGGGTCGGGATAGCGAGGCGGGGGGTGGGGGGGGGGAGAAAAAACCTTTCTCGATTTATTTCGAGAGATCGCCACTGTACCTGCGCAGCTCGTTTTAACCATTGAATTGTACGATCGCGTGCAATAGCCGCTATTATTTACGGGTAGCGCGAATATATATATATTATATATAGTGTATATATGCATAAATCGGTAATCTTGGCTATAGAGAAATTTGATGTTTGAAAGCATTGGTTAGAAGTTCCGTCTGTGGCGTTTATTTCGAATTAAGTCTCCCCGTACTTGTATGGATTCGCTGGAAAAAAATTTCTGATATCCAGTAAATCATCTTTATCAATTCAGAAAATATTCACTAGATTAAAGACGACGTGTTCGATTTAAGTAAACTCTTCTTGCATCAAGTAAATACTTTCTACAATCAAGAATATAGTTGGTGGATTGAAGAAAAGAATTTTCTTGATCCAAGAGAAGGAAATATTTACTTGATAACAGACATTCTTTTTATGATCTATATAGATTAATTTAATTATAATCAGCTATTTCTTTAAAAAATAATGGTTCTCGCATACAACGTTAGCGACTCACTACACGTTTTCCCGATGCTTTAAAGACGATGTGACATTTGATTGAATAAAAAAACTGTGCTCATCGCTCATATTCTCCCTTAGAGCATATATATAGATATAGTTGGAGGTAGAATGTTAAATGCAAAGAGGGGGTACAGTTTCGTACTCTGTGACAGAGATATAAAATGACTTTTATAACTTTTCTGCCTGTTTTGCAGAAAAGCAGCGATTGGTTGAATTACCTCGCGCAAAAATAGAGAAGCAATCACAGTAATTGTATAAGATAGACATAGAAAAGTTATATATACCGCCGCACTTTTCCCTCTCTCTCTCTCTCTCTCTCTCTCTTGCCACGGTAAGAAAATTGCTCCTCGACTTTTTAACAGGGTATTCTGTCTTCAGGTCTATATATACTCGTAAGTGCTATCCACATTATCATGTCAACTGTATATATTAAACGAACGGTTGATAATATTGTAATGTTATAATTCGATTTTCGACCACTTAGTGGTCGCAGGAGGCGCTAGGCGCGGGATAGGCGGTAGGGAAAGATATATATATATATATATATATATATATATATATATATAGATAGATAGATAGATAGATAGATAGACTACAGAACAAAAGTATAAAACTGACGATCGCGAAAAATTTCATCGTTTGAATTTTCAAGAAAGTACATACGAAAATTCAAGAGTCCCGTGTATTTTTTTGCGCATTTATTCTCGCACTATAAAGTTCGTTAAATGAATGGGAGACGTATCAAAGATACACTTCGTGGACGCCTCGCGATAAGTACTAATATATCTTTCTTGAGCACGAACTGCCGTGATAGACCTTTGTGACAATGACACAGACACATACACACACGCGCACACACATGGATGGGCAAATCAATAGGCAGATCTGTCGATGGATTAATGAGCAGATAGAGAGGACAACTGTTTGACTACGGATCTGATTGCCCCCGGATAATCCGAGCGGATAATACCTATAGAAGTACTTGACTTATCGTACGGAGCCGCAAACTGACCGGCGAGCAGCGGAACCTCGACTATTATTCGACTTTGCGCGCGTTCTATTGTGTACAGATGAAGTGACGTTCGTTGTTCCCGGTATTCGTCGTTATTTACAGCAGCATTTTCTGATTTCGTGCACGGTGAATAATTACAATTGTACAGATAAATAATATGTTATGCAGATTGAAATGTACGCTGTTTACTCAATTCATAACTGTATATATGCACGAAACTTAAACGGAAGAGAGCTAATGACTAATCATTCTGTGATGGACAAAACAAATGAATTATTACAGAAAGTAAAGTATAAGTATGTATACAAATGAAAAATAATACGTTTTATAAATTATTAAGAGGATTTGTTTTTAAAATTAAGTTAAATATTTACAAGTGAAGAGAGTACCAACGATATTGCAAAAGTATATTATACTATGAATATATATATATAATCGAACTTGAAAACCACTATGGCCCCATGTTGAATGTTAATATGAGTATGAGCGCGATTCTTCATTGGTTCAAATATATATATATTTAATTGCGGTTCGCTAATCAATATAACAAGTAAGCCACCATTCATGTTGTTCTTTCGCTTATGTATAAAGTCCACAGCGGTAAAGTCTACAACAAGAAAATGAATGCGTATATACAATACACGTGTGTGTGTATATATATATATATATATATATATATATATATATATACACATACATTGAGAATTGCATATATACCAACTTTTCAAAGTTCCCGATCTATTATTCAAACAGATTCTATATTTCTCCGCGTCGTTTGTTATACACATCGTCGCGGAGTTTACACACCCGTCGGGCGTATATAATATGAAAATTTAATGTCCGAAAACACACAGAGCCCCGCGTCTTAATATCATATACGTATGCGTGGGTGTGTGTGGGTGTATATATATATATATATATATATATATATATATATTTCTACACGAGTGATCACTTCGTCTCGTAACCGCACCACAGGCGAGGGAATCGCCGCGCTGTCGATATAACATCCGACATTAAGTTATATACAGCTGGTTTTCATGCGATATATTCCGCGCGCGGCCGCGAAAGAAAAACTCGCTTGGCCGTCAGACACGGAGAGTGAGAGAGAGAGAGAGAGAGAGAGAGAGAGAGAGAGAGAGAGAGTAGGGAGCGACAGAGTCGGAGGTCGGTGAAGGGGGCTAAAAAACCCGCTCCCCCCACCCCCGACGAAGCCGCTGGCAAAACGGCTCACGGGACGAGGAAACAATTTGCCCAGAAAATTGTCGCCTAAGCGCGCTCCCGGGCGCTGAGCGATCCCCGCGGAGCTCTGTATATCTATAGAGATATATACACACATATAGAAAGCGCTTGCGAGCGGGTGAGAGAAACTCGTCAGAAAACAATTAAACCGCTCGCGCGTGATCTTGCTCCCTCTCCCTCTAGCGGCGGTCCCGCGAGTAATTAAAACTATCAGAGGGCCGAGCGTGCGCTCTCTCTCTCTCTCTCTCTCTCTCTCTCTCTCCCTCTCTCACTCTTTATCACCCCAGCATAGCTGTGTGTGTGGGTGTGTTTGTGTGTACGTACGTGCATATATAAAGGTGTCTGCAGCTCGCGCCTCTCTCGTGCAAAATTACCGCCACCCCTCCCCCCTCATCCTTCCTCCCTCCCGCCCACCGAGGCCGCCATTACATTATATGCGCTACCGTCGCGTCGCGCCAGCTGCAGCGAGCTTTATATTCGGCCGGGAGACGCGGTGTATACAGAGGCGCGCGAGACCCGGCGCGAGACCCGGCGCCCCAATCGGTCCGGAATCCCGTAACTTCAATCCCCTCTCCCCCTCCCCGCCGCCCTTCTAAAGCGCGAGGGGAGTCGAGTCAACTGCTAATTCCCTCGCTTTCCGCGAGAGCTGTGTAACGGCCGCCACCGCGCTGTTATATGCGCGCGCCGCGCCGAAATAATATCATTTTATAATGGCGGGAGAATGAGCCACGGCCGCCGGGTGCAATTAATACGGCGCAAAAAAGCCGGAAGTATATGTATATATGTACGTATATATATATATATATATATATATTTAAGAGCGCGAGAAAGAGAGCTTCGGGAGCGCGAGATGCAATTCCGCGCTTGCAAATGGGCAATCGAGATTAGAAAATGTCATTAGAAAAGACGGGCTCGCGCGCGCTACTCTCGGCCCGGCCGTTATGTGTGTTCGCCTCGAGCTGCTCATAGTGTGTATATATATATATATATATATATATATATATATATATATATATATATATATATACGTATCTAACTACGCGTGGATCTATTTGGCGTTGTGTATATATATAAGTATGCGTATAATACGTTTGAATACAGTGTACGCGCGGATTGCTAAATTGTCACTGAATAATGCCGGGAGCGACTGATTGTCCCCATCTCTTTCTCCATAGTTCCCTCTTCTCTTCCCTATATTATACGCACTCTGGCTGGATGCGGCGCGCGATGATGAAGCCAACGGGCGCAGCGGGCATTATGGCATTCCGCGGTGCCTCGCCCCTTTTAAAAGCGCGGAATGGAAAAAAAATATACACCAGAGATACGGCACGGAGGGTTGGCGAGAGGTGGCGGGCGGGAGGAAGTTCAAGAAAGAGAGATAAATAGACATGGAAGGGACGCGTAGATTTATATATATATATATATATATATATATATATATATATATATATAGAGAGAGAGAGAGAGAGAGAGAGAGAGAGAGAGAGGGATAGATCGTGGAAAAGTACACGAGCCTCCTATGGGAATGAATGGCGCGTGTAATACGCGGACGATCTCGGCATATGATGTACCAACAGGTACCGAAGTTCTCTCGTGGATCGCTCTGGGAGAAAACTGCGATGGCGTCTCTCCGGGCTCCACCGAGATTATCATAACGTAACCGAACGCTTACCCTCGCCGTTATTAACGTCTGCGCGATTCGGTCGCTCACGTAGTCCGCGTTTTCCTTCGCGGCAGGATATTTACACGTATGCGGGCCGGTGCCAAATCCGAGACTGTCGTTCGCGCCGATTTGGGAAAAGTTCGGGGAGTTGTACAAGTCGCGCGACGTGACAGTTTTCCAGAGCGGTCGGCTTGCGAACGATAATTCGGCTCTTGGGTCGTGGGTGCATTGGGAGTCGAGAAAACGGGCGGACTTTGTATTCGGTATTTCCTGCTGGTTACCGATCCTCCGCCGTGAACAATCGGACTTGGCATACCCCGTATATATATATATATATATATATATATATATATATATATATATATATATATACATATGATTATAATACAGGTAGAATTATTCTGACCGCAGTGTTTATAGAGCGAATCGTTGCCTGACGAGTATTTTTTATTCGTACATATATTGACGATAGTTCTAGTCCCACGACTCCCGTGTATATTATACATAGACATCTTCGTTTTAGTGCAAACGAGAGTCTTACTGCCTGTAAAGTTATATTGTAAGTCGTACATATAAACGCCATTTTTACAGTCGTAATTTTAGAAAGGATTTCAACGGTAAGGCCGCCTGAGACGCGATCGAGAATTCAGTATTTGCACAAGTACGAAATATGTTGCCGCGTTTACGTGCGCGGATTTTCATCGTATGCCATTAATGTTATGCTATTTGTATACATAAACCGGCATTTGGCCGAGTAATGAATGTTAGGTGGTTCTATATTGATGAATTTGTTAATCTCTGTGCTATGGTTTCTGTAACCGAAGCATTGGATATCATTGATGAAGTATACGGCCTTAATCGTATAAATGAACTTGGTGACTAAGAAATATGTTGTTGAATCCTTTGATGGAGTTCTAATAATTTTGAAAATAATGTTGATATCTCGAGCAACCGTTGGATCTAAGATAGTCAATCTAGGAAACGATCCGTGCGAAAGCGCGATTGACCGAAGAGTCTGTGTATTTTGTTCATCATGTCAGACAATTCAGTTTCGACCGATTCTCTAGTTAGAGGAGTCTTAGGAACAATTAATTCTTTGCGTGTATTTAACACCTGTTGACAATGTAACAGGATCTATTTATTGTGGAATTGCAGTGACGATTTCAGGAAAACACTCATAAAATAATTCTACTCATATTCTGCGAGATTTGTTACATTGTTTGAACAGGTTATCGTAGATTTGGAAAATTGTAGCGACCGTTACATATTCATGATATACATCAACACGTATATCAGTCCTGATATTTATGAGTAGGTTATGTCAGTAAATTTCTATAAATTTCAATACGTGTATAAGGATCCAGTTTGATGATGAGCTATACTTATTGCCAGACTTCACTTGTTTCGCCAATATTGTGTACCTTATTCTTTGACACCAAACAGGAATGAAAAACCTGTGGAGCGTGTCGAACCAGTTGTCTGATTTTGATACAGCTAGTGGTCCATCTGGACAAATCCTCAGATCGCTGAATTGTCAGGCGCAAATTAACCGAATCCAATGACAAAAGCCTCAAATACGAGGTAAGAAAAAAAAAGAACACGAACTGTTTTCCAAGGCGCCAATTCGATAACCCTCTATAAACAACCAGCTAAATACCCTGAGGAATCTACTAGACGTTAGATTTGAAGAAAAATCAGGGGAGCACGCGACTTATCCAAACAGACTTAAAACCCCGAACGACTGTAATTCCCAACGTCATCCGTAGCTGCATTATCATCCCGTGCAATTATGATCTAATAGCAAATAATAAGCGATCGTCCCTGGGGCTGGAAAAATTCACCCCGAACGTGCGTGCACGTCTCTAGAAACTATTATATAAATTAGCTCATCGATTTCGCTCTATACGTACAATCCATCCATATAGGTAATCCGCGCTACCGTTCTACGCACCTATATATAATCGTTTGGGCGGGGGTGCGGGTTGGCAGTTTTAAATACAGTCCCGTCGAACGGACGAATAGAGTGGTTATAACGCGCGGTGCCTTCGCGGAATCGCGGAGCCAACCGCGTACATTTCCATAACTCGCTCTTCGTTTAATAATCTCTCGTCTCGTTCATCAACTGGTGCGTATCTATATATATATATATATATATATATATATATATATATATATATATATATAATATCGATCGACCTCGATTATCTTAAATAATTGATATCTTCCGCAGGCAATTAATACTGGCTCCTTCTTCGCAAGGTGAGTGTACATACATACGCAGAAACACACACACACACACGCGCGCGCGCGCATGCAGACACACACACACGCAAAACTCAGCTGCTAACGGCAACGAGGTGCCTACAAATTAATTAGCGCACCGGAGGCCCGTCGATCGGGAGAAATCCGTCGCTCTCTATCTCTCTTTCTCTCGCGACGCGGGACTTGTTTATTTCCCGGTTGCTCTTCTCCCACCGGTCCCGCTCTCCCGGGCAGTAATTGACACGTGAGTGACAGAATAACTCATTCCGGCCCAGCGCTGCAGACTGGCCGCCACTGCCTTCGTTCATCTGCCTCTCTTTTCCTCGCGCTCACTTTCCCACTCTTCCTCTTTCTCTCTCCTCTCGCTCTTTATCTTACTCACCACGCGCGGCGGAAGGGTGCGGCGAGCGAAGGAGGGAACGAGCGAGATAGATAGAGAGAGAGAGGGAGAGAGAGAGAGAGAGGGAGAGAGAGAGAAGGTGAGCGGGCGAGGCGGGGAGGGAGTCCGGGGGGTGGGGCGCGGGTAGAGCGGGCATTGGAGGGGGAGAGACCGAGCCGTCCCACCGTATAGCCCGCGCGAGGCTGGTCAGCAGCCGCAACATCAAAGGGTACCGACGTCCCTCTCGTTCGCGAGGTGAAGAACCGGCCAACTCCGGGCCACACACGAATTGCTTTTATATACTTACTTTAACGCTTGCCGAGAGCCGCGCGGCATGAAGGTGTAATACCTTTTTGGGACGCGCGCCGCCGCCGCCACCGTCGCCGCTGGCCGCGGGCCTCGCTCGCTATACGGGCCGGCCAAGGTCATCGCTAAATCAGCGAGCGTCTATACACATATTCTCTCTCTCTCTCTCTCTCTCCCCCCCTCTCTCTCCCGCCCGCTCGTAATTAGCGAACGGCTGCAGCAGCTGCGCGCGCAATATGTATGCACGCGCGCGAGGGAGTAGCTTTTGCGATTACGCGCTCCCGCGGCGAATTTTATGCGGACGTGTACGTCTGTGCGCGCGCGCGCGCGCTTGTGTATGTGACCAAGCGCGATCGCGTGCGTATCAAAGGATGAGCTATGAGTGATCGGTGCGTTGTGATGAGGATCGGCAATGGATCGAAGTGTCAAAGACTAGCGCAGGAGCGCGCGGTATACATATGTACATAACATATATACATATGGTACGCTCGACTGGATTCTCTGGTGAAGGATTTTTGGTGTATGGGTATAAGTGGCGGGGGGAGGGGCGAACCACATTGGCGAAGAAAGTCAATTATCGAGCGACGAGATTGGCTCCAATCCCAGAAGTTACGTCGGAGATATTTGCAAACTAACGACTAATTGGCGTATAATACTTATGGAATAATTAAACATTGATCGGTATATTATGCGGATAGCCAAGAATGCAAGGATGCGTGTGAATTTTACGGATTCCCGAGTCCGAGTCCTGTAGAACGTCCAGGTCCTGGGGATTGGCATACAATTCGAGATGGTGGATTGCCCTTCTACACAGGACAGCTGCTGCTTTCGTGTCATTCAAATCCGACGTCGCACGGAACACAAAATCCTACATGGGTCGGAGTTCGGGCCCCACCTGCCGTCGGATCGAAATGACCCATGCGTCATTGCGCGAGATTATGACGATTGCATACATTAGATGGGCTTAAAATAGTCGACAATTTGTCGCCCCCTCCATTTTTCAGTTGGTACAGAACTGTACAATTACAAATAAATATCTGTTATCGAGTAAATATTTTCTCGGCTTTGTATCTAGTAAATAAAATTCTTCAATTCAGAAAGTACGTTTTGCAGTGAAGAAAGTAGAATATTTCATTGTTGCAGGGAGTGTCCACTTAAATCAAGCCGCGTTGGCTAAAATCTATTGGATATTTCTTTAATTCAAAAAAATGATTTACTTGATACAAAACAAGCAAATTTTTACTTGATAATAAAAAATTTCATTTTTAGGGTAGGATGATGAGAATCATTGTTTCTACCCCGATGGGTTATTTCAATTATTTAAACATTCTGAATTCAACGAACGTGCAGGTATCCTTCCATCTAGTTGCAACAACTCAGAACTTATCAATATCTTCTATATTATTGAAACAACAATCGTTTGTTTCGTCGATGTTTCATTGTCATGTATGAATATAGTACAATATTTGTATAGTCGCATTTCTCGTCGTCTTCGCCGTACCTTCAAAACTTGTACGAGGAAGTCGCAATACGACCCTGATATATATATATATATATATATATATATATATATATATATATATATATAAATACTCGCGATTCTTTCCTCTCTTTACATAAGGCTCATTATTGTACGTCCGCGTACTCTATCACACAGGCCGTATAAAAATGCATAATGAGCTGGCTCAGCTCGTGGCTTTGTTCAGAGGATTAACTTCCGGTACTTCGCCATTGTATTTATAAATATATAAATTATACATATATATATATATATATATATATATATATATATATATATATATATATATATATATATATATATATATAGCCTATTCGTCCATGATCGGCAGACCTGAAAGGATTTGTGCAAGGCATTTTTAGATTTCCGTAATGAATCAAACTCTTTTTCATCACTTCCAAAGATATGTATATGGGCTCCACACACACACACACACACACACACACACACACACACACACACACACACACACACACATTTATATAACCATAAATTCTTGGATCGATAAATTGCTTCGGGCAAAGTACAAAAGTCCAATGATTTAAGCCCTTATACCAGATAGTTTGCTTTTGTTATTCTTATATATAATGTATATATATATATTCACGCAGAATAAATTATTATGCGAAAAGTTGCGTCCGTCCGGAAAATAGACGAATGGCGCTCTCGACGGACGGCGGTAATTTTTACCCGCTACCGCCGCGGTCGCGTGGCGACGTTCTACGTTACGGAAACGACGAAAACTCAACAGTTCGTCAACGGTCGCCACGAGAGCAGAAAAAATTGTACACGCGTCAGAATTTGTAAAAACCAAAAAGCACGTACGGTAGGAACTTCGGCTCGTAATTGAGCGTAAGAGTTTTGCAATCGTCCCTCTCGCCAATCGATCATCGTTGCAATGAGTCTGCAGTGAATCTCTTTTTACATTTTTTACACACGGAAGATCCGTTAACCGGCACTTTTCATAAAGACGCGCATTTGACCAGCACGAGTGCGCTGTGCGAGTATACGCCTTACATATACCCACACAGACGCACACGCGGTCGTACCAACTGGCGAGCTTACATCCGATACATACATATATATATATATATATATATATATATATATATATATATATACGCGGTTAAAAGTTTCGCCCGCGCATGAATAAGCAGCTTGAATTTATCAGCGAGGGAGGTTTGGGACGGGGCGGGTGGGGGGCCAGAGGGTGGGGTGGTCGCGATGCCGGTGGCGGGGCGGTGGTGGTGGTTATTAATAAGGCAGAGGAGCGCGCTCTATAAGCCGACGTGAATAAATCATCGTTGCAATTCGCTTCTTCTTCTTCATTTTTTTTTCTTCACGTCGTCGTCGTCGTCGTCGTCGTCGTCCTCGTCGTCGACATCGTGTCGTTGCGGTGAAAAAAAAAAAAAAAAACAAGCATCGCGTATAAGTTTCAGCGTACAAGCTATATATATATATATATATATATATATATATATATATATATATATATATATATAGGCTTAAACCTAGTAGGTTGCAAGTTTTATGTTTCTCTCAATTTCTTCATATGCATATATATATATATATATATATATATATATATATATATATATATAGATGTGTGCGCTCGCGCGCGTGAGTGTGTGTATGCACGTATGTATTTATTTGTATTCTAGCCGATGACATCGTGGAGGGGGCAGGGGGCGGTGCAGCGGTGCACTTAATTCAGGGCGGTTATATTGTTAATCGCAGCGTATTGCCTAGTTTTACATACGTGTATAAATATTGCCTATTCGAATAGGGATACATAGCATCCCGAACAGTCGGACGGCCGCGAATTATGATAATTCGATCGCGAGCGAGCAGAAATATTTAATACGTTCAGTGGGCGGCCCTGCACTGATAATAATTATCGTTCTTTGGTCGTGCCGAATAAAAAAAAAAAAAGAAATAAGAAAAAAAAAGAATCCTCGAGCCCGTGTAGCGGGGCTCTCGTCTACATTTATCATCGTCCCGAGTTCTTTTCGTTCAATCGAGCTTTCGGAGCCGTCGCCTCCCACCCAAACGGATTTTTCACGCAATTTATTTATGCAGGAGATCCTCGTTTTATTTATTAATCATGAAATTTTTTCTATGTCGAAGAAATTGGTAAAACCAATGCGAACTGATATGAAATGTCGCACTGCAATGGAATAATTCTATTGTATAATAAATATAACCATATAATATAATATTAATATTGATGTAATAATAATTGTGGAAATTACAGCTCTGTATATGTGTATAATAAGTAATTCATTAGAAATATTTCCGCACTATACGTATATCCCTGATAAAAGACGCATGATAAAACGAATATAGAACCTATAGTACATAATGTAGTTGGAATTCTGTAAGCTAGTTCGGTCTCGTCCAGTGTACTTAGTAAGCCCTCGTATGATCGTACTTTGCTGGATTACTTAATCTGAAACTGGCGAGGACGTACTTAGACCCTTGCAGTTTTTATTTTCGTAGTTTAAGTGTTTATATATATACACACATATACATATACAAATAATAAATTGCGAAACAGAGACAAGGGCTCGGTATGTCGCAAATTGTAATAGCTAGTGTGTACTTATATGCAATATACATAAGTGAAATAATCATAACTTATTAATATACGAGAAAGTTCTATCAGAACTTCTCGTATAATTGATATGGGAAAGGGAGTAATTTCATGGAGTTGGGGGGGGGCGGAGGGTAAATAATCAGACTTTGAGGAAGATATTGATTGGCGAGAGAACGAAGGGGATGGGGGAGAAGGGAGGAGGGGCTGTAATAGGAAATTAATAGCTGAACTTCATGCACGCTCGACAACCCTTGAAAATTATTTATATACGCGAATATGCCAACGACGGAAGATGAAGAATTAATTGCACACGTGCCTTTGCTTTGACTCGAGTCGTGCAAAAGTATTTCCTGGTATTTTCAGAAGGATCCTGTGCGATTAGCGGGGATTTTACTACGATCGTAACTTTTGAAATCGTGTAAATTTTCACCTTTCGGTGACCCAAAGCCATTGAAAGCTCGCCGTGCGAAATGATCTTTCGGATCGACCTTCATTTCGGATGAATAATTTATGGATGTGGCTTGGAAGAGCAATGAACAGAACAATTGGACTCTATGGCAAGTCGAGAAATTCTTATATGAGACAGATTCTGACCTCGCGCGTAACAACATTTTGTATGGTAAAGGGGGCTTTGAATAATACGTGATTGAAAAAGTTCCAAATCATACTAAATTATATTAAAAAATAATTAAATGAGATTTTTCGCACAACACACGAAACTTATTTAAACTACACAGTACAAAAAAAAATTTTTTTTAACTCTCAAATCACGAAATAGATTTCATTAGTTGCATGAATTATTAATAGAATATTCATTCTTATTCGCATAAAATTCAATTGATCGTGCTATTAATATATTTTTCTTAAATCAACAGAATAATCTCAGCACGGATTATGAAATTTCTCTTAACTAAACATTTCTTTCCAATTCATAACCAAAATTCAATATGGATTATTAATTTGGACTGCTGTATTTGCAATTTCGGGGCGTTTGTAAATGAAAGAAATTCCAACGATAGCCAAATAAGAAAAACTTCAGTGCATTTTTCTGAAATTTCAGTGAATTGTTTTATAAGTGATATGAATAATAAACATCTAATTTGATAAAAGTTCTCGTTCAATGAGATTAATCATTTCAGATTATGTCACATAAGATAAGTAGATGTATTTGCTTATGCCATAAGCAAAAAAAAGTTACCCTACTGAATCACTGAAAGCATAATTATAATAAGCTAAGAATTACAAGTCCCTATGAAAATTCAATTATTCGATAATATATTGTCAAAATTTCCTAAAAGACAAATATGCACGAAGAAAATAATGTCGGACAATTTTAAGGATAATCCTTCCAAGTTTTCATGCATAAATTATCAAAATGGCTATTTTGAGATAATATGAAAATAACGCAAATCGACACCTAGCGGCCGACGATAGAACTGATTGTAACTAACTTGACATAATAAAAATAGGTTTTATTAGAAATTATTTACATAATAAAAATAGTGAAAAGAAAAAATATCCAAGTTTTCATGCTAAAAGTTGAAAAATTGTCTTTATTGATAAGTTACATCTTGATTCTAGTTAATTTACAGCACGAGCTAACATTTCTCTTACGCGTATAACACGAGAATCTAGCTATGCGAGATTATAATCGCTTAAATCTGTTAACCTTTCAATTACTACCAACGGAGAATGACTTCGTGTTTTGATAAGCAGCTGTATACGTTCCGTGAAAAAAAAAATTCGTTGTAATTATTGAGAATCGTTTGTTCCGGCGCGGCGCGGACGACCAACCACAGCGTTTAAAATCTCAATAAGAGACGGGCTACCGATCCAAAAAGCGCCCTCATAGCCATGATTATTTCCTGGGTACTTTTTTCTGGCTGCCTCTCTCTCTCTCTCTCTCTCTCTCTCTCTCTCTGCCTGTCTCTCTCCTGCCCCGCTGAGATTAGACCCGTTGGTGTTTCCGCTTTACGCTCCCGAAGCCGCACGGTTCTGTCAAAACACCTGCAATCATGACCGCCCGGAAAAAAGCGCCTACCCGAAACCCGGGCTTTTCACACGAGAGACACGAGGCACAATGGCGGCACTCTCTCTCTCTCTCTCTTTCTCTGCTTCCCTGTCTTGGCCTTTTTTCGCCTTCGGCGCCGGTTAGAAAAAAAGGTAATCGAGCGAGAGATAGAGAGAGAGAGAGGGGGGGGGGGAAGATGAGGAAGAAATTGGAACGTATCTCTGGCACCCGTCTCGTCCTCCCCTCGCTCCTATGAGCTGCGCTCTCGATCTTATATATATATATATATATATATATATATATATATATATATATATATATATGTAGAAACGAGCGTTACAAGCGAGACGACAAGACGGGCGCGCGCTGAGCACAATATCAAGCCATCAGCTTATAATACTCCCTGCAAAGCCAAGGTGTGCGCCGCGGACAAAAAAAGGCGGCGGCGCGGCGTGGCGCGCGCGCGCGCGCTCGGCGCCCGTGACAAATTCACCGGCGTGTCCCCGACATCCCTCTCTCTCTCTCTCTCTCTCTCTCTTTGCTCTCGCAACACCCTTCTCCCCCCCCCCTTCTTCCTACCTATTATAATACGCGGCTCGTATTGTGCCCGGGGAAGACGAGGAGGGGGTAACGCAGAGCTAATCATTTCGAGGCGCGTGACAAATCGGGCCGAGGGCGCGCGCGCCAGAGTGAGAGAGAGAGAGAGAGAGAGAGAGAGAGAGAGAGTGCCCAAGCGACTCTATTGGAAATTTATGAGCTCTCGGGTGGAGCAGCAGCACACGGCAGCCGAGTCATCCTCGATTGAGAGCTGATGCAAAGGGCAGTCTATTATACATCTATATACACGTAAACGCGTGTATAGGACTTGTCGACAGAGCCAAGAGCGAGAGTGAATATATAAAGCAAGAGAGAGAGAGAGAGAGAGAGAGAGAGAGAGAGCCGTGAAAAGCTCACCAGCCCTCTGATGGATGAAACTGATTCCGCGTCGCCTAAATGGACCGTAAATGGACTTTGTATATATACCTACATATATATATATATATATATATATATATATATATATATATATATATATTGACTGCTGTGGAAGAGCGCGAGAGGCTACTATATTATCTATACACTTTTGGGCGAGGCATTCATTGTTGGTCCCTCGGGGGGCGCGCACTCGACGAAATATTAAGGGGCCCACCGCGGGTTTGCTACAAATAATCGCCCCGGCGGGCGACCTGAGGTTTTTCCCGCGGATTACACGCTGCCTGCCCCTCGCTCATCGACAAGGACCCTCTCAATTATATATATATATATATATATATATATATATATATATATATATATATATATATACTCACACGGCAAAGCGGCCATTATGCGTATACAATACAGGCGTGTATACATATACACATAGGCGTATATACACGTATCATAGGCATATAGGGATATATACCTGATCCAATTATAGGTGGTCGGAGGAGCTTTCGGTCGGAGCCGCGCCATCCGGGGCCGATGAAGACGTCGTGTACACGGTCTCGCTGGGACGATGATAAATGAGCGCCACGGCCAAGTTTTGTATGCCATACCTTGGGCCGTGCCGGGTTGTTCGAGGGTTTATATATATATATATATATATATATATATATATATATATATATATATATATATATTGCAGCGATTGCAGCGCACTTCCGCGCCGGCAATATTCATATATATTCGACGAATTAAGTGTCAGCCAGGGCTTTTATCATGCTTCTATTATATATATATATATATATATGTAGAGAGAGAGAATTATACAGTATATAGTTATTAAGTATAACTTCACATAATTTAACATATATCAATTGAATTATCTTTCAGTAATTTTTAAATTTGCAAAACAATGCAAGCATAAATGAAGCTGAAAATTTAAGACATACGTCGATATGAGTATAGCACAAGGTCAGTTGTGCCGTCGGCTGTAGATGGAGGCCTGGCGATTGTCGAATATCTTCTCATCCAAAATCCATCCGATTTTACTGATATCACGCAGGCACATGTACTGCAGTTCAGAAGTCAGAGAATTGTACTGGATTCTTTTCTACTTACTTTCACTGATTGTATTATAAATGCTTGATTACGGTATATTCCTAAGAATATAATACGTAAAACACTTGGATAATTTTTGTCGATGCTTTAGATCGCACAACTTGTGGAATTATCCAAGTGTTTTATGTATTATATTCTTAGGAATATAGCGCATCTACAATTATCTACTATAAATACTTATACTTATTCATTAAATTATCTTTCTTTCTCTTTATTTTATAATTCTGAATATATATATATATATATATATATATATATATATATATATATATATATATACCTAAGTTGCGTTGAAAAAAATTGATGAATTTGTAAAAGCGTTGATATTACAAATAATTGTCAAGCATTAGCATATTATAGAAAATATAGAGATCTATTTTATGGGCGAACGATTGACCTTCCACGTGTGGCTACTATTTCAATCAGTGAATATTCACTCAACTCAGTGATCGCAGTTG
>JACCIC010000090.1:652500-702500 GCA_018907035.1 Sycobia sp. Sy_11 | reverse complement strand
GAGTTAAATTAATGAGTTAAAAAAAATCTTAATCTTAACGAATCAGTGACCTTTCAAAGCCATTATATAATTCACTCGATATAATTGCTCACTGATTTTCAGGAATCTTCCAGTGATTTCATTTTGTACTAATTGAATTAGTCCGATTTATTACCGAACGCTCACACCATTGCAGACTATTTTATGCACACTATGAAATACATATTACATACACACACACACACGCACACACACACACACACACACACACACACACACACACATATACATATATATATTTAATGTCGCCGCAAGTAACGAAAGCATAATAACCTGTTTTGTCCGTTTCGAAAATGTATAATACACGACGAAAGCCATAACGATCGAGTCGCGAGCTACGGGCGCGCGGCGCAAGGTGGCTGCGGGCGAGGTCCCCTCTGCCCCTCCGCGTGGCGGGCGTGTGCGGCTGCACACACACACACACACACACATATGCACACACGCACGTAAATGTATATTATGAATTAGCCGCGACGAAGCCCTCCGTCTTTGGGGTTCGGGTGCGGGAGGGGGGGGCGCGGGCGGCCGATGCGCGTTGCGCGCGGACCTCTGAAAAATCGGCCGCTTTTCCACGAACGCGCGGGGCGCTGAGGGCGCTCCTCGCGCATTATAATACGCGCGCCACCTTTGTTGCGCGCGCTCGTACGCGCTCAATGGGAAAGGGACCTCACAAGAACACAAGGCTCGCTCGCTCGCTCGCTCGCTCGCACGGAGCGCGGGCATAACTAGAATTTAATGGGGGCCCGCCGCGGCTGTGTGCGGACACTCGGGGAAGGGCAGGCGGTCGAGGGGGAGGGGGGGCGAGGATCGCCGGCACACTCTGCGTTGCGTTGACGCGCGAGATCCTCCTTTTTCTCACTCACACTTCATCCCTCTCTCTCTCTATCTCTCTCCTCAGTTCGGTTCTAAGCGAGGAGCGCGCTAAGAATATATATATATATATATATATATATATATATATATATATAGAAATTAAGGCGACGGGAATGGTTGGGAGAGAGGGAGGGGGTAGATTCTCGGTAAATTATACAGGCGAGTCACACCTTTTTGCGCACCGGTCTCCCCTCCCCCACCACCCCCTCTCGCAATCCCGGTCCTTATTAGCCGTCCTCGCCGTCGCGGCGCGCGGCCGATTCATCCCCCGCCCCGCGCGGCTCGACCGCCAACGAAGCTGCTTTGCAGCCGATTTATGATTTACGCGCCCGCGCGCGATATGCGAAACGAAACGAGTGGAGTCCTGTGCATATATATATATATATATATATATATATATATATATATATATGTGTCTGCGTAGGAACTTTAATCGGCTCTTTAATCGGCCGGCTCGATCGGTGCAGCGCGCTCGTCCGTCCGTCTGTTCCTGTGCATGAATGCGTGTGGGTGGGTGGATCGTGTGTGGGGGTGCCCACGAGAAAGTATATATATATATATGTATATATATTCACGAACACCGCGCGTCTTCGCTATCGCGGCGGGCGCATCTTTCGAACGGAAGAGGAGGTGGGGTGGAGGAGGTGGGGGCCGCGAGCATTAATATTAAATTGAATCATTTTTGCGTGAGAGGAGACGAGAAGAAAGAGAGAGAGAGGGAGAGGGAGAGAAGGTTGGAGGGGTGAGGAAAGTCTGTAGGCGCGAAACGTCGTTTTGCTCGCGAGAGCGCCCGCGCGACACGACGACGTGCCGTTGAATTATTATTAGCGGAGAAAGTTGAGCGCGGTGATTCTGTAAGTATACGTGCGTCTCTCTTCCTCCATCTCTCTCTCTCTCCTCTCTCTCTCTCTTCGGCGTATGCAGAACAATCGGCTTTAAGAAGCGAGCGCGCCGCGGTTGAAAAGGAAATTTAAAGCTTCTGAAAAAAGAGCTTTTTAAAATTAATAGCCACGAGGGGAGGGGGGAGCACGCGTGAGAGAGAGAGAGAGAGAGTGAGAGAGACACCGCAGATCTGTTGAAATTATGAAGAATCGACGCGTTACCAGGCGCCCGGACGCTCGCGTGCGTGCGATATATATTCTCTAAAACTTATGATTCTTCCATTTGCCACCTCTACCCCTCCCCCTTCCCTCTCGTACGGCGTGTGAAAAGCCGTCGATGATGTCCGTCGACTTTATTATCCCGTGAGATACACGATGTATGGCTTTCAACGAGGCGGGCCGCACGGGCGTCGGTCGGAAAACCGTGAATTAGTGGATTTTTTCCCATTCGTTGTACCGACGCGCCCGATCGGCCTTCCCCCCCCCCCCCATTATACGCCGGAGGGCCTTGTAATGTATATAATAGCCGAAAGCCCACTAATGTCCCTCGTTTTGTGAGAAACATTTATATATATGTGCAACTCACCGTCTGTTTGTAAAACCGATGGGAGGCTGGCGAAAACGGGTCAAAAGTTCACCCGAATTGTATACAAATCAGTATACAAGCTCATTTCAAAATAATTCTTCGATTTTCAATAGGGAAACTAGATGAAACCACTCTGAGAAGTTGGCTGAATTTTTCTCTCTATCTATACGTCATCAATGCTCTAAACTTCCCTGTTAGTTTTATCATCGGCCGTTAGGTGGCTAACGGGATTTTTTCTTTTTTTAATTTTATCTCAACGTTGCCATCCTCCATGATTATGAAGCACCTATCCGATTTTTGTATACCGTAATAATTCATATGTTAATTTACAAATTACATATATTGATTATAATATATAAAAAAATATATAATTTCTTAACGAATTCGAATGAAATTTTTTTAAATTGTGCAAATATCTTTATTTATGCGTCTATACCTTTAGTATGAAAAGACATTAATATATTATAATTTTACGTAACAAGGACTGGTTTATCTTTTTCAGAATAATTTTTCATTTTTCTTTTGTCAATAGCTCTCGGCTTGTATTTTTTATGAACAATGGATGCATTCATTCCGTAAATTTCTTATATAATGATTTAATATCTATGTAATATGCATAATTATATACAACTTTGCTTTATATAATCTGTTACATATTGTCTTCCAAACACTATTAATAGATTTTGAGGATAAAAATTACGGCAATTTATGACGTGTAAAAACGTTTATACTTCTCTTTAGCTTCGGACAATTAATAAAAACATTTGGTCTTTTATCAATGGTTAATTTGGAATTCCTAAAAATATAAAAATGAATTTATAATTTTTCGTGCAATCTTTTCAGATTAGTTGCAAATAGTATATTTAATTGTATTATATAGATAAATCCTAATACCTTTGCGTTGGTAAATGTATTATATATATATATATATATATATATGACAAGATATTGATTTTTTTTTATTTCTAATGATACTAATATCTGTGTGTAACGAAAGAAAAAACAACAAAAAGATTGGCACGCAAATTGAAATAATTACAATCTGAAAAATATCGGAATCTGAGACATTGCAGTAACTCTTACTCGGTTGGTTCCGATCTCGTATTACTTTTAGGCGTGTATACACGAACCGTGTACGTATACAGTAGTTTTCTAATTACGATATATTATGAACATACAAAAATACCACCTAACGATATTATTATCTAACTACTTAAAATAAAAATTAAAGTATAATTTTAACGCTGACGGCTTGAACCCAATACAATAATTCTTCCTTTTACAATAAAAAAAAAAAGAAGAATGCTTAGAGAATTTAATCTATTCGAACGTGGCGCCACTAGTAATTATCTGCTGTCATGACAAAAATTTAGTTAATTTAGTTAATAATGAAATTTAGTTGAAGCGAACTGTCAGTTGAATTATACGTTTGAAGATTTAAACGATTGAAAGAAAAAATTTCTAACGCTATAATACCAAGTGAATTCAGTACAATAATTAAAATTTGGATTAATTTATATTGATATATATATATATTTTTTTATCTTTGGATATTATACAAGAACAAAAATTATGAAAACGATATATCATATTCATAATTGTTGTAGATATCAATATATATATATATATATATATATATATATATATATACATATAATCAGTGTAAAGATTTTTTTAAATTTATTGGCATGTCATATGTAATAAAGTATTCCCTGTGTTAATAATCAACTATTTTCCATACTTGAATACATTCATTAATTTTTATATCAGATTCTCTTATTATGAGATTGCATATTTTTGGATTACACACACACACACACACACACACACACACATATATATAAATTGATTTATTTATACATATTCATAAGTTAATACGTTATATTAGATAAAAGATCACATAGTTTGTAAGTTATATATGTCATAAGCGTTAATTTTCAAAAACAGTCATTGACAAATCATGAAAGTACGACCATGGAATAAATTCAATTAAATTCATACACGATTACAATGTCCATCCTTCTAAATGTCCAAAGTCGAAAATATTGTACGAAATATTGTTTTTTCTATACTTGCGCTACATTACGTTCTATATTTTCTCTATATTTTCTATATTTTTTCTATATTTTCTATATTTTCTATATTTTCTATATTTGCTATATTTTCTCTATATTTTCTCTCTTGTAACACAATTTTACAAATTACAAATGATTGGCGCCTTTCTTATATGTACATACATCATATAATGTAATTATATACATCTCTTTACCTCAAGTGAGACAATCTGAAATTTAATTTTACATTCAAATTATCCATTCTCTTCTTAATTGTATGGATAAATTGCAAAATAGAATATAAAATAATTGTAATTAAAATATACCTTATGTAATACGAGCTGTTTTGGAAATCTGTAAAAAAAATAAAATAAAAAAGGCCTGCGCCTCAGATTATTATGTCGCAAATAATAGCACGAACGGAATAATGGCAAACGGCGTGTAATAATTACACATTTCTTTTATTATATTATGATATTCCTTCAATAGAACCTTGGAACATCGTAGCGTATATTTTATTCTTTAACAATGATTATATTATCGAGTTACAGATTAATTTTAACCATCATTTACATATAAATATACAGCGATTGATTCAATTTGACTTTATAATTATAGATTTAATTCATTTTTAGCAATTTAGTATGTGTAAAATAACGCGTTTATATTTATAAGAATACTGTAATTAACACTTTTGAAATGTTATATAGACGCTCACAAAAGAAATTGCGATCTAAATATATCATATGTACTCAATAGCACATACGACACAATAGCTCGACAGCGCGACTACAATATTTGTCAATCGACAATTTCACGAAAGAGGCCGATTGAACAATCGACTTTTTATTTACCGTCGCGCTTGGATCAGGCACTTCCTCATATCCAGACATTTCGAAAATAACGCCAAAGGCATAAGAGAATCGTATATGAAAAAAATATATATATATCTTCTCTATAAAAAAATAAAATAAAATTTTTACTTTAATAAAATAATTTTAACAATATAGCCTTTCTAACGCGTAATATACCTTTTTCAATCAAGTTAATCAGTAATATATATATATATATCATTACAAAGGATTGCCTAGAGTTTCAGGTTGTCATGTTTACAAAGCTTTACGTGTAAGACTGCTGTAGCAGTATAAGCTTGGTTGATCGTATGCACAGACTGTTGGCGCTATTTGAAAATTTCACCAGTGAAAGTCGACCCATACTGCTACGGCTCGAATTTTCTTTTGGCATTGGTACATTATACCAATAACAATGGGAAATTCGCCTCTGGCCCAAGAGCCCGCGAACGACGAACGACGACGGGCGCGAGAAGGACCGGGCGTCACGTTCGCGACGCGCGGCTTTGACGAAACGAAAATCGCCGAGCCTGCGAACGAGGGGGTCGAAATGACGGGACGTGTACGGCGCATTTTTTTTTTTTTTTTCAAACTTCGTTGCGAGCCTACTTTTATGCGCGAAAAATTGCCGGGAATCCGAACTTATTACGCTTCAAATTGACGCCTGACGCGACCCACATTTTTAACCTCGAAATCAAAGATATAATAACTGATTTCTAAAATCGTACAAGATAAAGGAAAAATTAATAGAATATGAAAATGGCGCCACGTGGCAAAATTTGACCTTGGAGAGGTTCTAACTTACAGACGTTCGAACACTTTTCTATGGAGATAAGAAACCAAATAATTTTTTAATCATTCCGGCCCTCAGGAGGTGATTGCCATTACAGTCCACATTATGTATTATAATATTAACTGGGTTTCGCTCGAATATTACATATTATACAGTCCCGTATTTTTCGCGCGCGCGCGCACACACACACACACACATGCACACACAGCGGCGCGCCCACAGACATACGATATTCTGACCGCTACATACCATGCACGACCGATGCACCGGCGCGGCGGCGGCAGCAGCAGCAGCAGCGCACGGGCGCGCAGAGCCGCGTGTTTTAATAGCGATGGGGGAGGGGGCGGGAGGAAAAAATAGATGTTAATTTAATAAGCGACGCGCGCGCGCGCACACACAAAAGGCCGCTATCGAGCCACACATACGAAGCGCCCCGGCTGATATATTGTACGTAAAGTGTTTGCATAAGATGCCGAGAGAACAATGCGCGTGCGAGTACGATGCAAGCACTGCTCTCTGCATACGCGCACACACACACACACACACACACACACGCACAGTGTCAACGGGCACGCGCCAATACGTGCCATCATCGTCGCCGTCGCAGCCTCTCATCTTTTCAGTAGAGATACAGCTGTTTAGGTATACATAATCGCGTCCCGTAATTCGGGGCGAGACAGGGTCATCCTTGAGAAAAATCCTCGGCGGGTTGGCATCGTCGAATCGCCGCGCGCAACGGTTGATCATCGATTATATTATATATAGACACGCGCGCGCGCACACACACACACATGCGCGTGCGCGCATATATCGTACAAGCAACACCCGTCGGTCTCTGCGCCCCGTCCGTCTCTCGTTCGGTACATTTGCAGAGCGAGGCGGAGCTCGCGTACGCGCGGATTTTTCTCCGTCTATGAAAAAAAAAAAAAAAAAAAAAAAAAAAAACAATTACCCTGGATTTTACGTCTATAGTACTCATAGGCATGAGCGCGCAAACAAGCACGCACGTACATTACGCGCATTATCACAAACACGCAAACTTACATTATATATGTATTTATATATATATAGTTATATATGTGTGCGTATATATATATATATATATATATATATATATATATATATATAAAGAGAGAGAGAGAGAGAGAGAGAGAGAATGAGCGACAGATGCGCACAGTCCGCGAGCTTGCTAGGTGCACATGGTGTCCTACCCCCCCCCCCCCGGCCCTCCCGTGCTCGCGCACCCGCGAGCACTCTCACTTCCTTCCCAGAACCTGTAATTTCGGGGTGGGGGACAGGGGGTGAGCAGATACGCGCATATACAAAATCCCGCGGAAAACCGCAACCCTTCCTTTTTTTTTTTTTTTTTTTAAATTTTACAGCGTCCCCCGCGGAATGCGAGCGATACACCTATATATGCAGCGCGCAATTACATAATTGGATAATGATTTTTCATAACCGCCGATGCATGCGGTTTACCCCTAATTACGATTTTCGAGCCGAGAAATTAATCATAATACAACTCGCGCGCTATCCGCCGGCGAACGATTAGCGATTTTATTCCTGTATTATGTATGCGCGCGTACCCCCGGCGCCTCGAGTAAATTAATTTCTCTCTCTCTTTTTTTTTTTTTAATATTTTAATGACAATCCCACCCCTCGGGCTTCTTTTAAGTCTCGTTTTAAGTCCACCCGAGTCGCGACCACCCCCGCGACATATATATATATATATATATATATATTATGTATGTATATAGTCAACTGCGCAAGGAAAAACTTTGCTTTTCCTTTCGTGCCTGTATACAAGAGGGTCGGTGGGGGGTGGGAGCCGGATATAAATTTTTTATACTTTTTAATACGAAGGAAGGGGTTGAGGAGCCTCGGCCGCGCGGTGCACTCCTAACCCTTTATAATTATGAACGGGCGACGGGGTGGGGGGACTGCATCGAGTTCGCATCTTAGAGCGTTTTAAAGTTAAATATATAAGTCTCTCTCTCTCTCTCTCTCTCTCTACACACTCACTCACTCGGTCCGACTTCAGTTTTAAATGCAAGCGCGCGCTTTTGTAAAATTCACCGCACGCGCGGTCGTTCGACATTTAAAATCGCCGCCAATTGCACGCGAGAGCGAGAATTTATAAAGGAGAATATGACTTATATACATACACACCCCCTCCCCACCCTCCTGCCCCAGCCGCCGCTCGCCCTACAGAAATATAAACGTGAGCCCGGGGCCGGCGCACGATTGTTAATTTAAAAAGAGGCCTTTTACACGGGCGAGTAAACTTTTCTCCTCGGCCCGTATACTTTCGCGGAAGCAGAAGAAAGAGAGAGAGGGAGAGAGAGAGAGACAGAGAGAGAGAGAGTGCGCGAGCGGGAAAACAGATACACACGTACATACACGCAAATTTTATACAATGTATTCAAAAAAAAAAAAATAAAAAAAACATAACAAAAAAAAGACAAAAAAAAATTCTACCGTCCTACAACGTCGAATTTGACCCACGGGATACACGATGCATTTTTTAAATCGTCGCTTCGCAACAATTGCGGAGCGAGCGGCGCCGGGGCACACATCCATCAATAATTTGGGGGGGGGGCGCGAATTTTTTTCTCCCTCTCCCGGACACATCTTTGTCAGTATTCCGTATAAAGAACAATTTCATGAATATTCAGCACCGGGGCCGCGCATGGTTTATATATTCATATTATCGTACTCCGTGTGTGTGTGTGTCGCGCGCGCGCGCTCGCGCGGAGAGCGAGAGAGTGAGAGAGAGAGAATCGATGTCCCCGCGTACATGTATATATCTGTGTATATATAGACGTGTTTTTAAATATTAAAAAGGTTACCGATGACAGAAGAACGACGCTCCTGCCCGCGCGGTCATTCATCAATATAATTAAAACGTCTGCGTTCGCGTACATGCTGCAGAATATTCGGTATATCGTCAGTCAAATATATTAGGAGATTACGTGGGCGGGAGGGGGGTGGCAGGAGTAGCGAGGTGACATATCGAATAGAGAGGTAAATTCAATACATATATATATATATATATATATATATATATATATATATATGCATACACGCGCTATGTAATGGAAAATTCGCATTATAGGTTAACAAATTATTTATAAACGGGCGTCGAGTTTTTCTTTCTCTTCCATCTCTTCTCTCAACATTTCGCGGATAATTGCCACAAGCGTAAAATAATATATCGGCTTATTTTTATCTTTCAGGTAGATATATTTGTTAAAAAAAAAAAAAAAAAAAAGAAAGAAAGAAAAGAAAAGAAGGAACAAAAAAGAACGAAACTAAAAATTTCCAGCTCAATTTTTATTATAATTTTACGAGCGTGCGCCTTCGTGCGCTGTTTATCTAAAAAGACAGCTCTTTAGTATAAACGTTTTACACATTGCGCGTGATCTGTGAACGGGTTATAACGCACTTAACCATTGTACATACATACATTGGTTTATTATTCTTCGATGTAAAAAAAAAAAAGGAAAAAAAAATGAAAAAAAGACGAGCGATTCTGCTATAGTAGAGAAAATCTTTTTCCTATATTATTCATAATATGTATGTGGGTTATTCATAATATACATGTAATATATATGCGGGTGTGTGATTTTGTAATTATATCTCGCGTATTATTAGAAAACGATTAAAAAAATCAATTTTTCCGACTAATCCGAAAACGAGACGGGAAATTAATTGATATTTTTTAATTCAATTTTGTTTGCGAATGTATTTTTAAAAAATGTCAGATTCGACAATTATTTTTCCAGCGCCCAGCTGTATGGAACTGATAAAAAACAAATTAGTTCTAAATTCAATTTTCTTGAAAACAGATTCAGTTATATATAATTCAAACTATAGATATGCATGTATAGTTAGTTATCGGTGGTTATAGTTGTCAAACCATTCAATCAAAGTGTATAGCTACATGTGTACAGATTTGAATAAGTTCAATGGTAGACCGGGGGGCAGTGAAAGAAACTCATGAATTTCGCTTATATATATGCCAAAGTATAGATACTGTCATATACATTTAGTCACAGTTAATTATGAAGTTAAGAGTGTTAAAAACTTTTAGCTTATAATAGTCTGCCTATATTATTCAAAGACTAGGCATATAACGATAATATGCATTAAAGTGGACGGGTTTGACCTTCGGGGAGCTATATATATATAACTCTCTTAAACGCAGGATAAATTAACGGAACATATATATGTATATATGTTGAAATAAACAAGCTTGAGCGCCGCGCATTTAATGTTACTTACATATATATATATATGCACAAATATAAATGTTAGACAGGAATATATAGTCGTTATTGCGTTACCGAGTTTATATATGTGTTCTTCGTTTAAATGGCTATTTCTTCATTGTTTAACAATACTATATAATGCTGAGTTTTTTTTTTTTCTTAATGAATTATTTTTCCTACTGTTGATAAATTAAGGCTGTATTAATCAGTATTGATTAATGGCCACGCACGCGCGCGCGCACAATAGACTCAAATCTAAGTATATATAATGATATGTCATTAAGCATTATTCTGAGTTACTACATAATTGTCAGTTTGAGATTGTTACTTTCTAATCGTATAATAAATTGTTGGCATAGAATATATTTTATCGACAATATATATATATATATATATATATATATATATATATATATATATAAATTTTACACTGTTTATATTCGATAAATTACAATATATACAGTCTGAAACAATGCTTTTATAAAATATGTTAATAATATAATAAATAATCAATTGCGACAAAGTGTAATTATTCTTCTATGATTATTATATAAGATTAAATTCAATTTCAATTAATAATTAATTAATTTCACGGTTATCATTATACTATTAATGTTATATGCATAATAATAATTTATTGATGATTTTACCAATAATAATGCGTGTAATTCTTAATTGCTAATTCTAACATTTATTTCATCACATAGATATTTATACATATATACAGATAGTATATTGATATATTATATTTCACGGATAAGTCAGCAGCGGATTTTGAACTAATCGCACAAATATATATATATATATTGTTGTATATTCTCCTCGTTGGTTTTCTTAACAATCGCATTATTTATAGACATATCGATAAATTTTCCTCGAGGCGTTTCGTAAAATAAAATTACATACGTAAAACGCGCGACGCCCGTCTGCTCGTTCGCGTGCGTTACGTCTTATACTTTTCAAACGGCCGACTCACGATTCTGTTTTCGTTTTTTTTTTCTTTTTATTTTTTTTTTTGTCGACTCGCGCTTCGAAAATTGCCAATGCCTGGCGCGAATACATATAACTATGCGTCGAAGACGAGCGTGGTACACATTACGCTCCGCGGTATCAGCGCGCCTCTTTCGGGTCATCGGGGAATTGTATTAGCGATTATTAGATCGTGATAATGACGAGTGAATAGATTTGTCAATATCTCTGGCACAGCTCGGCGTCGTTTTTCTCGGCGGTGTGTGAGGCAAAATCAACGCATGGATCTTATGAAATCTTCGCGGTTGTTTTTTTTTTTTTTTTTTTTTTTTTATTGAGCTTACCCAAGCCTATAAAAAGACTTATACAGCTATACACATATACATATATATACATTATTATTGGTACATTTTGTCTGATACAAATGCTAATTTTAAACTTTTATTATAATACATATAATGGATCATTACAGAAGATTTCCGATCGACCAATGCAGAAAGATTGTATCTACCTTCCAGCAGAAGATAATAGCACGCTATATATAAAGGTTAGATTTATTGAAGAATTCGCAAATTATTTGACATATTCGAGTGTTAGGATTGGCTATTAATGTCTCTATATTTAGGGGTAGTTGTAAGTTGAGTCTAACGAGTTTATTTATGAAAGACTTTCTTACTTCATCGTAAAGCTTGCATTGCCATAATACATTATTCAGATCTTGTGACTTAGAGTTCTACGTCATTTTGTGACACATCTTGTGACGTAGAGCCGCATGCACATGTGGGATCGTTGATAATATTCACTCTGGCAAGAGAAGCTGATAGACTGTAGTGGTCTGATCTGCAGCGATTTATTGTAGTTATAAATCTTCTATTTAAATTTTTATTTACAAACCAAGATTTCGATTTTTTAAGACAAAATGCCTGAAAGTATTTTTTACCTGTGAATAATGATCGATCTTTTATAAACAACTCAGTTTGTTTTATCGCAATTTCTTTGAATTCTGAAAAGAGATCGGTGTATGGGATTGAAAAAGTGTCGGTAGGGATGTTTTTAGTGGCCTCTTTTGCTAAGTTATCTGCAATTTCATTACCATGAAGGCCAATATGGGATGGGATCCAAACAAATCTGATTTGATAGTTGGGGTTCTGTTCTAAAAATAAATTATATTTTCTCTTAATCTCTAGAATATGCGAATTTCTATAGCTCGAAGTTTTTGTTGAATTAAGACTTTGCAGAGCACTTCGGGAGTCTGAGAACTTTATATTATATAAGCTTGAATACTAAATATTTTACAATCGTTGATCAAAATAATATTTGAAATAATGCAAATTAAGCAGGATATTATAAAATTATATATATATATATATATATATATATATATATATATATATATATATATATACGTACTATATGTAATGGAACAAGAAAATTTTTTCTTATTAAATTAAATTACATGAGCACGAGCGAAAACATCACGATGAATTAATATACCCGAGCAATTTTGACGAGTGACAAGATATAATACTGTACACAAATACACACTTATATATACCTACTTACAAAAAAAGCCAAGTTATTAGTAAAATCCTTGCTGGTCTCGACTGGATTGGACAAGTATAGCTTAACCTTTAGACTGCCGGCATTTTTGCCTTATAAATTGATATTTTTGATGTGCAAAATTTATAAATAAAAACACCTCATATCTCTAGAGTAGCTGTCAAGGTCACAGGTGGCTCATACATGAGCCAGTCCGGCAGTCTAAAGGGTTAATCAAAGGGCAGAACTACGTAAGAGTGTATAGTGTACTTATAAAACATACTGCAGTGTTTTTTTTCGGTTATCATCCCAAGATATTTCTTCAACTACAACTATACAGTTAAATATTTGTATTAGCTAACGAATCAGTTAGCGGAATTTACATAGAAATATTGTATTAAAAGCTATATTGGACAGGTAGACATTGTATAATAAAAAAAAATATAATAAGGAATAATATATATTTGATACTGTTAAAATGTATAATACACTTTCGTATCGCATGAATTCAAGGGAAACTAAAACGCGGATTTAGAAATGTGTTTTTCGACTTTCGTTATATATATATTTCCACAAATTATATCTCGATAACCAATTTGTGAAAAGACTTTTTAAAGTACTATATTTGTCAAAGCGCGATAAAATATTTTCCGAGTGGGGCGTTTAAAATTTACATTAACATCGCGCGTAAACAATACGTGCGCGAGTTTGACATCTGCCGTTACGATAAATAGCACGATTATTTATTATTATCATTTTTTTTTTTTTTCGTTCGAAAAGAACGAGGAAATTTTTAATATGCATATATAAAAGACGTTGCAAATTAATTTAGCGCGTTTCAAACAGTGACAGGTGTACGTAGTTTTTTTCTTTTTCTTTTTTTTTTTCTTTTAACGTAAAAGAAGCAGCGCGAATATAAAAATACAATCGATTCCCAAAGTTTATAGGTACTTCATGTATATGTGTGCACTTGTAATAACAGGATTAAAGTTTTTCTGAGTTACGAAATCTTTTATATTCAATATGAGCACACACGTTTATAATCGTGTTATACTGTGTTCGCGCGTGCACAGTGATATATATATATATATATATATATATATATAATCGTAATGTTTGTTATATCGACGAATGATATATGGTCTATCAGATTGTACTACCCCTCGCTTGGGCTGCGAATTTTAATCGACACTATCTATGTATCGATCTATCTATCTGTCTTTCTGTTGATGTGTGTGTGTGTGTGTGTGTGTGTGTGTGCGCGCGCGCGCACGCCTGCGTGTACGTGTGTAAATGAATATTTAGTAGCGCGTCGCTGCGGACGAAGAAAATTAATTTAAAAAAGTACGCTGCACACAGGCGATTTAATTAATTGGAAGTAAATACGTTATGGTAACGCGGTCGCGTCAGGTATATAAGCACATACATAATTTCAAGATAAAGAAAACCTGTACCGGGCTGGGCTGAACTTGCAATGGTCTTGTGAAGGAACGCTTCTTCGTCGTGGTTTTGACTTAATTTTTTTTTTTATTTACATTGTAGTAGAATATGTGGTATTATAATATATATATATATATATATATATATATATATATATATATGCGTAAATAGTAAACAATTTAGATAGCTTTGGGAGAATGAAGCAGTGTACATAAGTTATGCTTTCCATCGCGTACACAAACGTTATATTATGTATACGTGTCATCTAATATTTTTGTTCTCATTTACTCAGAAATTATATTTAAATTTCTGTACATATTCTGACCATAGATAATATAATTTTCTAAATTCTTATATGGTGTCATGTATCATGAAGAAAATTAATAAATATTTTTATCGGTCTTACAGTCTTTAGACTATCATACAGTATACTAAAATAATGATAGTCAGACTATCCGTGTTTATTATCACCCCCCAAAGAATCTGAAATACAAATTACTACTAAAAATAAAATTAAAATTAAATTAGATAACAAATGAAAAATAATAAAAATAATATGTTATTTCAAAACTTAGATGACACGATTCTTTATTGTTGCATTATTTCGTACTATGCATTGGCAGTGTTACAGGTAGGTATTCAGAGAACTGAAAATCTAGAGTTGAACATCGAGAATTGAAATAAAACGTATTATCTCAAACGTCAGATCAGCGATTTTTTTGAGATATTTTACCATATATGTGACGCAGTTTTTTTTTTTTTTTTAATAATTCTGCGATCAAGTATAGGATCGCTGAAATATTGCCGAGTCAGTGAAAACTACGATGAGATTCAGTAGGACACATTGAGAGAAAAAATTTTTCCGATATCAAGAAAATATTTACCTGTTTTGTACCAAGTAAAACGTTTCCGTGCATAAAGAACATATTCACTAGATGTACGACGACATGCTACTTGATTTAAGTGGGCTCCTCTTGCTTCAAGTAAATACTTCTTTCATGCAAGAGGATTGTTTCTCAATTTTAGAAAATGATGTATTTGGTAATAAACAAGAAAATATTTATATAGTAGATTTCATTTATAAATTCTGCAATTGGACACTTACCATATTATTATCAACGATGTTTTATAACGAGTTTTATGTAATTTGACGTTAAATAAAATGTAATCCAAATGGTTTACGTATAAAAATTTTTTTGTTCCCCTTAATTCATCGTAAAACTACATATGATGTAGTTAAA
Organism: Sycobia sp. Sy_11; assembly: GCA_018907035.1. NCBI lineage: Eukaryota > Metazoa > Arthropoda > Insecta > Hymenoptera > Epichrysomallidae > Sycobia > Sycobia sp. Sy_11. The sequence continues at coordinate 686,963 of JACCIC010000090.1, read as the reverse complement.
TAAAATATATGAAAATCGTATCAAACCATCGAAACAAGACAAGTAAAATCACCATCAATTTCTTCCATATATATGTATATATATATACAGTAACGAACGAGCCTACGACCAAGACCTCCGTCATCCTAATAGAGCGTAATCTAAGTTGGACGCAACATCGCAATATAAATCTCAACCGAATTCCTTGTATGTTTCTTAATTAGGATCTCTCTCTCTCTCTCTCTCTCTCTCTCTCTCTCTGTCTCTCTCTCTCTCTCTCTCGTCTCTCCGACCTCCAGCCCTCCAATTTTCCTCTCCGTACAAAACTCGACAAAATCCACGGATCCTTTATCCACTCGTCGCGGACGTCTACCGCCGCGGCAACGTCGAGCGGCCGGCCATCGTCGCGTCCCGCGATCCGGGGAATTCCCGCGGCCGCGTCGAGCGCGAGCGCCAAAAGCCTCGTTACTTATACGCAATACACCCTCCGACGGCAGGATCGAGCGCGCGTCGGCTCTCAACGCGCGGGGCAGATGCCGCGGCAATTTGTTGCTGCGCGAGAGCCTGAGAGCTTCGCGGCGAAAGAGGAGGGGAGGGGTCAGAGAGAGAGAGAGAGAGAGAGAGAGAGAGAGAGAGAGAGAGAGAGAGATTTTGCAGGTATATAATACATACGGAGGCACATCCGCCGTGCGCGATAATAGAACAAGAAGAAGAAGAAAAGCATCGGCAACGGCGTCCGGGCAAGGGAAGCGTGAGAGGCGAGAGGGGGGTAAGAGGAGATTCAGTGCGAGCCCATCCCGCATTACGTATGCGCACATACGTATATATATATATATATATATATATATATATATATATATATATATACATATAGACACATATGTATGTATGTATGTATGTGTGTATACGTGTGTGCGTGTGTATATATATATATATATTAAAAAGGCCAGAATGTCGTTAAGAGAGCTCCGCACCTATACGTGTGGTCCGCTCCCGAGGGCGATCGCGGGGCGGGATGGGGAAGCGGTGGGTAGAGAGCGGGGTGGGGATGGCTGAGTTTTCGTTAAAGAGAGCGGCGGCGGGGAGGCGAACGACGCGGCGAAAAGACGAAAAATCGCCGAGGATAAATCGCCGGTGGCGCTTCTTTAGCACGGGCTCCGCAGCCGGAGCTACCGCTCTCTCTCTCTCTCTCTCTCTCTCTCTCTCTCTCTCTCTCTCTCTCTCTCTCTCTCTCTCTTACTCTCTCGTTCTCTCTCTCTCACTGTCCCTCGCGCTCCCCGGCCGGCCGGGCGCGCGGGGGGCAGTCTCCCAGTCCGCCAATCCGACGGCGGGGCTAACCCGCCGTGGGCGGAGCCTGCGCGCAGCGCTCGCTCTTCGATCGGGCCGCCGCCGCTGACGACGCTATATAGCTGTATGGTATATATATATATATACATACACGCTAGGCGAAAGGGGGTGCGCGAGCCGCCCGAGGGCCGAGGCTCTCTCTGTCTCTCTATCACTGTCTCTCGCTCGCTCTCTCCCGCAAGCGATGAATTTGTCCCGTCTCCCTCCCTCCTCCTCATCCACCCGTCGCCCGCCGAGGAGCGAGCGTATATATATATATAATATATATATATATATATATATATATGCACCTATATAAACGTAAGTACTTGCGTGACTTCGGTCGCCGCGCCCGGGCTCTGCTCTTGTCAATTACGCGGATAAGTACGTGTTTTCGAGAAGGGCGGGAGGGAAAGAGAGAGTTGGGGGAAGGGGGTGACGGCATCGCCGAGCCGCTCAATATGCGCGTCGAGATAAGGGAGCGGTCGTATGCATATATATATATATATATGTGTGTGTGTGTGTGTGTACATCTATACATGTATGTATATGTCTAATAATACATGAGCCCCGATGCCAATTGAATCGGAGGGATTGCAATGTATATACATGCGCAGTATTTACGTAATACTCGAGGCACGGGGGTCGCCTGCGCTGATGAGGGGTTGAAATAAGGAGCTTTCGGGGTTGCGGGACGATGGTTTTCCTATCCGCTGTCTCCCCCTTCGCACACTCGCCCGCGCGGTCTTTTGGCGGTGTAAGAAGGGAGGGGGGTGAGGACCTTCCTAAATGTCAGAAAATCACGCTAAACGACGGGAGATCAAAGGCGCCGACAAATCCAGTGGCGAAGCTATCATAGTAATTTAGGTGGCTCGCGCCTCTTTGTGTTAGGATAGGAAAGCCGCACGCCGCCGAATGAGTCTATCTATCTACCTCTCCGTGAGTCTCTCACACTATGTCGCCCCCTCTCCTCGCTCTCTCTCTCTCTCTCTCTCTCTCTCTCTCTCTTTATCTTTGTATAAGCACACCCGACCGCCTCTGGAGAGAGGGAGAGAGAGAGAGAGAGAGAGAAAGTGAGTGTGCGGCTCACGGCGCGCGCGCAACCGCCGCAGACTCTCGTACACATTCAAAATTATTGTCCATTTATTTTACAAAAAATAGCCCCGACTCATTAGGTTCTGGAAAAAATCTCTGTTATAAAGCTTCGCGCGGCTTATTTAGGCCTCTCGCTCCATTGCGGAGTGTAAAACGCATGGAATAAATGAGACTTTTTTCGGGCCCGATTGCCGGGACCATGCGATGCTTCTTATACGCCATACAGAATGCCAATATAATGAGGCATTTCTCGTTTTTTCATCCTCATATATATATATATAATATTTTCCTTTTCAGCGTGCTGTGTGTATAATGGCAGCTAGTGTTTGTATTGTATACATGTTTAGAAGGATATAAATTTTGTTCGAGAATATTCTATTGAGCTGAACGTTTTAAAATACTATATATATATATATATATATATATATATATATATATATATATATATATATTGTTCTTTTCATAATATTTTATAATTGTATAAATATAAAATAATATGAGAGGATAAGTTAGTATAAATGAATAAGAAAAATTGAAAAATATGATAAGACAACTACAAAGGCGTCGATTCATTTGGATAAAATTAAAGTCAAATTCTTTGCAAATATGGGCGTGCGTTTTTAATTGTTAGGGTTCTGTATATAAAATCAAAAATTCGATTCATTTAATGATAAATTCAAATTATAATCGTCAAATTGCTGTAATAAAGCTGAATCTCAGTTCAGAATTCACCCTATTATCGTTGGTTACGAAGCGGTTATTTGTAAATATTAGAAGTTCATTTTTGAGTAATATATATATATATTTTTTTTTGAAATTACTTACTTTCGAATCTGTGCTATCGTTAGACTGCGGAACCCCCTAATATTTCGAGATTCAAATGTTTTTTTTCCTCATCATGAGGTCGATAATTGCAGAGTAACATAGATGTTTTTTACTGTTTCACTTCAGCTGTGATTTCCAGAAATTCAAGGGTTGAAAAATCGGGTATACAAGCATGCTCGCTTCGATTTCATCGAAATTCAAAAATTGATTTGCATAACAGTTCCACAGCCTCTCGCCGAGTAAGATAATCTGATTATTTAATAATAATTTCATTACAGAAATAAACGAATTAAATCCTGGCGGACCTGCTAATGTGCGATGTTCAAATCATTTAGATATTTGGCTTCGGTATCATTTCTGTCTACATTATCGATTCCCAGACCTATTCATATCTATAAATGTCCTTTTTTGCCAATTTCTGGGGCTAATAAATTATTAGCGAGATTTTGCGGAAAATTTTACGGCTCTGAGATAGTGTTGATAGCGAATTCGAATAAAGCGTTTTAAAATAGTAAAAAATATACATACGAGGGGCTCTGGACATAATTCGTCAAATCGACACGTTGATTTTTAGGCCGTAACGATCCTGAAATATTTTAATCCGATTCTATACGCATCTCTATCGGGATCCTACGACGTAGCAAGCAGTCCCCTTTCGAATTTTTGGCTTGCTTAAGCGCAGGGGAGAAGAGCTACGCGATCGGATAACACGTAGAAATACACGGATATAACGTATATCGTGAGAAAAACAAAAAGAAGGAAATAAAATTCATTGGCACTTATGAAAAGGGTTACTCCTGTTATTTAGATTTGTCGTGAAAAATTTTAGGCCCGTGCACGAATTCGAACGATGAAAATTGTTTGCGCGCGCAAGGGTCTGCTATCCGTTCAGGATTTTCATTGCTTTTTTCTCCGCCTTTGTAAATGTTTTTTCTCATACGATCGGCAAACGTTATAATTTTTAATGTTTTTTTTTTTTTTTTGTTCCACATTTTCACGGATTCGTGTGGAAAAGGTCAAAGCTTTTAAAAATGATTCTGGAAATAAATATATTATCTCCATCAAAATTAAATAGACAAACTACTGTGAAGATACAGATGATAAAGATAAATTAATATTTGGATCCAAGATTATTAGCGCACGTTTATTATATTCAATTATATTTTAATTAGATACAGTGGCCTTTTACCCGTTTAATTTACTTTAACGACTATCAAGTTAAGCGATTTCAGCTCGCCGATAAGGAGAGACTCGACTATGGTATACGAAGGAAGACGCCTCAAGTGCAATTTTTACCAGGCCACGAGTGTGATTCTTTAATATAATATATATATTATAGATGCGGGTAACGATACGTATTAACATTACACGATAACCTACAATTATCGGTTTAAGATCAACCGTGTCGTTTTTACGATTACAGTAAATTTGCGAGCTATAATTAAGAAAGAGATTCTTGATATCCCAATCTGCACGCGCGATCGTTATAAACGCGCGCGTAATTTACAATACTGAAATCCAAAGTTTCTCGATAGATGCGGTTTTATTAAATTAGATGAAAATGCGCTGGGGTCGGGGTTCAAAAAAAAAAAAAAAAAAAAAAAAAGTGTATCGTCCACGGTCGTAATTAAGCGGATGAATTAAATCATAATTAAGAAGGAAAATAGACATATTGTCTATAGATAAATATATATAATATTTAGACGAACAGTATCAGTGATCGACAACGCTCTACTGAGGGAACTTATATCCCAACAGTTTTTCCCCCGCTGTACCGTCTTAATAATTTTTCCACCATATATATATATATATATATATATATATATATATATATATATATATATATATATATATATCTCGTTACTCAGATGTACCGGTATACTTTCTGGATTTTTCCGTGTGCGCCAACAACTCCGCCCCGGGTATTTTCTCAATTTTCCATGCGCCCGGTCGATGGAATATGGGCGCCCTGATGAGCCGGAATGGACAGACAATAGGACACGCACACAGGGCAACTACAACTGTCCCAAAACACAAACGCAGACAATTAACTTTTGCTCATAATTATCCCAATCCGCTATAGGATGATCTGGTACTATATATATATAGATCAATTACTATAGTGGATACCATGTGAATATATATGAATGCGAGAGATGCGTGTGGCAATGGCGCCTGGGTAAGATTGCGAAGGCACAAACGTTTTGTGGGTTGGGGGGGGGGGCAGGCAGTTTGCGGGAAAATTCCCGCAATTAACAGGGTCGGATCGTAATTGTACGCGTATTTTCACGAGGGTGCATTAGAGATTTTTCTTAAGTGGAAGCTGGTCCTTTTTATATCGTATTTTATCAATTCCAAGAGTTGATTTTCCCGGTACGTAGATATATACCGACGACGCCCATTCTCGAAATAAATTGTCGTATAATTGTCGTATAATTACGTACTTATATAGGTATTTGTGAAATTTCCATTATACGCCCTGGCGCCCAACCTTCGCCAAAGAAGGCAAACGCATTAATCCAGAATTGCCTCATTTCTATACGGATTATAATGTTGTCAAAAATTTGCCTAGATGTACGTCCCAATATATTGTATTTAAACCATTGGTGTTCTCGCCGCAATAACTTTTTTTTTTTTTAATCCCTTGAAATTTTTCAAGAAAACGGGAAAGTTGCAAATGATCATTCGAATCTCTATTTCTATCGGGTACACGTACACGCGCATAGCAATAAAATGTACTTCGTGCTCTCTCTCTCTCTCTCTCTCTCTCTCTCTCTCTCTCTTCCGTTCGTCCTCTCATCTGTTCTCTTGGGCCAAATAGATATTCGTCCTTAGCGTGCACACATATACACAGAACAATCGCGCGCGACAGTCGCAATTATACGCTGATTTAATTGCGCGTCCAGATCGCGTCGGGATTGTCCGTTATATCCGCGCGGCGCGGCCCGCCGCCGGCGTATACGGGTAGCGACGAGGGAGACCGCGATGCAGCCACCTAGATGGCGATGGTGAGGCCCCGACGAGACGCCCGTCCAAGCTGCGCGTATAATTAAGTAGAGAAAAAGTGGGCGTTTCGCCTCGAAATTATCTGCGGGGCTCATCGGGGTGAGGCGCTTTGCAGGTAGCCAACCCCCCCCCTCTGTCTCTCTCACTCTCTCTCTCTCTCTCTCTCTCTCTCTCTCTCTCTCTCTGTGCGCTCCCTGTCTGCATGGACGTTGAAACGCGGGCGCGCGTGCGTAGACTCTATTCCAGGTGGTACAACTATAAGTATATATAATATATGTATCTAATCATGGACATCGACGAGCCGATGGGTATATATATATATATATAAGATTTGGCCGCTGGTACGCGATAAGGTAGTGCACGGCGGTTAGAATCCTGAATCAGCCGAGTGATTATTTTGTTGAACTTCAGGTGCTCATTATTATGGAAACAATTTCAAATCTAAGTCGAAAATCCGTCGTAAAAAATTTGGCAAAATATTTTATAAGCATCTTTATATACGCGCGCGGGTCGAGAAACAGTAGAAATTGTATAAATTAAGAATTGCACAATTATACGGTTAATTTTAAAGGCCGGAGTTTCACCAGCGTAATAAACGTACACGGATGTCATAAGTATATGTCCCTCTATGTGCGATTCATATATATATATATATATATATATATATATATATATATATATATATATATATATGTAAACGAAATAATCGATCTTACGTATGAACTGATTTAGGCAAGCGGTCGCTATAAAGCTAAGTTTTTCTACTTGAGAGAGAAAGAGAGAGAGAGAGAGAGAGAGAGAGAGAGAGAGAGAGAGAAGAGAGAGAGGGAGACAGAGCGAGACTAGTTTTCAAGAATATAAGTGTGAGTATGATAACGTATGACTTGAACATATTTATGCCGATAGATGATGTGTGAACTGTGTAATTATATGTAATATATGATCATTAAAATTGTATGGACGTAGAGTTTTAGAGAAGGCGTTGACGTGTTAGAGGAAAAAAGTCTCTCCGAAATTACAATTTAACATAATCGATTATATGTACGATTTGTTTCAGGCGTATATTATCAATATAACATTTTTGTTTTTTTTGTTTTTTTTTTTAATTAAGTTAGAAATAAAGATTATTGATTATGGATGATGTGAAATTAAAAAAATTACTAGAGTCAATTTGAAGTTTATCAATAAAATGGATTTGAACAGTTTCGATTTTTCAATAACTAGCATTGGGATTTTTAATCGATCAAAATTTTGTTTCCGAACCTCTTAAAATCTCTTCCACACTTAGGAACGTCGATTTACGTTTGGTCCCTTCGCGAGCCGTCATGCACGTCTACATTATATATAGTCCTTGCCTTTTGGCGATTATAAATGCAGCAAACTTCAATGTTAAGACACGGGTAGTAATCGAAATTCGCCGGTCCTTACTCTCGGGTGATTTTAAAATATAGACATGTACAATTATAGGTCTTTTCGCTATTTTTCACGTTATATATTCGTCGCGATTCGTCTCGATAATCCTTGATTCGTCGTTGCCGATTGAGAAAAAAGGATTTTTGTTAAAGGAAGAAGATTTTTCATACTCACTTTTTGATAACATTGAAATTTCGAAATAAAAATTAGAATCTCATTTATCCAACGCGTCCGACTATTCATTGATTTTTTTTACTATTTTATATAATATATCTTTCTGTTAAATATAAATATATATATATATATATATATATATATATATATATATATATAAATTTTTTTTTGTTTATCATTCCGATGTGTGTCTATCATACGGGATATTTAGTTGTATTTGAAATTTCTCTGACAGCAAAATATAATAGAGAAATCAGTCACATTCGCTTTCCGGGAGTATATTATATCGCGCGTACATATTCTTGGAAAATTCTGAAAATCGGATTTCTAGACGATTCTGAAATTTTTATCAGTCGCATATTTTTCTAAATCGAAATTCCTCCGATGACTGGCTATATATAAGCTTCAAATAGGTCTCGTCGCCATCTAATCACCAAGATCCTTTGATATGTATGAATAATTTTAATTCGAACCCGTGGAACTGTATATACATATGAATCAAAAACATCTTGTAAAATCGCAATTCAAAAAATGCGAAATAAATTTAAAGCTCACATATATTAATAGAATATAGTTTATAAATCGATTGCAATGGTCGAGTCAAACCTATACTATAGTTTATACTCCCCTCAGAGCCAAAGGAGCTACATAATTTTAATGTACGCGTTGCGCCGGTAGGTGTCGACGGTCCAAGAGTAGGACGCTCACCTATAAAAATTGTCCGCGAGAATGAAGAGAATATATTCATTATATCCCTGGTAGGAATCAAACAGTTCTCAATAGCTTGGAAAGTAGTTACTAGGTGTTAACAAGAGAATCAACTGTCGTAGCTTAAAACTAGGAAAATCTTAGAATGAAAAGTGCGAACATTGTTCATAAAATTACAAAATAGGTAGAAATTAGGTTTGAAGTTGTAACCTTGTTTCTGGTTAGTAAGCGAACCTTTTAATCCGGATGATAGTCTCAATTACTACAATCGAAAAAGATACACAATATTATGATATTATGTTGTTTATAGAGCAAAAGAAACATCATAAGATACGTAAATAGTTTGAAAGAATTACAAAAGAATACTAAATTTGTTTAGGCAATGAGCCTTGTAAATATCAGAAATTTATCCTGGTTTCGCACTAACTCTTATGCGAGACCCGCCGGAAATGAGATTTATTTTATTAATAACTCTTTTAAAAAGTGAAAGATCCTTTTCATAAATAAACAGTGTATTGATTATTTCCTAAGGAATTTGATGATATCTTGAAAGTTAAGTATATCAACGGTAATTTGGAGGAGGTATTTAATTACAAAAGTGTATTTTTAGGATTTTAGTACAATAGCATGAGATATATTAAGTATTATAACAAAAATTATTATTATTATAATAATTTCTTCTTATTGTTTTATTGTAATATCAGGGTTATTGTATATTATAAATAGAAATCGTAGAAGGAATTTTATAAATCAACATGACTTTGAACGTTTTATTAGGGAATTGCATTTCAACTAAATAATCATCTTGATTCTAATTATTAGTTAGAAAAGTCAAATTGAAAGAATATAAGTTTTTTTTTTTTATTATTCAGAAACAAACAAAAAATATTATTCAATATACTTTCTTTGATCGTTATTCTTTTAGTTCTCATCAACATTATGATTTGGCATTTTTCAATATCAACGAAGTAGATTTATATACGATTTGATTATTAATAAATTAAAATACTTCGAGTGTTCAGAGGTTAGGCGGACGTTACATCAATCTGTACTTAGTTTTGTTCTGCCCTGGAAACGCACGCGCAAACGATTTAAAACGTTTCAACAGTCAACTAATATCAAGATTATAAGTACGCGTATTTTAAACATAATTTTCACTGCTTAAACTCTGACATTATTATCGATGAGGCAGCTACAAAAAATATTATTTTTTTTATCTTATATGAGTTACAATTATTTGTCATTAATTGTAGATACTATTCAATTTATTTTTAAAATAAATCATTTAGTAAATAATATAAATTCATGGTTTATTGAATTTTTTTTTAAATTTGTGTGAAGTTGTGTGTTTATATCGAAATTTTAATTTATTGGAGAGTATGCACACACCGCATGTCTGATGACTGGACACTCCCTCAACTGACAAAAAATTACATCGGTTACTATATGAGCTCTTAATACTTCGTATACATATATATATATATATATATATATATATATATATATATATATATATATATATATATAACATTGTATGCGAACGTGTAAACTATTATCGATTAGTTTAATGTCTATTATATACGTATAAGTTAGAGCTCGCATATGAATTCAATATTGGAAATTTGGAAATGGATATAAATTCAATAATTAATGTAGCTGTCATCGTCAATGTATTTATATAATAATGCATAACGATGATCTTAATTTTTTATCTAGCCTATATATTATACCCAGCTTCACCTTGTTTCAAGATAAATTTGAATTATAACCAAAAATACATTGATTCGACAACTATAACTGTTGTGGGTCTCGAATACCTAAAAAAATAGGTTCGGAAAATGTATGTATCGACCGGCCGAAATGACTCGGAAAAAACATTACATGTAAGCTAATTACTACTAGAACCATGTTACTAGGCTTCTTCATAACGAAATACCTACTTTTTACCTGACAAATGTTTAGCATTTCCATCAGGGACGCTGATGGCGCTGGAATCGATACTCAAAATTTTAAGTATACATTTATTTTTTATACTACTGCGTACGCATTGTATACGCACAAGTATAGCGCTGCCGCAGTCGCGCTGTCTGCGCATCGTGGATCGAGGCGAAGGAAACACCAATATATACTAAATTTTAAAGTATCCGATCGACGAACGTTAGAGAAACGTGTTTTTCTTTATAGAGCCTATAAACTTTTCAGATGAAAATACGAAATGATTCTCTGAAGTCGCCGACAAAACCGGTTCTCTTTATCAAATAACTAATTTATAGTGATTTTTCGTCATTCAGCGCCGTTTCAGAGTCCGATATAGAACAATATATATATCTGTATTTTTCGATGCTTTATATCGGTATACTTTATATGTGAAACGAAGTTTCAGCGTTTCAGACAATTTGAGAAATAATAGTCGTTAACTTTATAGCCTTTTTCAAAAGATGTTTGGAAAATATAATTTTCTGGGGTTCTTTAAGATTACAAAAAAACTTATTACCGTGATAAAAAAAACGAGTGCGTTAGAGTTTCAGTATTTCTATCTAGAAAAATGCCTGTGATTTTTTCAATTCTATGACCTCCCAATGAGTTTTTTTGGGAGATATTTATTATTAAATACATTATTTGAATTTCAACTATTCACTAATTTTCATATTTATTAAATACATTTTATCATTAATACTTTTTATGGATTATAGAATTAAATATAATCCCTGTTTTTATTTTTTTTATAGAGATGCAGTACAGTTCGATATTATTTTTACAATGTTTGGAAATTGAAATTAGGTCGATTGACAAGCGATTGCATTGGCCTCACCAGAGGAAAGTAATTCATTGTTCCACGAGGTCGAGAGATTGGCAAAAAATACTACATCCAGATTATACATCATCGTGTATAGTGGATTCAGGGATTTCTCCAAGCTTATTTTTTTCACGGAAATATAGTGTTTATAATTATAATTAAATTAACTTACTAGCTAGCGAATAAAATTTAAAGAAGTTTTTTTGGAAAGAGATTTATTGTCATACTAACTTTATTGAAACTTATTGTCTATGTTTGGTCTTCGGGCATTTGTCTTGGCTTATATGTAAGAATTATGTTGTTCGACACGTTAATGTCCCTCCTTTCCATATATTTTAAATCTTCGACGATTATTATATCATTCAACCGATAATTATCACTTGAATTTAGATAAAGTATCCTTTGTGTAAATTAATAAATATTTTTATGGGTCTTACAGTCTTTAGAATATAAATTATTAGCTAAAATAATGACACTTAGAGTGTTCTTGTTTATATCCACACCCGAAGAATCTGAAATAGAACTTATTACTACAATAAATTATATTAAAAGTTAAAAAAAAAATAAATGAAATAAAAATCATAAAAACAATATTCTATGTTAGTAAATTGATATCATAATTTTATCCTTTGTGTAAAAATTAAGATCCGGCATGGCATGTAAAGCGTTTGGATCTTGTTATAAATTGACCGACCGACGATCCTCCTTATTTAATTGCATATCGCAGTCCATGCAATTGTATGAATTTATACCGCAGGAAAAAGCAATTTCCGCGCGATCGCCACCGAGATTGGCGAAAAACCAGCCAGCTCTAATCACATTGTCACCAGGCGCACGAGAGAGAAAGAGAAGAGAGAAACAGATAGCGAAGTAAGACAACGAAGAAACGCCCATCGACGAGCATCGAGCGCGGCTCATCGCTTTCCCACCATCCCGGAACATAAAATCCCTCCCCCCCCCCGCCCCAAATATAGTATATACAACCAAGGGCTGATGATGGTCGGTAAGGCAGGTCGCGAGGTCGATGGCACCTCGAGCCCCGGCCGCGGCTCTAGCCTACATCCCTCCCCCCTCGCGCCGTCCTCCCGCGGACCACCAGATATACATCTTTCCCCGGCAAAAAGCTCCCCCACCCCCCCCCCCGCCGCTCCCGGGGGCGCGCTCCGCACCGCGCGCCCACGGACGTTAAGTACTCCTCGTAAAAATTCCTGGCGAGCGCGAGCGCGAGCGGCAACGGCGCACACGCGCGCGCCCCACCGCCTATACGTGCGCGCACGGACGAGCGCACACCGCGGCCGGGGCGAGCCGGCTCGTCGTCATTTTGCGCCGCCCGGGCCGGCGCAGGGGCCGTCCCGGCCTCGGCCGGCCCCCCCGCCGCCCAGGCGCGCGCGCCCCATTGGCCGGGCGGCCCTCTTTGATCTCGCCTCGGCCGGCCTCCCCCTCTCCCGCGGCCCGCCGCAGAGAGCGGAGGCCGCGCGCGCGCGCGCGCGCGCCTGCGCCGGCCGCCGCACGAGCGCTCAAACCTCTCGGAGTCGCGGGCCTGGACTGACTCGCCGCCGCCGCCACTGCTCTCCGTGACTCCCGTGCACGCACGATCTAGCCGCGCGTTCGAACCTCGTCGTCGCCGTCGACGCCGTCCAAGGCACGACAGCCCGGTGTGCCCACAGGCTCGGACGCGCCACGGAACAGCAGCAGCAGCAGCAGCAGAAAATTAGTGCGCCGTCGTTTGCGATGCCGCCCGCGCCCCGCTGATGGGGCCGCTCGTCCAGGCCCAGGGCCCGGTCGCTCGTCGTCCCGCCGCTGCGCGCCGGCTGCGATGAGCGCGCGCCGTCGGCCGTCGGCGGTGTCGGTAGCAGCGCTAGCAGCAGCAGCAGCAGCAGCAGCAGCAGCAGCAGCAGTAGTGCGCCGGTAGAGAGGAATGTGCAGCACCGAGACCGCCGAGGTCGCGTACGGGCTGCCCGCCAGCGCCGTCGCCGCGGCGGCAGCCGTCGTTGCCGCAGCCGCCGCCAGCGCCGCGGCTGCGGCGGCCGCAGCGGCCAGCTCGCAGCAGCAGCTCCAGCCCGGGCTCCTGACCCCGGAGGACGAGGACGAGATCTCGGTGGGCTGCCCGAGCCCGCTGCCCCTCCTGGTGCAGGGCCAGGGCGCGGCGGGCCGTCGCTCGGCCACGCCGGAGGGGGCCTCCGAGGCGGAGGAGCCCCACCAGCAGCACCGTCGGCCGCCCCGTCGCCGGCTCCGGGTCTGCCGAGCCGAGGACGGCAGTCCGCGCTGCGGGAGCCTGCCCCCGGACGAGGACGCGGAGGAGGAGCGGCTCGGGGCGGGACGGGGGGAGGAGGAGGAGGACGAGGAGGACGAGGACGGGGAGAACGGCAGGTACTCGAGGGAGGAGGACCGTCGGTATCGCAGGCTCAGCGCGGAGCTGACGGCGCTGCGCGCCGGCGAGGACGCGCACCAGCTGGGCGAGCGACGGACCGTCGGCCCGTTGGTCGACGACTACTTCAAGCCGCTCAAGAGGCTAAAGATGGTGCAGGTGCAGCCCGCCCAGTCGGACGAGGAGGAGGACAGCAGCCGGGGCGAGAGGGAGGCCGCGGCCGAGCGCGGCGTCAAGTCCTTCAGTATCCTCGACATCCTGTCGCACAGGCCGAAGGCCAAGATCGTACGGCCCTGGGACACGGCCGAGAGCGGCGGTCTCGGGGCCCAGCAGCAGCAGCAGCAGCAGCAACAACAGCAAAACAGCGTCGTCGTCGGCAGGCCCGGCGGGGGTCATCCGACGACCTTGCATCCCCACCACCACCACCACCATCACCACCACCATCATCAGGGGGCCCGCGATCTGTCCCTCGTCGGGGTCTCGCTCGCCTCGATCTCGGGCTCGATCAGCGAGCCGCCCCTGAGCAGCTCCTCGTCCTCGGGCAGGAGCTCGGTGTCGGACTCGGGCAGTCCGGATCCCCTGCTCCACCATCATCATCCCCATCATCATTCGCATCACCATCATCACCCGGGCCTCGGGGCGCATCACGGGCTCCACGCCGCCGCGGGGCTGCATCATCCGGGTCTCCAGCAACAGCAGCAGCAGCAGCAGCAACAGCAACAGCTGAAGAGGAAGTCGGGGCAGCAGCAGGGCGGCCAGAACGGCAAGAGGACGCCCGGACAGGGCAGTCCTCTGGACGCCCTCTTTCAGATGACGAGCAAGACCTTCGACGCGGGCGAGCACAGTCAAGGTAAGTCTTTTCGTTGTTGCGTCAATAAGGGGGTTATAGAGCGCGCGAGAGTTCGCGATTACGGGTAAACGCGGACGGGAGCCTGCTGCGATTTCGATCAGAGTTGTATAATTATGGTGACAGTTTATTGTGTTGAAAATCTGTGCGAGCGTGCGCCCGCCAGGCTGGGAACGGATATTAATCCGGACGAGTATTAGGACTGGTTTGACAGCTCGGTTGGCGATGACGTCGACGACCGTCTCTATTCGTCCCTCGTACAAATGTCAAAATCACGCGCATCTTCTAACATTACGGCGCGATTCGAAATCGACTTGCGCGCCGTTACACGTCGTAAAATCGATCCTACGCAATACCTTGGACGACTATGGTTATGTATTCGTATAGATCCGCCGAACTGGCATAAAGAATAGACGATAGGTGTGTCGCTGCACAAGTAAAATTGACGAGTAGTTTGTGAGAGCGTTACAGTGTTGTGATTGTATTGTAGAATGGATTTTTAAGCCGGAGTCAGTTACCGTCGGAAAGTCACCTTTGTATATACAATGTCTATCGCTCGTTCACATGGCGGCCATGTTGGTTTTTTTTTTTTTTGTATACACGCGTCTTCTGCCATGCAGGCAAAGTGACAGCGACGAGGACGAACTCCAGAACTTTATAAATTACAACGACACGTCATTCTCATTCGCATTACTTTTTACACATACACACACACACACACACATATATATATATATATATATATATATATATATATATTTATCTGTGTGGATATTTTTCGTGATCCGAGAAAACGTATATAAATTCGCACTTTTAGTCGCGTAACAAAAACAATCTGACATTCGTGTAACGTGTAAAAAATTTTGATACTCGAAAGGAAGAAAAAAACGTTAAGCAAATTTCAATAGGCAAAGTAGTTGGAATTAACTTCAGGACGATTTGTGAAAATTCTGAATTACAGCTCGTATCCATCTCTATAGAACTAACAAAATGGCATAATTTCAAATTTTGTTCACGTTCGAGTTTCATTGTCACTTTGGAGTGCAATACAGAACGAATTTTATTGTTTCCATATTACAGACCACTTAGGAACCATAAAGAAATAGTTGTAGATTTAAACATTGCGTTTGGTCCCCTCCCCCCCCTCAGCTATTTATGCCGGGAACCTTTTAACGCTTTAACGAGCCGTACTCCCGGGAAAAAACAAGAGTGTGAAATAGTTTTTTACTCCCTCCAATATCTATGTATATTTATTTTTTATTGCGCGCCTGTACCAGAACTTCGCTTTTCGAGCCATATATATATATATATTATCCGAGCGAACCTGCTGTAGGTTATGCCGCGCTTCTCAAGGACCCTCATCCGCGAGGGAAAATACTACTATATATATATATATATATATATATATATATATATATATATATATGTGTGTATATTTGTATAATATGTCAGAGATCGCAGGCCGAGACTTTTCCGCGGCGGGAAAAATGACCTGTAGAGCCGAGCAGGGGTGGGCGGGACGAACGATTAAAAGTCCTCACCTACATATAATGATCGCGTTCGTGAAGCCGAGGGAGCTCTTCGCGGCTATGACGGGCGTGAAGTCGAGGATGCGAGGTATATATATATATATATATATATGTATATCTGCAGTAATACACCCGTCTTTTGGCTTCGAGGCGGCAAATGCGTTTTTCGGGCGGGTAGTGAGGGACGCGGGGGCGGGGAGGATACCGCGGCATTAGAGAGCCTCGCCGAGGGATCGGTAGGCCGGACCTCGTGATCGGGCCATTGTTTACGACGGGTCTCCTCGCGCTCCCCCCCCCCCCGACCCCGCACTCGCTGAGAGCACGGTGCACAAATCGTTTTACGACGCGGCGGTGATGCGCTATTTTTTTTTCTTCGTCCTCCTCTTCAGACCCGGGCCCGAGAGAGCTCTGCCTCGCCCGGGGCCGAGGGAAAATGCGTTCTCACCGCCGCGTCCCCCCCGCACGGAAAGACACGTTGTACTGGTGCGCGCGTAATCTGCGCTGCGGGTAATTGCGTTTCTTGGAAATGCGCCGGAATCAAGGGGCGGGGGATATCGCTGATTCGACGATAATCAATGGCACTGTAACTGTCGTACCGTGCTTTCTTTACCGTTTCGTGTATAAACAGTGGCGATTCAGCCTCGTTCTAATCGGTCTCCTGTGCGCAAGTATTTTACCCGCGATTTTTTTTTTTTGGGGGGGGGGATATAGGGATTCGAACGCCGCAGCACGTTTTATTCAATGAAAATCCCACACGAATGAGATTCTGCACGGAGTTTCTCGTAGGATTTTCTCGCTGTCAAAACCGAAGCGTGTATCACTTATTTGAAGGTTAATTCAATAATGGACGCCATCCAGCTTGAAGCTAAGCGAAAGACCTAGTTTCTAGAGATGGGATTCTGGGCAGATTTCCTAGTCTCGTTACTGTGATTGTAACGGATGTATTGCTATCGAGGATTCTGTCACCGATTCGTTTTCTGAATCCGATGGAAAGCCATAGTGTCCGAAGACGTCGGTTATTCCGAGCCAAAGCTCAAATTCTCTTGGTGTCAGACTCGTAAAGTCAATTGCTCTTGTCAACGAAAACGAAGGAAAATCGATAGGAATCTGTTCAGATTTCCAAGCTGGAATACTCCAGCACGGATACACACGATGATGATGAAGTCCACAATCGAATCTCAGGACATGCACGGATTCTCTGTCAGATGTCGATGATCGAATTGTCTAGCATTATAGAGCTAGACAGACGACATTGTAATATTGCACTTGCAATACTTGACGTCGGATAGGCTATCGCTTTTCCTCACTCGCAAGTTCTCGTAGAATATTTGCTCCATTACGAGTCCACCCTAGATTTTACGAGGACGTAAAATTATGACGTTTCAAATAAAATCGAGGTCCCATAGATCTTGGAATTACCGAACCTAATGGAAGCTGCGCGACACCTGGGGTGCGAATTTTCGTCCAAACGTGGGAGAGGCGGGCAAAGAAGCGCGACTCATACAGATATATATATATATATATATATATATATATATATATATATATATATATATATATTACGCGCTAAAGAACGATCTCGTTCCGACTTTATAGTATATGTATATATATATATATATATATATATATATATACGGGAACGCGGCGCTGATGCAGCTCTCGCGGCAAAGTACAAAGGCTCCGCGCGCCGGTCCGCAGCCGCGCGGAGAGCCAAGTTCGCACGCGGCTATTCATTCTTTCTTCCGAAGATCTCTTTCTCCGTCTCCCTCCCCCCCCCCCACATCGCCACTTCCCTCTCTTTATTTCACCGCGGTCCCGGCCTCCAATTTCCCATTTCATATAGCCCTCGAAACCCTCCACTCCCCCCGCCACCCTCTCTACCCCAGATAGTGCGGTCATCGCGTACCCCCTCCCCCCCGCCGCCCCAAACCCCCGCGCAGGGGAAATCGGAATAACCGAGCGGGAGTCGGTGCTGTTATTATTATTGTCATTATTATCATTATGCGCGATGCGCGGGAATTATATTATTGCCCGCGATATTATTTTTTTTTTTCTTGCCATTGTACATTATATTCGATTATACGTGTTCGATTAAGTCGCCTTCTCTTCTCGCCGTTCCGAATGGGATTCAAATTAGATTATACATACCGTGGGCGCAGGAGTACTTAGGTTGGGGCCGGGAGGGGAGGGAAGTTAAAAATAAGAGCCCGCGATGATGGACAATCGAGCCTCTCGCTCTCTCTCTCTCTCTCTCTCTCTCTCGCTCTCTCTTTCTCTCTTCTAAGGAACGGTGAGGAGGTATTGGGAGGGGGGGAGTTCGTCGCGCCACACACAGAACGGTAGCCTCACGTCTTTGCAATTTACCCCCCGCCCCCCCTCGACCATCTCTGATTATTACGTGCCCCTTTATATATATATAGATATAGTCGGAAGCCTTCATAATCCATTCCTGCGGCGCGCGCCTCCGCACCGCCGGGCCATCTTCTCCTTTTTTCCCTTTCCTTCCTCCGATTCTTCTTTACACGTATCCTATCTTGCTGGCTTTCTCTCTCTCTCTCTCTCTCTCTCTCTCTCTCTCTCTCTCTCTCTCTTTCTCTCTCTCTCTCTCCCGGTTCTTTTTCTTTTCGACCACTTCTCTCCATATATATGAAATATTATCGCGAGTAATCGGGGCGGATCCGCCAGCGCTGTGATCCGATTGATGTGATCGTATGATCCGGGCGTGTAATCTCGGACACGCGTGACCGTTATCAAATTATCGAAAAGTCACATAATTGTAAAAGTGAAAAATTACAGAGGTATTTCATAATTAAATGGAGCGAAGCGAGTGTGAGATGTCGAAAGAGACAGAGAGAGGGGGAGAGAGAGAGAGAGAGAGGGAGAAAGGAAGCATGTTTTAAAGTATCCTAGGATAAATACAGATAGTATAAATTAGTCAAATTATAGGAATGTTATGAATTATATCGTTATGGGGTAATACATATAGATACATATATCTAGGTAGGTATGTGTATCCATAGGAGCCTCGCCTATAGTCGCGTTGCTTCTTCTTTTTTTCTTCTCGCCTATACCTTATAACGCACATGTATATATATATGTGTGTGTGTGTGTGTGTGTGTGTGTGTGTGTGTGTGTGTGTGTGTGTGTGTGTGGTGTGTGTGTGTGTGTGTGTGTGTGGCTATAATATTACGGTAGCACGCATTTAGTCGACGGCTCCGCGTTTCTTCATCCCGATGGGCTATAAAATCGATACTCATTAATAGCCTCATTAATGGCCCGATATGTTTATCTTCCCTTTTTAAATGCCGAGAATGCGAAAGTCACGAGCTGGCTTGAGGTATTAATTCACCTTCCCTCTCTCACTCTCTCTCTCTCTCTCCTCCTCCTCTCTCTCTCTCTCATTCTCTCTGTATCTCCCGCTCATTCTCCCCCTCTCTCCCGCTAGCGTACAAGTTTTACACTCTCAATCATTATCATTCTTAGTCGTCTTTTTTTACACAACCGTAATTCCAATTTTTTCGGTCCCCTCCGCATCTTCGAATTTGCATTTTATTATTGCACCGGCTTACGGAAAATTCGTGGGGGAAAAAAAGTTACACGTCGTTTTGCGTCACAGGAGCTCCGGTACTGCGTGATTCCCCCCCCCCCCTCTTATTCGTGTAAACAAGCGGCGATTGATGTGACACAACAATTATATTATGACGGAAATTTTTTTATTTGACCTTGGATCGTTGAAACGATCGATTGATTACCTCTATTTTTCGATTTTCGATGTAAATTTATTGAATTATATGGATTCGAATATTTACGTATTATAGGACGGACCTTGTGTTGCGCGAGTGGAAATACGAAAAAAATGGGAAAATTCCCATAGTTGCCACTTGGATTTCAAGTATATTACTGAAATTTAAATCGAATTCGAACGCGGCTTATTTCTATATAATCTGTCTATTGAAGTGACGACTATATATGCACGACAAAAAATTAATTTGGACGGGGAAAAACAAATATTATATTGAGCAAAATTTTGTTGAGTCGTTGACAAAACAAATCGATAATGACATAGATATTATTAAATATAGCTTCTAACGTTCATTCTCGTCCATTGATTACAATGGCTTTCGTGGATGGCGACGTAGATAAATGAATTCGATAATTATTGTTTTTGAAAAAGTAATTTTATCGACCCGTACACGAGATATAATGAAAATTGTTATTCGTTTCATTATTTTTTCTTCGATCATTCGCCATCTAGAACTTTTAAGAAACGTCGAAAAATTACTGCAGTTTTTCCAACGTATATTTTCCGCGCACCTTGCGAAAAAAACAAAGGCACTTTTCACGATCGACTATTAATGATATATACAGCACTATCTACCTGAGATCCCAAAAATTCTGCAATAAATCCTCGAGTCAATTGCTAGAGACGAAGAAAAAAATAAAAGAAATGCAGGTATATATATATATATATATATATATATATATATATATATATATATATATTCGTAGACGCATGCACTGCGCCCGCGCCGTCATAATTGTAAAAAGACGATGGAGACGCAATAGTGAGCGCGGATGCGTTCGTGTATATATATATATATATATATATATATATATATATATATTGTACAAACAATAGAATTTTCTCACGCGGGTCGTCGGAGAGTATTTCTTTATAGTGGCCCAGTTTTGAAATGAGGGGCGGAGGAGGATGGGCGGGAGGGCAGTGACGCTCAAGACACGGTCCATAATAGTAAAACGAGGGAAAGTCTTTAGCACCTAATATATATATATATATATATATATATATTCACGTGCACTCAAGAAGTATAGATCTTGCCTCCGCCCCAACTAATGCTCAGGTCGGGTCGTTGCGACAGTTTGTCGAGGGCAAACAATCGCGTCGAGCGGCGGCGCCATCCGCGCGCACTTGTATACGCTCATCGTATATATATATATATATATATATATATATATATATATATATATATATATATATATTGTACCTGTGTATTTTTTTCTTTTATTTGGCTTTTTTGTTTTTTTTATATTTTTTATTTTTTGGCTTCTCTATACGCATCGAGAAAGAGCGGAGATAGAGAGAGAGAGAGAGAGAGAGAGAGAGAGAAGAGAGAGAGAGAAGCTGGTACGGCAGCTCCCGCAGTTGAGCGGCGACTCCCCCCCCCCACGCGTCGCTCTCCCCTAATTTCCAAACAACTATCGATTTTGACCGGATGAGAGCTCGGTCCGACCGGTCGGCTACATTCGGGCTACCGCTCTTACGCGTCTTCCTTTTTTCATTTTTTTTTTTTTTTGTTTTTTTTTTCATTATCTTTTTTTTTTTGTTATCTCTCGTCCTTCTATGCCGCTCGCCTTCGCCCCGTCCCCCGCCCTCCCCCCGGGCTCGGCGCCCGCCGCTCTACACGCACGCCAGGAGACGCTTTATTCGCTCTTTCGGCTGGCGAGTCCGACGCATCGGAGGCGAGCCCCCCGACGCGCGGTCCTACATGAAAGCTGTCCGATTACTTTAAGAATTACAACGCCTACTCCGCATTATATATACCTACGGCTCGGCTTCTGTCTACCTCCCTCTCTGCCTCTCTTACACAGACTGTCTCTCTCTCTCTCTCTCTCTCTCTCTCTCTCTCTTTCTATTTTACATATACGTATCCCGCCTCGCGTCTTTCTCTTTTCGCGTCTTTTTTTTCCCCTCTTCACACGTGCGCATATACGGGGAGAGATCGTTGGCGGTCGAGGCGGGCCGTGCATCGGCCACCATCCCCCACCCTCCCTTCCCCAGTTCGAGAGAATTACGTCGGGTAAGAGGAGTTAATTAA
The DNA here is from genome assembly GCA_018907035.1 of Sycobia sp. Sy_11. Classification (NCBI taxonomy): domain Eukaryota; kingdom Metazoa; phylum Arthropoda; class Insecta; order Hymenoptera; family Epichrysomallidae; genus Sycobia; species Sycobia sp. Sy_11. The sequence goes on along the minus strand of JACCIC010000090.1, from coordinate 665,059 downwards.
TTTATAAGCTGCGTCGACGAGTGGGGAAGCGGGGTGGGCGGGGTTAAGCGAAGCTTTCGAGAGCAAGGTAGTGTAGGAAAATTTCGTAGGATACGATAGACGAGTTGCCGGCGGACGTCAACGGTGAGGTCGAACGGTCGACGATTTTCTGTCTCGAAAGATCAACGTCAATCGGTTTGGTCAAATTTATCGCGCGTGTTTTCCGTTGAAAAATTTTAATATATTAAGAAATGTTTATTTAGCGGTACAGACCAACGGACACCTGCTCAAAGTAATTTAACGTTCGCCAAAACCATCGGTAATTTTTTCAAATAATCATCGGATATTTTTACGCACCATTGAATCCAGAGAAAGATCTGCCTAACTATCTCGCTAACCTCAAATTTTGAGCGGGATTCCTGGATTGCTTCGTTCTTTCTCCGCTAGATCGCGCCAAATCGTCTCTGCGTCCCCTGTTTTAATTATTAATTAATCACAACTCATTGTACACTTGTCAAACAGTGATATAGCGAGAAATTATGAAGTGAAGACCCCCTCCCCCCCATACAACAGAAGAACATTAATTTGTTATTCGCAGGGGGCTCTGCCCCCCCCCCATAATATTTATCAGCGTCTCGAGCCCCTTCGGCTCTACCGATCGACAAGCCCGGACTACAGATGTAAGCGCTGTTAACGCATAACTCCATACCGATTGATATCGTGCATTGCGCCGCGACCGAGGGGCGCGCGTTATCGCCACAGACGAATGCGCAATAAAACGTGGCTCGGGCCAGTCGTGATCCGTAATAATTTCCTCTACCGCGCCGATCGCCGTACTTCAATTTCTTGTCGGGCGATGGAAAAAAAAAAGTCGTATCGGCCAAGGTTATGAATAACAGATTATTCCAGATTCGTCGGTCTATTATCGGCATCAACGACAACTGCGCTCTCTGTACCGCGCTACCGATACGGCCGACCTAATAACGATTGCGTCCCGGTCATTGCTCGGCCACGCGCCCGTGTATTAGAATTTTAACAATCCCTCGGATCGATGGACGGGCGCGCGACGCCCGTAGCGTCGAACGCCCGCGGCGTCCCACCGCGCGCGCGCACCCTCCAAGACTCGAAATCAAGAGGCCCAGGCAGAGGCAGCGGCGATCGATCCTGCCGGAGTTCGACGTTAGAGAGGGGCAAGCATCGCGGCGAGGGGGGCGGGGGTGGAGCGGCTGTGATAAAGGATCGCAGGCGTACGAGTCAAGTGCGTCACTTGCGCGAAATCGAGGAAAAACGGGGTCGTGATTCGCCATTGGTCCACGGCTCGTCCCCTCGTCACGGAGAAGGTGGTCCGCGGGGGGTGGGGCGACGGGGGGGGGTTAGGCGACAAACTGAGACGGATCGCGGGACATAAATCTCGGCTCTCGTCCTCCCCCTACATCTCTCTCTCTCTCTCTCTTTTTCTCCTTCTCGCTCGACCGTTCCAATATATAAACCTCGCCCGCGGCGGCCGATGCTGCTTGCCCCCTCCCCCGGTCCCACTCACGACCTCTCGCGTTCGCCCGACATAAATACGACTTAGCGAGGCACGATTTACGGCTAATTGAGAATTATTCGCGACAGCGGTATATGCGCGGCGATAATGGTATATAGAATCAAGAGAAAGAGAAGGAGAGAGAGAGAGAGAGAGAGAGAAATAGAGAGAGAGAAATAGAGAGAGAAACTCAACTTGGCGAAATAAATCCCGGGCGTTAATTTAGGGGGGCCGGATATTGACACGAATCGATCCCGGGGAGTTATCGCTTGTGCTTTCGCATTCGCCCCTCTCCTCTTTTCTCCTATATATACATATATATATGTACTTCCATCGGGGATACGCTTACAGATACATATACACATATGTATGTATATATATATATATATATACGTATAATGCACGCGGAATGCGCCGCGGCTATTACGCAATGCACTAACGATCATCTTTCTCTGTATAATGCGCGAATACATGTATGTTTGGCACGTCAGGAGGAGTAGACAGAGACAGGGAGAGAGAGAGAGAGAGAGAGAGGGACAGAGACAGAAGCAGAGAGAAGGGGAGGGGGTAGAAAGCCAGAAGACGAAATTACCGGTCCTCGCTACTTGCTGTTTTTTTTCTCGTTCACTCTCTCTTTCTCACCCCGAGAACCGGCTACCATTCGTTCCTCACGGTTCTCGCCCGTTACGTCTTGTTCGAATTGATTTTTGCGCCTCGCGTGTCGCGTCGCTCTCTGCCCCCCCTCTCTCTCTCTATCTCTCTCTCACACTCTCTCACTCACTCTATGCCGAGCTCGGAGCTCTATAGGGGATCGGCCGCAGGCCACGAAGCATGTAGATGTTCGTGCCCGCTCGCCCGGGCCCACTCTTCCCATCGCCCCATCCGTTTATTCTCCGCTCATAAGCATTAAGAATGCCGTCGTTTCTGGCGCTCCCGGTGCCGCTGCCGCCGCTGTTACCGCCGCTTCTGCCCGACCGCGCCGTATAAGCGCGTGAGTGAGATGCGTGCAAGAAACCGACAGACGGCTGCGGGACCGCGGATCTGTCTGCTTCACCCCACCCCCCCCCCTCACCGCGCCCCCTCGCTCTCCTTCTCCAACTGCAATAGAGCCATAAACTTTTACAGCTCAGTTTCTCGAGGCCATTGTTTCCTCTCTCGAGCCCCCCTCCCCCCCCGCCACCCTCCATCCAGGCCCTCCCGTCGTCCCGTGCCTCTACCCACACACCTCGCGCGCACATCCATATAAATATACTCCTTTCTTTGCGGCTCCACTCGTATATATATATATATATATATATATATATATATATATATATATATATATATATATACATAAACATATACATATATATAATATATATGAATCTTCCAAATTTCAAGAGAGACCGTGAAAGAGACAGACAGAGAGAGAGAGAGAGAGAAACGTGCGCTTCCGTCGCGAGAGCTCTGTGCCGAGGTTATCGTAAAACGGGGCACTCGGCGATGCGGTGGTGGTTTTTTGTTTTGTTACCGAACCCGCTCGCGTGAGCTCGCTTTCCCGCGGTGGGTCCAAAGCCTCGAATTCTCAATAAAGACTCTCGCGAGACAGAACTTTGCGGTGTTATAATATCGAACATATATATATTGGAGGAAACAATTTTATTTTTATTATTCTCATCCAGTAGTGCACGTCTGGCTCGTATACTCTCGAAAACTGACGTTTCACTCTTTTATAATGTCAAAATTAAGCGATTTTCTAAAGACTGAACTCAGATTATTTTCAAGGGTGGAAGGGTTCATTAAAGAACCCTTCCATTCAAATTTTATGCATTGAATGCATTGCGTTCTGAATAAAAACACATTCTTACGGAAAGAACGCAAAAGCATGTAGTCCCTCGTGCGGCCGCGAGATGTCAAGAACGTCTCTACAGAGCGTGCCCAACAGTTATTTAATCTAACTTTTAGGATCAACGCATTGGCGAAACAAGAACGCTTACGTTCATAGAAACGTGTAGTCTACTGAATCGACTTCCCCGAAAGCGTACCAACTCGCGAGGATCGATTAATTTTTATCGCCTTCACCTTCTATCCTCGAAAAACAATCCTTTGCTACGTCCCCGTCGGAATCGGCGCTTTGGCCACCTAGTGAAAAATTCGCGAAGCCGTGCTCATGCTGTCACTTTTACCTCAAGCACGTGATTGGAGTGACCCCGCCTGCGGCCGTGCGCGGCAAGGCCCTCATTCTGACAGGACTAAAATCGAATCCGAGCCTTTCCTCTTCGGTAATTAATTGTTCGGCGAAATTTTCATCGCTCTTTGTCGCATCACGGCGGCGAAATTGTCGCCCCCCTCCCTCGCTCGACGGCCACCGAGGCACGAACAATAATGCAATAATATCGCGCTGTATATGCGCCGCGCGTCATAATAATAACGCGTTCTCCGCCAAACACGAGGGAGCGGTGTTGCAGTTTGTCGAGTGAACGACGGGGGGGGGTGACGAGGGGAGTAGACGGGCGCGTGCGCATTTCAAATGAAGCACGCGAGAGACAGAGAGAGAGAGAGAGAGAGAGAGCGAGAGCGAGGAGACACGAGAAAGCAACGGGCCAACGGGTTTCAGATGCAAATCGCTCGCACCGCCCGCCGTTCTCGGTCTTTACACGTATTTGTGTATATATATACATACACGCCCGTGCTAATTGCCGGCCCAGAAAGAAAGGTGTTAACGACGAGCGCGCGCGCGCGCAGGCGCACACGGCGAGACTGTGTTGTACGCCCATATATATATATATGAAGTTCGCGAGCGGATTTTCGATCCGAAACGTCAAAAGGCATGAAGAAAAACTACACACCCGCCCTCTGTATTCCTTGTTCTCAATTTTTTTTTCATCGCCCTCGATTATCTCGATGAAATTCAATTTTCGCTCGGCTATTATTCAGGATATAATAATACGCCCGCGAAATGAGACAAATTCCATTCTTCGTTTTGTCATTGTATAGCTCGTAGGCCGATCTAGCATTGTCGAAAAAAAACCACGTTTCCCAGTAGTAGGATGCGTATGTATTCATCGCGTTTTACGTATACGGGCGGTCATTGAGAAAATTTAATAATTCAACTCGAAGATAAAGAGCTCTTAAAAAAATTAAAAATAAGTTGATTATTCGTCGATACCGCATAGTCTAGGGAAGATACGAGTCGAATTACGTACAGAAATGCCCTGTTTCATGCTTATGGTTTTCAGTTTCAAGGTTAGGATTTAGAGAAACTGGCCGCACTTCCGACGACCATTTTTTGAAAAGATCTTCCGTACACGTTGAGAATTTCTAACGACAGCTGTAATCAGTTCGATATGACAAGCTGTTTACATTAATTTACCTCGACTCCGTCGCATTTCTCGCAATTTTCCAAATTATCTCGAGTAGTGAAAGGCACCGGAACTCCTTCCGTTTCGCAGCAACGTATATATAGTTACCGAGACTTATACTTAATGCAGATCTGCCGTGCAGCAATTCCGAGACCGGGATCGACGTCCGCGTCAACGAGATAAACGCGTGTTACTATATATGTGTCTATATAATATGTCGCGTGTACACTTTGCACGAGTGCGCGCGGAATGAGCGGATAGGGTGGAGTATAGGAGAGGGCAGTGGCCCACGGGGCAGAACCGCGGTATACCTTATACGTACACACATATATATATATCTATATATATATTACGCCTTCTAATCGATTCGCCAGTCATTAGCGCTTGAGACGTATACGTGTATACACAAACATGCGCTCGAACACACAAGCGTACTGCACACACATACGTACGTGGCTTGGAACTCGCGTGCAGAAGACGCCGACGGTAACGGCCGCGCGCGCCGCCGCCATATTTGTGCCCGGATTAATGTTTCGCGAGCATGAACACACACACAAATACCGGCGTACGCCGCGAGTTATTATAATTAACGCACGGGCGGTGGAGGTGGGGTGGGGTGGGGGGCGAGCCTGTCGGGTCCCTTAATTAGACGCGCGCTCTGCGTCGACCGTCGACTAATTTCTGATTGTATTACATATACCGTGTGTGCGAATGGATATGAAGCGGGCCGGGGGGGGGCACGGCGATGGTCAGTTAAGCGGCAGGAGTGTGGAGGGGGGGGGGCGCGTTGAAAAATCCCAAAGCAAAGCGGACGAAGGGCGAGGAAATTTCGTGGTTACGGGGAAATTTTCTTACACGGACGTCGGACGCGATAAAGGCGAAGGAACGGGCGCGCGAGGGGCAGCGCCCGATTGCCAGTACCGATAAGAAATATATGGATATATATATATATATATATATATATATATATATATATATATATATGTATGTATATTAGCTGGAGGAAAAAGTTTTTCTAGTCCTTTACGTGTATAATATACCATTAGAAGTGGTGATTTAATAAAATTCGAAAGCGACGAGAATGGATTATTATATGACTGTAGAATACGGTGCCACGCGAACAATGTGTTTAGCAGGATTTCATAAAATTAGCATGGACAATTGACAAGGCTGTGTGTTGTGTTCGGTTCTCGGATGTGCTAGGCGGGAGAGGGGGTCGAATATAAGGAACACGGACGGACGACAATTCTTTTCCCTTCACTTTTACACGCGCGTTATCGGGCATGCTACGTTTTTATATACATAATCTTTTTTATATATACACAGTTTATATATATATATATATATATATATATATATATATATATATATATATATATGACAACAACGCAGATACACGTTATTATCCCTCCGTCTAATAGATCAGTCGGTTGACGGCGTCCGAGATCGGCCCGGAACGGCGCGAATTTCGAATTTATCGCCCGTCGACGGAATTAATAATCGTTCGCGAAACGGTAAAGCAGCCCGTGGCGGGTTCTACACTCGCAAATCGTAAAGCGCGCATAACTCCTACGGGATCAATAATAAAACTCCCGCTTGAAAAGACAGACTTGCAAACAAACATCCTTGGCGTAGATACATATATAAATATTATATATATATATATATATATATATATATATATATATATATATATAAAACATAATCCATGTTCGCGCTTATATACATGGTGTACGCACACACATACGGGACTGAAATAAATACCAGAACGATTTATGAAGTAAATGACTTCGTCAGGATAGGGAACGAGAGAGAGAGAGAGAGAGCGAGAGAGAGAGAGAGAGCGAGAGAGAGAGAGAGAGAGAGAGAGGCAGCTCAGCGAAATCAATGGACACTTTATACGCCCATGCTGCGTGCATAGATTTGATCTATACTCGTGGATATAAAGCTCAATCAGGCTGTGTATAGCTAATGATTTCTCTTATATGAACCTCTCTCTCTCTCTCTCTCTCTCTCTCTCTCTCTCTCTCTCGTACTCTCGTAAAAATTAACGGTGCGCAGAAAACGTGTCGCTATGTCTGGAGTTTTTAAAATATCGGACAACGCCATTGCGTCTGGAAGACTGTAAGCCACGCATGCATCGTGCGTCGATCGCTGATATAATATACCCGGTCGGATACGGGATATTTTCTGCCTTCGTCCGGTCTTTCGCCTTCCCTCTCCCCCCCTCCTCCCGCGCTTGCTCTGTCTCTCTGGCCTCCGGGTCACCGATAAAAACGCGGAGGATACTATGAATCACGGCGTTAACACGGAGCCGACAAAGGCGTTGTACGCGCGCGGCCAGACCGAATAACCGAGAGCACGGAGTCTCTCTCTCTCTCTCTCTCTCTCTGTCTCTCTCCTGCCTCACTCTCTCGGCTCGCGGTGTGCGCGCTTGGGCAGTCTATATATATATATATATATACATATATATATATATATATATATATATATATATATATATATATTCAGTGGGCGAGAGGAACTGGCCGGGCGAGGGGGCAGGGCTGGGTGGCAAACACCAACGCTTCTCCGTCTGTAGCTCAAACGCACGTATAAATACGCACGTACACACACACACACACACACACACACACACACACACACACATCCTGGTGAGACGATGGATGCGTGTATTATACGCGCCAGGGCCGGATTAACGCTTTTACCGGACCTTAATATCCTTCCTCCCGCGCAAGAAATAGATTGCCCGCGAACGGCGTAAGGTCGAAAAATAAAGTAACGAAACAGATTGGAAGGTTTGCTTTAATTAAAGCGATCGTTCGCGATTCGGAAGAAAAATTTTGAAATTTCGATTGATTATTTCAATGTAAAGCAAGAGTTTGATTTTTAAAAAGCATCGGCAGAGCTCGGTGCATATTTCATCGAGTTGTCGACGTCAGGCTGGTATGTTCCAGGATATGATACTGTCGTGCATATACCTATTTCTAATGACTTTCATCAAGTGGGAAGGGGGGAGGGGTGCTAATAACTTTTCTCCCATCGAATCTGCGTCATTGAATCGAGAACCATACCGATGTATAAATTTACGCACCTAAATCAATAATTGCCAATCAATAAAAATCAATAAAAACGAGACAAATAAATTATACAAATTTACGATAAAATTCAACGTGTTTATGAGTATAGTTACATCCGAGGTGGAACCAAGCTTTTTATATGAAAAAGAGAGAGAGAGAGAGAGAGAGAGAGAGAGAGAGAGAACACAAAAAAGGGGGGTCGTACAGACGTTCGTCTTGCTCGTCTCTGTGGAAATTCGGCCCCTCACGCGCGCCGATGGAGCACAACTCTATGTTATGCTCTCACACTATTAGCCAGTCACCCGGGATTTCCGACCCAAGAGATCGGCCTAATCAGGTTCCGGTGTTGTACGTGTAACTTAAGGAGCGGACTTACGTCACGTTTTTTTTTTTTTCTTTTTTTTGCCTACCTCACGACCGGAAAAAGCACCCCGGGCCACAGGTGAACGTGGATAGGAGACCTCCAGGCTTGTCAAGAACTAAGCACTGAATAAAATGTCTGTTATCAAGTAAATATTTTTTTCTTGCCTCGAACCGAGTAAAGTATTTTTCTTAAATTGAGAAAGTATCTTCTTAAATAAAGGAAGTATTTACTGGATACAGGAAGAGTCCGTCTAGTGAATATTATTGTCTTATTCAAATTAAATGACTTACTTGGTACAAAGCTAGAAAATATTTACTTGATTGAAGAAATTTTTCAGTGCACCTCGCATGTTTTACGCACTACTCTGGTTCGCACGTACATAAATCCATCGTATAACCTCAAAAATCGGTCGATTGTCAACGTCGGGCTGAAAGCAGCCACATGCCTGGAGTTCATACATGAACACACACTGCTATATATGTATTTAATTATAGAACGTATATATATATATATATATATATATATATATATATATATAGTATAGTCGAGAAAACTGTCGGAGAATCGTTAGGTGACACCTTGGTGCCGGCGCCGATGCGAGGGTTGACGCATTTATAGCCTGATACTAAACACTATATATCTATCTTATATATATTTATATACACTCCATGTAACGCGCTTGCGGTGCATAGAATGGACGAGGTGTATAATTGTGTGCGAATTCCAGAACGAGAAGTCCATTCCACAGCCGCGTCCTTCGATTCGTTTTACGGGCGATAGGCCAGCCTGAAAAGCCGGGTACATTATTGATATAAAGGTCTCCTCTATGTATAAATATATATATATATATATATATATATATATATATATATTCTTGAGGCTATAAGCTCGTCTAAATTGTATAATTTATAAATAGGGAAATTGCGCAGCGATGCTCTGTGTCACTTTGTTTCTTCTTTCTTTCTTTTTTTTTTCCTTTTTTATACGCGCCGGTTTCGCACAAAGGCGGCTCAGCCTTCAATGTATAGCTTCAATCGTAATCGAATCTATTATAAATGCACGGGGGACGACCTGTCGTGCGACACTCCGAGCACGCGAGAAATCGATATTTTTATACGCGCTGCACGAGGCATAATTTTCTATTATGCGCCTCTTGTTTGTTTTTTTTTTTTTCCCTCACCTCTCACTTTGCCCCTCTCGCGCGCGAAGTGCGCGCGACGATTAAGCGCACACCGCGCGCGAACTTAACGCTCGGCGATAAATCGTACGCGTACACAAAGATTCTGCAAATCCACCCTCCTTCACCCGCGTATGTTACCGAAAGAGGCAGCACTTTTGGCTGCCTCGCGACTCCCTGGATATCGTCCAAATTATTACGTAGTATATTTCGAAATTCTCGCAGCCCCCCCTTTCTTTGCCCGCGCCGTGCATCGATTGCTTTGCGACTTACCGGGCGCCTTTACAAAAGCCACGTTATATTACATCTGTATACGCATGTGCGCGGCCGCGCGATTTTCACCTCAGAAAAGACCTCCTCCTCCTCCTCCTCCTCCTCCTTCCCCCTGCCCCACGAAATGACCGCGCTAAAATATACCCACGAATTGGGAGCTTCCTTTCTCTCTCTCTCTCTCTCTCTCTGAGAAGCTTGGGAGGATTTTTTATTTTAAATTAGCACTGGCTCTTGAAAAGCCCGCTCTCCTCCCGAGGCAATATAACAAAAAGTTTTCGTCCCGCGGAGAAAAAGATATTATACGTCTGCTGCGCGTGTGTCTTCTCTTTTTTTTTTTTGTCGTTGTTGTCTCTTTGTTTTTTCGTTGCCGCGTTTTTGTTGCTGCCCCTCGAGCCTTTTGCTCGAATCCCGCTTCCTGTCCCGCTTCCACTTTATTAAGTTATTCTACTCGTCGCGGACCTCCCCCCCCCCTACCACGCAGTGTGTATACGCGATGGCTTTTTGAATTTCTTCATTGTGGGTTCCTCGGGCGTTCGTGATGCGCCCCGCATCTCGGCCCTCGGCCCGACGAGCCGCTGTATGCGCCGTGAGAGCTCTCGCGTCAGACGGACAAAACGCGAAATACACCTTTCCACGTCCGCCGCGGTCAACGTAAACTTTTTTCTATCCCCCCGCCCCATACACACACAGGCACACGCTCTCTCTTCCTCTCCCTCTCTTTCTACATTGCTCGCTATTTTCGTGCGCGTAAGCCAAACAGCCGCACGCGACGAATAATATAGTCTTTCACGAGATCTGTATAGGTAGATGGATATATAATGTTTCTTCGTGTCTTTTCTCTCTTTTACTCTCTCTCTCTCTCTCTCTCTCTCTCTCTCTCTATCTATCTCTCTCTCCGGCCGTTCAAAATAAAATCCTTTAATTACATTCGTTTGCGTAATTAATAGCTCCTAGTTACGCGCAGTTAGTCTATTCGGCCGCTAGAGTGCGCGTGCGCCCTAAGCCAATCCGAAGCCGACGGAGCCCATGATAATTAATTAGTCTTGTATAACTATATATATATATATTATCGGAGATAAATTAGATAATGTACAGATAGAACGAAGATATTCGGGCGGGTGTAATTGCGCGTATGCACCCCAGCCGCACCTCCGCGGTAAAGTATGCGCGCAAATCTGACGATTGAGAAGTTCGAAGCTCGCTCAAATCGTTCTCGAATTAATCCATTAATTGACGCGACTGTATGTCCGAATACAATGCAGCTAATAAGACGAGGAAGACGACGATATTAACGGGGACGCCCAGCGTCAATAATTTCCGACAAGATATCGTCATCGGGACGGAAGTCGGAAGGAAACGTGAAGTTGCGACTTCAACCTATCGAATCTCTATCTCTATCGGATCTCGGACTCATTTTCGCGTTCCGAACCCTCGGCTAGGTATAGCTTAAACTGAAAACTACGTATGCGTAATGCGCAGGAGCGCCATCCGCGCGGTTCTTTATTATCATTTCAATGACAATGGCGCATTCGTCATTTCTTTAACGCGACGGATAATCGCACGCGTGTTCGTAATGTCCTATAGATACACACACACACACACACACACACACACACACACACACACACACACACACACACACACACACATATACGTTGCAAGTATTATTACGATAGTCCTCGCATAGCGCGCTTGCGTACGAGTGTCTCGTTCGCGTATTACCATGGGACTCGTCGCCCAGTCCCACGCTGATACACAAGTTTTTCCTTAAAAAAAAAAAAAAAAAAAATTACTGTACTTTCTATTATAACAAGGTGAGATACGCCTGAATTACGAGAAAATATATCTCGTATGCTTAGACTTATTTTTAATGGAAATTTTATTAAAAATTACAGTATTTCCAGCGATTGTTAACGAAAAACGCAGAAAAGTTTCTCACGAGCGAAGAAGTGCTGCATGTCGGTCTCCCTATTATTGCACGAAATTTTACTAAATTGTCATGAAACATTTCTTCCGTTGCGCGGTAAAAGGTGGGTCGCAGACAAAAGCGGAGCATATATATTAAATTATATATATATATGTATTAACTGGCTCCAGTTCGCCGCTGTGCAGTTGACGATTACAGCAATTACTGCCGGGGCTAATGGCGAGATTCGGGAGACGAGCGAGCATTTGTTTTTTGTTTTCTGTAATTATTCAGGACGATTCTATTTTTTTCCGATTTCCTTGATCTTGTATCGCGTAAAAAATCGTCGGAACAACGTGAATGTATCGGCGGTGAAAGGGGGGGGGGTAAAAGGTTCTCGTTGCGAAAATTAACGCGAAATCGAGCTTCTTCGATTGGCTCGACAGGCGCCGTCTCTCTCTCTCTCTCTCTCTCTCTCTCTCTCTCTCTCTCTCTGTCTTCCCCTCTCTTCCTCGCACTCACTAGTATCATTGACAGCGTCTAATCGCGTTAGCGCGAATTAACTCTCTCTCTCTCTCTCTCTCTCTCGTTAAGCCGAATGGCCGCTGATTAAGTCGCGAAAGATGATAGTCCGGACGCGAGAGAGGCAGAGGGGCAAAGGCTGTGGCGCGACGCTACTTCCACTGCCCTGCCGCCGCCTCCTCCCTCGACTACTTTCTTGCAAAACGCGGCCGGTCGACGCGCGCGTACGAATGCAGGATCGAGGTAGCGCGGGCCCCGCCCCCCCCCTCGGTTCGTGCAGGTGAGCGCGGTACCGCGCCGGTAAACTCATTGATCCGCCCCGCGCGAGACTTTCTAGGCATTAATGGATTTTACGTTGTAATCTCGTCGTGAGGCTGGATGGATTTATT
>JACCIC010000090.1:632500-650000 GCA_018907035.1 Sycobia sp. Sy_11 | reverse complement strand
GATCTCGTCGAGTCGATAATAGACGGGCATCGGATAGTGTACGCACCGCTTTAACCCCGACCCCCCCCCCTTTCGCCGTCGCAACCGAATCGAAAGCGGCGCGGCTGAATTTCCCGCGTACGTTTTGAAACACGGTGTGAGGGGGGGGGGGGGGGAATGCGTTATTCGCCGGTGTAACGCGAGTGAGATGCGACGACGGACAGCCGCGCGTGCGACTCGTCCATCGGAAAACGATCTCTAATTCGGCCGGCCTGGATGTTCCAATAGCTGAGGAACAAAAAAGGAACTGAGCCAAAGTTCTCATGAGATTAGAATTTCAGTATGAATTTATTGATGACTTTTTTTAATAATAAATTTCTTCTTTTGAAAATTCAGCCAATTATTAATTAAATAACGATTAAAGGCATCTACTAAAGTAAAATTAGCCAAATACCGCGGTATTACGCGCGCTTCATCAAACGAGATGTCGTCTGACGAATGGACGATTATTACTTTGAAGTCGCCACCTGACGCTCGATTGCAAAACTGCCTGACAAACGTTTTTTCCAACGTCTTAGAATTCCGTTCTCTTCGTCTTCCTTTCAATCAGCAATACATATTATTTACGAAGACTATGTTGTTCCTGTTCCTTGTTAATTGTTGAATCCGATCGTCGAAAAATGTACCAAAGATTTTCGATCCGTGCGCGATGAACAATTTTTTGTTCCTCGAATGGAGTACCTTCTTTGTTTACGACTTTAACTAGACGAGGTACGGCAGAATCGAGATTACAAAGGATCGTTAATTATTTCAAGAATAATCGTTTTATCGTGACCGCGACGACGCGAGCACTGGGACGGGGCAAACGCGCGCCTTTGTAACTACTTTATTTAGCCGCGCGCCTATTCTGTCCCTCTTACGCGCACTATTATATGCAACGACCTCCCCCTCCCCCCCTCCACCCCGCACACACTTCTGTACTTCTGTACAGCCGACCTTATTTAGTTTACTCGAAGTAGCCTATAATAATGCTATTGCCCGCAATGCCGGCTCTACAGAATACATACACACACGCGCGCGCGTGTGTTATATAGCCTTACATAGTTTATAAACGACCGTCCGAATATATATATATACCTGTAAAAACGATCCGCAACGGCGACGGCGACCGCCCCGCTTCCGGTTCCCGCTGTCTTCGCCCGCGCCTCTACGTACGCACGGCAGACCCCGCGCGGTAGCGCCGAATCTATAACGAATGCGCGTCGTTAATTGCGTCGCGATGACGGGCAGAACTTGTATGGAACCTGTCGGTGTGCCTGACTCCTAAAAAAATAAAAGGACGAGAGAGAAAGAGAGAGAGAGAGAGAGAGAGAGAGAGAGAGGGAGAGAGAGCGAGAAAAAAAGGAAAAAGGAAGGAAAAAAAACTGAAACTATACGAGGCGTGCGCCTGGCAGGAAAATTCTTTGTAAAATACAAAGGATAATAGAGGAATTTAACGCCGGCGCTTAACAGCGCTGAGATGAACAAGAAAGAGGGAGGGGGAGAGAGAGAGATAGAGAGGGGGAGAGCGACAGCGGGGGCGACGACGTAGCTCCCCCGGTGGGAAATCGTCCGGAAAATGGAAAAGCCAGTGGAGCACACGGCTGGGAGGAGTCGGAGACACGGTGACAAATGGTCGACGGACGATTTACACGTCGGTATTTTCCTGCAAACTGCGCGGGTCTCTCGACGACGACGGCGACGACACCCCCGACCCCTCCCCCCCTCTCTCCCGCCCAGGCGCCCACTGATCGTTCTCCCAAACTCTCCGGCGGGGGCTTTTGTCGAGCGAACTTTTTGACGCGGTTAAAAGGGAGGTAGGCGGCAGAGGGGGGGGTGCTGCTGGTGCCGCTGCCTTCCCGTCCGCGCGAGCTATAGGGTTTTCTTTTTTATACGGGGCGAGCGGCATTCCGTTTCTCTCTCGGGGAAGGGGGCGGGGCGGCCTGGACGAGCATATAATGAGTTATATTGAATTACAAATTCTTTCGGTCCACTATAATAATGTATGTATATACATAAACTGAATTCTCTCTCTCTCTCTCTCTCTCTCTCTCTCTCCCCCTCACTCACTCTCTATGTGTATATATACATAATGAATATACGCACAAAACTTGTAAACGTCAAATGCCCTTATTAATTAATTACTTCTTGGATTGTGTTTATTTTAACAGGCAACCGCGACAACGATAGATAGATAGGACGCGCGTACGTAGATGGAAGATCCGACGCCGGTCGCGAGGTTCGCCGTAACGCGAAATGCAAAAATAAAAGCGTAGCGTTAAAACTACTCCCCCATTTCTTGCTCAGACCGAGATCGATGGAGCGAAGCGCGCGCCACGTCCCTCTGTCTATCTCGGGCTATGACACAGGATATACTATGTGTGTGGTATATATATATATATATATATATATATACATACATACAGTACATACATGTACATATAGGTATAAATATGAAAATAGTTTAGATCACGTCGCGAGCCTATACGCGTCGGCGAACAAACAATCGGGAGGTATGGGCGGATCGAAAGTGTATAGCCAGTGGATCAGCTATAAGATAATACTCGATGGAGTTATTATGTTCGTTGTTTATACCCTATGTTATATATATATATATATATATATATATATATATATATATATATATATAAATTAATAACACTAGGCTGTAAAAGGCGACAGTAAGGTGGCGGGTTCTAACCGACGTTGGTAAAATGAAGTAGATCTATATATATATATATAGTGTGATTTTTTCATACATTCTCACCTCCCCCCCCCATCCGTGCCCATAAAATTCTACATAAATGACCCGTGATGGAGGATGGGGACGCGCGAAAATTTTCGAGCAACGCTCAGAGTCACGCGCGCAGATCTGTACAAACAATTAGATCGGATCGATGAAATTGGAGAACGTTCGCTCGGCCCTTGACCAGGATTCGCAGTGACATCTACGGATGTACGTATATATATATATATATATATATATATATATATATATATATATATATATTAAATTCGTTAATGATTAAAAATACTCGATTAAATAATTAATTGTATTCTAATGCCTGCCGCGTGTATGTAGGGCGTGCGGTAGCGAGTCTTGGCGGGAACCTTGGCGCAAAAGGTGCACTTGGGTCACGGACTAATACGGTCTTATTGGCCAAGGAAGCAACCGATGCGCGTGCCAGGGCAGGGGGGGGGGTGGGGCAGCACTGAAAAAAAGACACCTTATAAATGGCCCGCGTGACTGCACCCCGTATTGAAATATCCTACTTCTAGGTCGGGCAAGATTCTAGTCAGTGTATTACTGATCATGTCCTCGTTAACGTAATAATCTATGGATACAAATTAGATTTCCCTACAACTATCAATTAACCACCTTGCTTGAAGTTTACTCGGTCGATTAGATATTCAGTTTATCTCAGACTTTACCGATTCGGCAAAGAAATATTTGTTTCTTATAGACGATCGATTCCATAAGTTGGACAATTTAGAGAAATGATTGGGATTTCCATCTTTCATCTTATTTATCGTATTTTGGCCATTTTCATTTTTTTTTTTTTTTTTTTTTGTTATTATAAAGAAATTTTTATGGAAACAAGAATTTCACCTGCTCATTGTATATTCACGTCGGAGGTACTTCTTAGTTCTAACCTTCGCCGCTAGAAGTGCATAATATATTTAACTTATCAATATAAAATCAAAACTGTACACGCTAACATTATTCTCCAGCATTCTTCGTTCGTATTCGAACAGCGTTGACAATAATGAATTTACTTAGATTGTACAAATTTTGAATTCTCTATAATATATTATATATATATATATATTGATTTCAGCAACCACCCCTCCTTCCCTAGCAAGCTCGTCACAGCTTCACGTGCCTAGGAGCAATAATATTGTTCGTCGCGCGGAATCATCGCCCCCCCCCGCCCTCGCCCACCAGCCGTCCGTGGCGAAAGGGCCGACACCCCGAGATTCCTCGAAGACGCTCGACACCCGGCGAACAGGGCCCGCGCCGTTTCGCGCCTATACGAACCCCCGGGGGTTGCACGGTGGGGTCGTTGCGGAGGGGGGGGGGAGGAGGGTGGCGGCGGGGGGATTCGCGTAATTCGTCGCCGCGCGAGTAATTCGAGGATCGCGCGGAATGGGCGAGAGCGTGCACGGCGCTGCGCTAGCGGAGGGGACGTATAGGAGCCGAGCCGCGGGACTTGTAATCGCCACGAGCCGGCGATTCGCGCCGCGCTCGGCGCACGCCCGATCGACTCGGCGGTATCTGCGAGGCGAGGAGCCGGCAGCTTATTTTGGGGCGAGGGGAGCCGCGGATGACCCCCCAACCCCCGCCGTTTTCGTTCGGCACCGCTGGTAATAGCGGACGGATTTTTTTTCTTCCCCCCCTGCGCTCACGATCTCTATCTTCTCCCGCTCGGTCCTTTAAGCCTATCTGCTCCTCCGGATTTATCCGAGCCGGTGCTCTTGTATGCCTCGGCGTTTACATGCGCCTGGGGCAGGGCTATTATTGCGCTTTTTTTTTCAAACTACACACACGCGCGCGCGCGCGTACACATACACATACGTGGCAAGGGGAGACCGTTGGCGGTGCCGAGCAGTGGCTTCATTCGGCACAATTTGTATTTTTAGAAGGGAATGTCTCGTTTCTCGGGGGATATAGATGTACGCACGTTTCCGCGTCGATTTGAAGCGAGTAAATATTAGGGTTGACAGGAGACGTGCGACGGTGTGCGATAAATTTGTACGTTGCTGGAGATGATACAATCGACGCCGTGATCGATTATATTATGATGAGGTATTTTTGAAATGAAACCCCCCCCCCGCGCCTATCGTTATCGTTACATTTCTGTTTTACGTTAATAAAATATGACATCGAACAATTATACGTCCCAAACGATATGCATATTACTGTATCGATTATAGAAAATTCTAAGAGAGAAGTTTTCTTTCGAAATTTATTTGCCATAACGCCATGGGTCCGGCGCACTTCTTGTATCTGAAGAAAGATTAACAATTATATGCGCCGCCTGACGGCGAACGTGCCTAACTACTTCAACCTTGCGCGACACAAATATTTAACACAGCCGACCGATGGCCGCACGTTTTCATACTCGAATTTCTTGCGGTATAAACTTACAATTCGTTTTTCGCACTTTTGTTGAATTATACTTTGCATCAATTAGAGTCATTATTTAGGCCTTAATACATAATGCTAATGTAGATCGTTTAAAATTCATCAAAAACAAAAAAAAAAAAGTTAGTCGATAAAAACGAGTAATTTAAAAAAAGAAACCGACAGTTTGGATTTAAAATGATCGCCGAATAGTCGTTATCTAAGTCCTTGTATTATTTTACACATATAGTTCCATCCATTGTTCTGTATGCAGGCGAGAAGAGCTGCTGTTGGTGTTTTCCCATAAATCAGTGCTATCTCTTACCGACTATTACAACAATACTATATATATATATATATATGGCCGTCAATTGTTTAGGCTCACTAATATAGCAATAATTCATCCTCAGCCTTTAGTAAATATAAGATCAAATCGGGCACGGGCTCTATAATACAGGCAGGACAAGTGCGACGTTACTCGATCGCGTGGCTTATTTTTTTCACACCTATAGTATAATTTCTCATCGGTACCATTTTTACTGGGCGCTGGCCCGACCTCAGACATTTCGCCCTGCACCCCGGAGCACACACAAACAAACACACGCACGCGCGACTCGTAATTCCACGCAGTCCCATCTATGAATACAATATATATAATATATAATGTACGCATCGCGAGCTACTGCGCGGAATTAAAAAACAAGAACCAAAAAAAAAAAAACCTGCCCTCCGAATGTACGACGCGCGCCGCTGCGCCCAGAGGAGAGATTTGCTGCCGCGCGGCTCGCAACGTAGCGCGGTAGAAAAATGAAGCGACGATTTATACGCGACGCGACGCGTATGCATATATATATATATATATATATATATATATATATATATATATATATATACATTCGCGGGAATTCCGTTTTTAACTACCGCCCCATCCTCCCCATCCCCGTTTCTTTACGGGCGCTCGGCGGCGCTCGGCTTTTCCCTCGCTAACGCTAACTCGTCGACCAGACGCCCTCCGATTCGCCGACGTTTCGTAGCCGCGCTCGCCGGCCCGCGAGCCGCGGTAGGAGAGAACCGGCCGAGACGCACCGACAACCGCGCGCGACAGTCGGCCGCTTTTGCACCGGGCCCGAGGGCGCGGCGTCGCGGCTCGCTCGCGAGGGCCGGGTTCGATTTCGTTTCGGCGCGTCACGTACGCTTTGTTACGCCGTGGGCCGCCCCAATAACTGTCGTCCCGCCGGTACGCAATTGATGATGCGTAGAGCGAAAAATCGACACCGAAACAAATTATATATATATATATATATATATATAGACTAATCAGTTTGATTTCCGCTGGCTGAGCAGCAGCTGCAATTAAAAACGAAAAAAGGAGAAAAAAAACGAAAGAAGGAGTAGAGGACGCTGGCGGGGGAGTCACGACCGCCGCCTCCCGTCGCAGGTCGGTGTTCGTGCGTACGTACAGCGCCACGCTGCGGAGCCACTCGAACCGTGAAAAATTGAAAAATACACGGGCGCGTCATTCGCCCTCTATATGTCTTTTTTTTTTGTTTTTTGTTACAACGACGCGGATCGCGCAGTCGCGGTGTACACGGCCAAGTGGCCGTATTTAACGCGAACGTACGGCACGCGAGGCGTAAGAACGTGAAATTTTTTTCCCTCCCCGTTGTAATTTTCACGTCCTCCACCTCATCCGCGTGCTTATTTATTATGTATACGCGTAGATTATGCGCAACGCAGCGACGGCCTGGAGCGCCACTGTGTGGATAAATTCAATTTTCGATCCGCTATATATATGTATATATATATCTTGCCAAAGCTGCCGAGTCAGAATTATAGGCGCGCGGGCGCGATCATCGCGTCGTGTAATATATATATATATATATATATATATATATATATATATATATATATATATAGACGGTGAAATCGGTCACGCCGCGCGATAATCACGGAAGAGCGCGCGAGAGCGGGGCGCCCTGCCTGCTCTTCTGGAAACTCCCGCCGGACACCTGCTAATGCGCCCAGGATTAATTTTATACCCGGGCGCGCCGCGGTGGGTAATCGATCGAAAACTTCATTCTCCGGGGGTGGGTGGGTGGGCGGAGGGGGCAGGCCGTTTCGATCCTTCGCCCCCTCCCGCCAGCCCGGCCTGCTTTGCGCCGGCGCGAGCGAGACCAGCGATAAAAACTGTTGAGCGTGCATATTATGTATGTGTGCATGTATATATATATATATATAGATTATAGAAGGTGCCGAAGCCAGATAGTATATATATATATATATATATATATATATATATATATATATATATGCAGTCGAACGTTATAATAGATATCCCGAAGATATAATTCCACGCGACGACGAGTGGTGCTTTCGTGCGCTCGGGCGCGGGGCGAGCCTTGACAATAGCCCTATCTATATATGTAATAATAATAACAATAAGGTAATATACACTTCGTGCCACTGGAGCTACTACGCGCGTCGCCGCCTCTCTCGACACGCTTCCCCATCCCCCCGGGCTCTCGCTCTCTCTCTCTCTCTCTCTCTCCCTCTCTCTCGGCCAAAATTAGGCATCTGCCGCTTTGGAACAAAACGATCCTGACTCGTCCTCTATATATATATATATATATATTGAATTTAATCTGCTGGAAAGCCGAGCGAGCGAGCGAGCGAGCGAGCTGCTCGCTGGCGCGCGCCCCGATGACGCAACGGTAATCGCTTCGCCACGGCGAGGAGCGAGCGCGCTCGCGCCCGCGCGCACAGGTGGCTGAGCTGTTGCCGGTGCTCCGCTTCCTTGTAATTCTCTCGCGCGCTCTTATTTCGATTCCGATGCCGCGCGCCCCGCCTCCTCGTCCTCCTCCTCCACCTCCTCCTCGTCGCCCCGCGGGCGAGCGATTCGCCCCGTGGGCGCGTGCGCATTCGCGCTATAATGAGCCACGGGACGATTATTATTCTTCGCTGCCCCCCCCCCTTCCAACCGCTCCCATTTCTTGGGTCGGTGCTCTACGGAAGTGCTTCGGGAGATTGAGAGAGGGACGGAGAGGCAGATAGTGAGCGAGAGAAAGAGATAGGGCGAGGGAGTGACAGAGATAGAGCGCCGCCTCTTTTTTCGGACAAGCTTTCCGAATTTCTGCGAGAGCGTCGTATTTACGGTTATAATAATCTTGAGATTATTTGCAGGTTAGGAATTCGACAGTCTGGTCCGTTTAATCCTTCTTTTTAAAGATCGTGGGAATGCGATTAATTCGTGGTTTTTAACTGTAAAAAATGGGGGAGGTAGTGCCCGTTGGGTATATATATAATACCTGTTTACGCAGATACTACGTGCGGTACTTTTTGTTACGATTTTATATATATATATATATATATATATATATATATATATATATATATATATGCCTCGAGTATTTTTGCCTTTTTGCGCCATCAACAGGTGTTGATAATTCCGTGACTCCAGACATTATTATATACATAATAAAGATAAAAAAAGCTTTTTTTAGTGTCTAAAAATAAATAGATCATTGGCGCTGAATCGCAAAAAATTCGAACAAGTGGTATTTGAAATGATTGGCATTATATTTTAACTTATCTTGCAATAACGAAGCAGTACGTCCTATGATTTGGTAGGTAAAAAAAAACTACAATGATAAGTATCGCTAACAACAGCAAATCTTTCTAAAATATATTTTTCAATCATTCTGTTTCGTGGTGAAATACTTTTGCTATATGCTTTTATTGCTACAAAATTATTTTTGAAGCAATTTATAATATTTTTATTAATTATGAATAATTCTCAATTATAATTTATAAAATGTATAATGTCCAACGAATGAGGAAATTGTGTTATCCTGAAGAAGTTATTCTCTAATAAGGAAATCTCTAATAGGAAAAGAATTCACATATCTAATTCACCACATTGGGTGTACGACATATTATTATTTGTTAAAAACTGCCGACCATGCTAATACATAAAGCTACCTAAAAACTGTTGAAGAACAAGGAAAATACTCTTGGCCACCTAGCGGCTAGCATTTTTTTGATATATTGTATAGTAATATTTGAAAAGATCATTAATAATGTTATAAAAATCTTAAAACTCCACGTTGTTAACAACACCCGTTTAAAATTTTAAATCAGCTTAAAGAACGAGATATATAATCATGTAGATATACAAGACTAACAAATAGCGTTAAAGTATTAATTAACGTCTCAATTTATAGATCAAAAAATTTTCAACGTTACATCTGTAGATACTTCTTTTTATTCGACAAAGAAATTGACACACAAAAGTAGTTCGATTTACTTAGTCCGAAAATTGATTCACTCTTGATGTCCATTACTGATGCATCGATTATAGTCCTGCCCTCTACCAACAGAAGGCGCTGCTTAACAAATGTCAAATGCCAATACGGGCTTCGAAACGGTTCTACGGTACAAAGAGCCTCTCGCGTTTCATTATGATGAAAATCTCACGCGCCGAGGAAACTCGTCTCCTCGGTCGCGCTATAATCACGCGCACGTATCCGTCCTTACGAAAGATCGTTTTTTTTTTGTTCCTTCCAAAAACTTGACTTTTTTATTCGCTCCCCCCTGACGTCGACGGACGTCAAAAAAAAAGGAAAAAAAGAAAGACCGAATCGTAAATAATGAAGAACGACCATGTAAAAAGAGCCCGAAGCGCCCAATTCCGAGGCTCATGTATATATACATATACATATATATGTGTGTGCATATACATAAATATATATATATATATATATATATATATATATATATGTATAATACACTTTCACGAGACCGCGGAAAAAGTGCGCCCGGTCGGCCCGGCGGACGGCGGCGGCAGGAGCAGCAGCGGAGAACAAGAAATCGGAAGATCGAGTGTGAGAGAGTGTAAAAGAGCAGAGAGAGAGAGAGAGAGAGAGAGAGAGAGAGAGAGAGAGAGAGAGAAGAGAGCTACCGTTCTCCGCGGAAGCTAAATAGAACACGGGGCTGAGAGCGCTTTTAATACACTGTGTCTCGCACCTTTCTTCTTTTTCGTCGGGCGATCCGAACGCTTATATATACATACATACATATATATATATATATATATATATATATATATATATATATATATAAATTTACACACACTCGGCTCGGGTGTAAAGGACCGACTATACGTATGTGTATATATGCACGTATAAGCGCGCGTTTAACAAATGCGTGTTGATACAGCTGCCTTTGTGAAGGCACCGACGAAAAGTTTCTCCCCTTTCTTTCCCTCTTTATATAATATACACTCTTTCGCCAAAGGTTTAGCACGCGAACGGCGCGCGCGCCGCACACGCATACGCGCATACACAGACATATATCTCATAAGTTTCACCAATGCAACTTCGCAAAGTCGCCCGATCCATATCTCTCTGTCTTATACCTCTCTCTTCTTCTGGCTCTCTCTCTCTCTCTCTCTCTCTCTCTCTCTCTCTCACGCGCGCACACACACACACACACACACATTCTGCGCACCTCTCCGAGGGCCCCAATACATCATCGTCGCCGATTGCTAATTCTCGGCCGTATAGAGGCCCCGCAGCATAAATTGCCCCGCTAATTCAGCGATTTTTCCCGCGAATCCGCACGGGCGATATTAATGGTCGCGGCGGATGGAGCGGCATGGAGCGAGGGGGGCGGGCGGGCGGTCGGGCGTCGCGCCTCCTCTCGAGTTATCGAGCCGAAAGAGGGAGCGCGCCGGCGTCGATGGTCGCTCCGGGCGAGTGTGGAAAATATACGTGCGCGCACATGTACGTGACGTACGCCCCGGTACGCACGCGCGAGAACGCGAATTACGAGTCGGGAGTTGGCGAGCAGACGAAAGAGACGGCGGCACAGAGGTGGAGCGGGGGGGGGGGGAGGCGGAGGAATATGTGGCGCCTTTTGCGTCTTTTTAGAAGACACATTATGAATATATATATATATATATATAGGAATGCGCATAATATAAGATGCCTTTTGCGCTTCTGCGTCGGGTGCCGATCGCGGAGTGCTCGCGCGCTTCGTGCTGCTAATGGTGTATGGCATTATATACTTGACAAGGAGGCGCGTTATAGATGAGTGGCCCCGCCACGGGTGGTAAATATATATGTATATATATATATAAAGGGCGCCTGAATAGAGTTGGAAAATTCGCAGACTCCACCCCTCCCCCGCCTCGTCCCATTCGTAAATAATTTCCCTCGTCAGTCGCTCCTTATGACTTTGAAGGGGACGACCGCCCGAGGCGAGGCGATTTCCCCGTACAGGAGTTAACAAGGACGCCCGCCGCGACTCCATTGTGAGAGCGCGCGAGTCGGGAAAAAAAATGGAGTGTAATAGTCATAATAGCTGAGGTCATCGTTCACTCAGCGACGGCGAGACGATCCGGCGCTTCGTAGCACCACGCACCACGCGCGGGCGAGCGAGAGAGAGAGAGAGAGAGAGAGAGAGAGAGAGAATTGGCATCTCGACGACTTGACTTTCCTGCGTACCTGCCGGTGTATAGGGGCGGGGGGGGGGATGCGGAGGACGCCGCGCTTGAGTGTGAGAGAGGTAGGTGGGTGAGACAAAGAGACGGGCAGAGGTCGTCATCCTTTTTCCTCGACCTCCCCAGGACATTTCAGTTACTGGATATCTGGGGAGTTCAGGTTCGCGGTGGCGGCGCTTCAAAATTCGCGACGCAGGCTGTGAACGAGGCGTTCCGAAGAATTTCGAAAGGAATCCTTTCGAAGCTGATTTTTTTTTTTTTTCACAAACCAAAATTCTAGAGGTTAATGGATGGCGTCGCTCGGCGTGTACGGGACTGGAAAAGGAGTTGAATAAGAAGTATTCTCAAATGGAATACACTTGCCTGCAAATTTACGGATATTGTTCCAATGAAATTAATACATAAAAAAAAAGTATTTAAAAATTTCAAAAATAATAACAGCTGTTTCATTATCTTTAGATTTCTGACCGAATCACAATGTATCGATCATGAATGGTATATAGATAATACACTTCATTATAATAGATATTAAATATATTGTAAAACAAACCCACCCCTCATCTTTAGAACGTAACCAAATATTCAGTTGGCTTAAAATTATAATTTACAAACACCGAGTACATTTTTAAGCGCGTACACGCGATAAAATCAGATTTTTACTGCGCTGTTCAACGAGCTTAGTCCCCTATAAATGCACGGGATAGCGTAAAATTTTATTCTACGCTTACTGTTCTAGAAAAGGATTCGTTGAGTTAAAATCAATTGTGGTTTTTTTCTTTTGCTGTAGAACGCACGTTTTCGATATTAAGAGAGAAAAAAGAAGAATGAAACTCGTTGAAATAATGGACCTCACCCCCTGGAACTAATGTCGGTTACACCTGATGTGGCTCCGGACAAAAAGAAGCGCGCGGAATAAAAGCACATATTTCTTATATATATATATATGTATATATATATATATGTATATATATATATATATATATATATATATATATATATATATATATATCTACCTAAGAGGATATTAATCTGAAGATTGGATGTGTCAATTTAAACGAGCTGACCGGTATTATGAAATGAAGGTTGATTATCTTTAAGATGATATTCGAAATAAAATGCGCGTCACCGCTTTAGCCGCCGATAATGGAAGCGACCGTGTACTAATTTGTTAAAAAAATCCGTTCTATTCTCCATTTGTATAATTTTCCATTTATTACGAATATTGGTACAATGAAAGATCGACGAAAAACATCAATTTTTTTTTGCTCATTTGGAGTTATATTTTTGTCGAAATCTCGTTCGATTCATCGAAAAAGTCGTTCTCTCTTTTTTTTTTTTTTTAAAGAAAGTGTGCATCGCTGGTCAACGTTTCTAGTGCATTTTTTTATTCAAATAATATACTATACGTGTTTATCGAACTTCCTGAGTCCATTGTCCGCCTGGCGCGTCGGTTCCCACCATTTAATCCCCTCAGATCCTAGTCTCGTTAATCCAGGAGATCCGGGGTAATTATATATATATATATATATATATATATATATATATATATATATATATATATATATATATAATACACTCTGCTACTATCCGAAATCAGGTTCTCTTTTTTTTGCCCCTCCTCGCATAGATACTTTCTTATCGTGTTAGGAAAAAAAACCTACGCGCCTACCGCATTATGAATACGCTCGGGTCCGGTGAGTCATGCGGCTACTACCACCACTTCACTATTATATACTTCCCACAGGTACCATTATGGGTGTACGCGTCTAAACGAGTCGTAAAGGGGAATATGATAAAATTTTATATATATGTGTGTGTGTGTGTGTGTGTGTGTGTGTGTATGCGCGCGCGCCTGACTGTCTCGCAAACCGTCGAGAGTTCCTCCGAAAATACATATAACCTATACGACTTGCGGCCTATCTGTTATTTCCGAAAAAAAGCCACGGAACGCGTGTATTATATATAGGCTCTTAGGGAGAAACAAAAACGGGTAGAGAAAGAGAGAGAGAGAGAGAGAAAGGAGAATATAACCCGCGTCGTCGCGCATAAATCATCCCCGCGGAGGGCCTATTTTCACGACCGGCGGGCGGCATCATCGGCAACGACGACGACGACCGCGAAGACGATGACACGCGTTCTCCAAGTGTAAGGATATTCGTGTCTATATATATATATATATATATATATATATATATATATATATATATATATATATATATACTCAAATATATTTATATACGAGGATGAGAAAAATTAAGTCGAATGCGCTCGCCTATCCGCGGGGCAATCAGATCTGTCGTTATTCCGAAATTAAAACGCGCGTGCGGAGCAACGGCTGTATATATATATATATATATATATATATATATATATATATATATATATACTTAGAAGCCTGTATATAGCTGTAAGTATATAACTACCTCTAATCCTTGACAAAATCGCTTTTAAAGCGAAGAGCAAACATATAATGCCAGCTTACTCTCTCTCTCTCTCTCTCTCTCTCTCTCTCTCTCTCTCTCTCTCTCTCTCTCTCTCTCTGTCTTTCTTTCTATTCTGCCACCAATGATGGCGCTCTCGCACGCACCGGTCCGACAATGACGACGCGTTAAAAGCGCGTCGGCGAAAAGTGCGAGAGAGAGAGAGAGAGAGAGAGAGATATCGCCGTCGATGCGGCCCGCGGTTCATATATATAATATAATGCCGCCGTAGCCGTTGCCGACGCTTTGTAACGGCAGAAAGCATCGAGCGCTCGTCGACGGGATAGGGGCGGCGGCGGCGGGGTGGCGGATGAGGGAGCATATCGCCGGGGCAAAGTATAACGCGGCCGAAAAGTGACAGGTGCTCGATTCGCTCGCCTGCTCGACCCTCCCCTCCCCTCCACGCCCGCTCCTGCTTCGCCGCGACTCCTCACCTTTCGCGACTGGTACGCTACCTATATATATATATATATATATATATATATATATATATATATATATATATGCACTCGCCCCGCGTCGCGGGCGCGCCCAATCGACGGACGCTCTCTACATATAAATACAAGAAGTAAGAGTGAGACTATCAATTTCGCTTCGTATATATATATATATATATATACATATACAGGCACCAGCCCACGTTCACAGACACACCGCACTTTAGCGTAATTAATATCTCGAATGGCCTCCCCGACTGTGCCCGCCTGTCTCGTGTATACCTGAATCGCCACCCCTCCCCCCCCTCGCCCATCACTCAGCACTCACCCATTCGTTCTCGCTCCGTATACACATACACGT
This sequence comes from Sycobia sp. Sy_11, assembly GCA_018907035.1. Classification (NCBI taxonomy): domain Eukaryota; kingdom Metazoa; phylum Arthropoda; class Insecta; order Hymenoptera; family Epichrysomallidae; genus Sycobia; species Sycobia sp. Sy_11. The sequence goes on along the minus strand of JACCIC010000090.1, from coordinate 635,080 downwards.
AGGCAGGACGTCTGTCCCTCATTTTTCCGCTTTTCGCGTTTCGAGCCCCTCCGTCCACCTTTACCGCGGCCATTTTAATTTTCTTCCCCCTCTATATCATAACCGTATGTTTCACCATCACACATAGCGGAGGCTTAAACTATATATATATATTTAGAGATAGATAGTGTCGCGTAAGTGATATTCTCCCTCTCTCTCTCTCTCTCTCTCAATCACACACACACACACACACACACACACACACACACACACACACACACACACACACACACACACCCTCTTGAGAGACAGAGACTATCACTCGAGCAAGCGCACGCATGCGCGCAGCCGCGGTGGCCGCGCAATCATAATAAATCAAACGCCTCTCCGGGATGGGGAGATTATTAATAATTCTTTATATCGCGCCGATAAAGTGGGCATACACAACACACTCGCGTCTCTTTTCATGTTTTTTTTTTTCTTCTTTTCCTTAAATATAGATGAAGCGAGGACAACGGCGAAAATCACACGCATGCGCTTCTGCCCGTGCGCGGCGTTAATACCGCCGTCTACGCGGGGAATCCGAAAAGGAGCAGAGAGTAAAGCGAGAAGGAGCGGCGCGGAGGGCGGCGGAGAAAGGATATATAGAAGCCGGCTACCGAAATCTCTATATCGTCGGCTCGCACTCCCTCAATTTGTTCGCGCGCCGGGCGAGCGTTTAACGAGCGAGCGAGCGAGCGAGCGACCGAGCCGGCGAGCGGGACCGCGCGCTGAGAGACAGAGAAAGAGGGCGAGAGGCGAAGAAGGCGGAGAGGGAGGGAAAAAGGCGCGCGGAACGAAATGGAGACATTCCGCGGACCGGGGGAGAGGCGAGAGTGAGAGAGAGAGAGAGAGAGTAAGAGAAACCCGTCCGGTCGCGGCGGGATAGGACGGTGGGAGGGTTGGGGGGGGGTTCGTGCGAGGGGGAAACAGTTAGCGAGTTCTAATTGCAGAAGCGACGACGCCGTGACTAATGACCGGCGAGGCTCGAGATCGCGCGCCGCGCCCGGGGCCCGCCCGCGTTTATGTATTACAATGTATATATTAATCTCATCGATGGTTTTCCCGCCCATCGTTGCATGGGCGCTTTTCCGCCCCACCTCTCCACGACAATGGGAAATATTTTCAGGGCCCCACGCACCGGAGAACTGTTCGGGATTCTTCCTCTCTCTCTCTCTCTCTCTCTCTCTCTCTCTCGTCCTCTCTGCTCCCTCGTGGGTCGCAGCGTTTTAGATGAACAGTCGAGTAGATCAATCTATATATATATATATATATATATATATATATATATATATATCGGGAGGGGTGGGAGAAGAGACGCCGAGGGCCTTGATTGATGCCCGAGCGCGAAAAATTCGGAAGGAGGGTGAGACGTTGATGAATAGCTTCTTAAAACTGCGGGGTGGTAAACATCGCGCTTGTACAGCCATGCAAGGCTTGTATATACACACTACTGATTCGTTCCATCGTTGTGTATATATATATATATATATATATATATATATATATATATGTAATATTAGAATCGATGCTGACTTCTTCACGCTCTTCAGCTGCCGGTCTGTTGCAGCGGCTGTTGATTGGTAATTCCTCGGTGAATTTGGACGGATTTTCAGAAACTGATATTCAATCAAGAAATTGTTGATTTATTTTTGTTTACCCTCTAAAATAAAATTAGTGAAAATTCATTCTGAAACACTCGCCACCAACCAGTACTCTCTCTCTCTCTCTCTCTCTCTCTCTCTCAATTCAAGACATCGCACTTTCTACAAAATCGTATACGTGACTAACAGTTATCCTTCAATGTTTGTACATTTCAAACATATAAATTCCTTCGTGAATGATAAGTAGCTATATTTGCTTATCTGGCGAGTAAAAAAGAACTTATGAAAGTAATCGACGCGAAAAGATATTTTCAACAATGAGGAATTCTAGGTAAACGTATTTTGCCAAATTCACTTAATCGATGAGCACGTATATGATAAGTAAAAACGAATGAAGTATTTGTAAAAATATGACGTTACGCACTGGGAACAATGTCTGTACTATATGTGTCTTAAAGTACACCTTAAATAATAATGAAGATTGTATATGCAATTTCATTAATAAATATGTATAAGGAAACTATTACGAGAAAATATTTAAAAAAAAACTCACTCAATTTTAATCTACTGGCTTATATGCTAGAACTGACACTGAATCGTCAATGCTGAAATAAAAGCCAAATGGCAAAAGTAAAATGAGCACATATTTTCATATCTACGTACGACGGATAAAAAATTACTACTGATTACAAGTGTACATTCATTCGTTTATGAAGTGAAATCGAGTTAACTCGTTCAATAAGTTGAAACGTTGCTTATTGAATTTTCTAAATAGAATTTCTACGAAAGGAAATAGCACATTAAGATCATCGCAAGATTCATTTGTTTTTATTATTATTATAACTCTACAAGAAAATTTTACTACGTAGATTGTTGTGATTACGAACATCGTTCATCTCTTAATTGTCTACGATCTGTTTAATTGGATTTAAGCAAGACACGATATGCGAAAACACGA
>JACCIC010000090.1:482500-627500 GCA_018907035.1 Sycobia sp. Sy_11 | reverse complement strand
ATATATATATATATATATATATATATATATATAACGAATCTCATTATAGAAGATAATATATCTCGTGTTTAATGAATATAACGTTAATATAATATATATATATACATACACCGAAGAATTAACGAAGATGGGAATCGTAAATTCATTTTTTTCTTTCATTTTCAAGTCCGCAAAATTGTACGCCGCAGACGGCTGTGTAGAAGTCTGGTTATAAAAAATATTGTATAATATTGTATATAATACCTGTATATATATAGTTACTTACATGGCTATAAGCCTGTCATTTCGAAACTCCTTAACGATTTAGCATTGCCCAACGAGAGAGTTTGAACAGACGAGGGGAGAGAAAAAAAGCAAAACAAAAAGAGACAAACTCCCCCCCCCCCTCCACACCCCTCCCGCGCGCGCATCAATTACAAAACTGTTAAGGCAACCGAGAGGCACTTCCGTTCTATTAAGCATTCAATGACTCCGCGGTTCTCGTCTTTCATCCATTATAACAGCTCTCGCGTCGAGGTCCTCCTTTTTCCTCCGTGTTATATATATATATATATATATATATATATATATACCTGTTCCTCCTCTCCCCTCCGCCCCTTCCGCGTCCAACGCTCGGCTTCCGAAAATCGCCGTCGACGCGCGGCGCTCGAATTTGATAAATACGCGCGCGACGTAGCCAGAGCCGATGAAGCAATCGACGAGGCCCGCGATCGACGATGCCGAAAGGACCTTGGGGGCGCGCTTACGAAAGACCGGCAGCCCTCTCGGCAGGGTGATCGCGCCGATTTTTCTTTTTTTTTTTTTTTTTTTTACCGCCCGCCGCGGGACAGAAGGCGTCGTAATGGGGCGAAGGTGGCGGGGGGGGGGGAGAGGAGGGATCGAGCCGCGCGGGTAGGCATCGAAAATCCGAGGCGATAAATCTCGGGTGAGGTCCCGCGCGGGCCAAACTTCTTGCCGAGGTCCGGGAACGGCTAAATAAGTGCTCCAATTTCGGGCTCGCCCTCGCTGCTACGAGCGATTTATTCGTCGATATATATATATATATATATATATATATATATATATATATATATATATATATATAATGTGTGTGCGAGGGAGCGCGCGTCGAACTTGGGGATTCGAACGACAAAGTAGATGCTGTGAGGGGAACGACTTTTAAATCCTGCCTTTTTTCTCTCCCTTGATTTTATTCGTCGTTCGAGATGGTTGGAGCGATTTTTCTTGTGTAACCCCCGAAATTTGAAACGGTGAAAATGAGGTCAATTAACTGTCCAACAAGTAAACATTATCTAAAAAACCAATTCATTCTGTTTCTTCGCACTTAAATAAGGATTAAGAAAAAGTATTTTAAGTAAGGTAAATGGTATAAAGAACGGATTGTTGTAAATAATTACAACAAATGATTTTCATTTGCCATAAGCATCTTTAATTATTAATAGTCGGAAGGACGGAAAAATGGTAGGAGAAAAAATAAAAAATACGTGTTTCTCTTTCTCGGCTATGATATATAGTAGTTCTGTTTATAGCTGCGAGGAGTTGGGACTGTGTTTAGTCGCCCTAAGAGACAGTTTATTATAGGATACATGTATAGTATTGAAGCATGCGATTGATTGGACTGAATTTTTCGTTAGCACTCGAATGCACTGGGGCGGAAAAACATAATTAAAATCCTTTTTTATTTCTACGCATCTCAGCTTGTAGCCGCCAGATGGCCTTAGCCTCTCCAAGGTGCGCCCACAGCCCATTCACAGTAGTTCCGAGGACAATCATTATTGCGAAATACGGAAGATTGTACCCAGTTTTTTGTTTGTTTACTGTAAATACATATCTATCTATAACAAGGCGAATGCGATTTGCCCTACTCTGAAATTCAGATTAGTCAGTGACCAAATCGGCGACTATTATCACTGTTCCATTCTCTATTTATACATTAAAACTCTTATATTTATAGGCAACTACATAATTCCGTCCAGAATACGGCAATCGTCGTCTCTACTTTAAGAGCCAGAGAACGCTGCCTAACGAAAGCCGCTACAAGTTCTCAAATCCCATCCCTGACCGTAGGTGTCGACGCGCGGCCCTCCTTTGTGCCATTCGCGCCATCTCGAATTTATCCATAGTAAAACACTTGTAAATTATTCGGCACTCCCGCCCGATGTTTTATGAGAAATAGACGGTGATCGCGGGAAGAGAGAGGGAGAGAGAGAGAGAGAGAGAGAGAGATGGGGTTACGAGTAAAAAGCAGCTAAGCGACGGTTAAGCGAAGAGTGGGGGGCGGGGGTGGCGGAGGTCGCGAGAAAGGGCCGTGCCTTTTGAATGCCGATCTCGGTTGCGAAAAGGCTGCGCGCCCTCTATACTAGCACACAGTGTGCAGCAGAGAGGGCATCCGCGTAGCGGCGAATTCGTGAACATCAAACGAATTAAATCTCCGCGGAGAGTTGACCGCAGAAACTAATATCTCAGCGCCTCTTTTCGCTCGTTCCCTCTCTCCCTTCCTCGTTCTCTCTCTCTTTTTCTCTCCGCGCATCGCACGGGAGGCTCTCTTGATGCTGCGCGCGTCGTGTGTCTCTCTCCGTTACAGTATATTAAAGCCCCTCTCGCTCACACTCTTTCTCTCATTCTGTACATATAGCTACATCTCTCTATTCTTTGACTCGTCTCGCGCGAACAGCTCGGAACTCTCTCTCTCTCTCTCTCTCTCTCTCTCTCTCTCTCTCTCTCTCTCTATTCTCTCTGATGTTGCAATTTAACGGCGCGCGTGCAGTAGTCACCGCCAGCAAAATGGACGTTGCCTACTTCCCTCTCTTGCCGCGCTGCAGTCCCGCTCGCGCGAGGTTTGTTCTGATAACGAAACTAAATATTCGAATGCGTCTCGCCTGGGCAAATTGAGAAATTCCGTCTGAAATCTAATAATCAAGCATTAAATAAAAATAGCTGAATAAATAAAAAAATCATGCTAAACACTTCTTTACATGATTAGTTTTTCAACCACTAGGTGGCCACTTGCATTTTTCGCATATTCGAATAACAAAGTGTAACACCTGTAGTTGTTATTTGAGTTATTTACAGGCGACACTGACAATATTATTAGTATGTATTTCTAAAGTGTCTTTTTAAAATATTTTACAAATAATTTATAAACATTATATAAATTTTTTATGCCTTTTAACGCCTTCGTTCAATTTTTCACTTTATGCACCAAAACAATTTCAACATGTAGTGTCAGTTCTATGATTGACAACTAGATGTCGACCTATTATATCTATAGTCTATTATCTCAAAGTAATCATTCTCAACTATTAATATGGTCCGACGCTTATTTGAGACCGCCACGCCCAATGTTTCGGATAATATCTTTAAAGGCGTGCTTCTATGGTCGTCATTAAATAAGTGAAATTGCCTAGGCTCTTTTCACTTGTAAGTCGTCAATTATTCAAGACTGAATGTAGCTTTATTGATGAAGAAAAAACTTTACTTATGGAATAAGCAAATATATTCTCAACTTAGGCGAAGAAATCGGAATTTCTTAAATTAGTGAATAGGAACTAGTAAATACTAGGAAAAAGTAAATATTGTTCGATTTTAGATAGTGAATACGTATATACAATAACGGCATTGTTTTACTAGTTAGGCAGTTACACTCTTTCCAAATTCTTCTATACCTTGTATATATATATATATATATATATATATATATATATATATATATATATATATATACATAAGAATACAATACGCACACTATACCTATATCGATATAGTGTAAAACACTTTTACGAGGTCCGCCGGGGATTCCTTCGGAAGCGTCGGCGGCGAGCGGGTTGTTAAAAGCCCTCGGCACGGGCTCGACTCTGCAGAGAGACTTTTTAGCCGCGCGCGGCGCGGCGCGGCACGCAGCGGTAGGCGGAGAAAGCGCGGTCGCCGCGCCTCGCGGCCTCGCTCGAAAGCAATCGGGACGATAAATATAAGGATGTTAGAAGGTAATTAGCTGATAATGACGCGAGGCTATAGTGTAAAATGGCCTCCTCGCTGCGTGAGGCGGCACACTTTACACACACACGCGCGCGCACACGACGCACGCACGCACGCACGCACTCACACATATCGAGACGTCTAGTTAGTAATAAAAAAAAGAAATGGAAAACGAGGAGGGTAGAGGTGGCGGGTGGTGGCTTGTTATAACGCGCCGCGCGAGGAGAGTTGTTGCCAGGCGTACGCATATATGTATCGCGCCCATACATATCGAATCTGCATGCAAAACACAGCGGACCGATTATACACCTTTCTTTCTCCCAGCCCCCCCCCTCTTTCTCTATCTCTCTTACTCTCTCTCTCTCTCTCTCTCTCTCTCTCTCTCTCTCTCTCTCTCTGCCTCGCTCTATACCGCGCTCTTTACCGGGACTGTACACGACCGCGGGTGCAGCAGCAGCAGCAGCAGCGCCGCGGCCGCACCGCGCCGCAGGTGTGACCGATGCGGCGGCGGCTCCCTTTGATCCACATCGACGGGCTCTCACGCGGGCTGCTATACTTTGTGTTTCCTCTCTCTCTCTCTCTCTCCCTCCACCCTTCACGCGCCCCTTCCAATTTCGAGCCAATTACCGCAAGTATGACGCTTGCGTGCCTTTTTTATGTGCGCGACTCTTGTATGTGTATATATATATATATATATATATATATATATATATATATATACACACACACGCGCGCGCCATATATCGTGCCGATTGCATGAGCGGTGGTGATTGGAGCTAAGAAGGGAGGGGGTCGATCGCGAATCTACATTATCCAGGAGGATCCCTATATAACTTTTGTGATGGAAGAGAAGGACACCATAAGGTCGCCGTACATGTAGCGGGGCTTTTCACACGGCGGGTATATATATATATATATATATATATATATATATATATATATATATATACATACATATATACACATCTCAAGCCGCATATCATAAGAGAGCCGAGCGCGGGCGCGCGAGGAATTTCGCGATGCCGGGGCCCCCGGAACGAATGTGTAATACGACTTTTATGGGATATCTCTCCTCTCCCCCCCTTCTCTCTCTCTCTCTCTCTCTCGACATTTTGAGATGCGCCTGATTTGTGGCGCGCGCCTTTGCATACACAAAAGGTACCGGCTCCTCTGGCTCGGTCTTCCGCGCTTGTATGTATATAAAATTTCTCAAACTTATGCTTCTCCCTCCTCGCGTACCCCCCCCCCTTCCCCCAGGCTTTTTTCTTCAAATAAACTCGATAATAAACGCCAGTGTGCCGGGGCCTTTTTACAGGCCTTGTAAATAAAGGTCTTTCTTGCGAAAAAGAAAAAAAAAAGAAACAACGGCGAGTTATGCCGGTCGGTCACGTCCTCTATACGAAACCGTCATTTAGTTTATAAGTATATATATATATATATATATATATATATATATATATATATATATATATATATATATGAGCGTGCCTTTAAATTATTAATTATAAAAAAAAAAAATTATAATAAAGACTTGCCAATTTTGCAAAAGGCTAAAAGTAACGTTGCGGTTTGTAATTCGAGGGACCGCGTTAGAAGAAGCTTTTATTTGATACTATCAGATAGTAGAGTTAAATCCACGATTTTTCTGAATATTTAACAATTTGTCGGCCATACACGACGACTCATAAATTTTGCTTTGTTTTCAGCCACAACGAGATTATAGTTGTGATTACGATAGTGTACTAACATATATATGGCCACACCCTCGTCAAAACGGGAATGTGAATAATTAACACTGTAAAAAGCCTTTTGCCCCTCAATTGCCAATTATATTTATTCATCAAATGTCATTGAATCGTTCGCATTCTTTCGCGCGAAATTATTAGATTGGATCTCAATACAATATTAAGATTTGAAAGGCCGATTTTACCAATGAAAAATCGAAAAGTTTATAATCAAATAGATTGTAAAATGGGAAGAGGGTCAATTATTTAGATTACCGTTAATCTCAATATTCCCATTCATTACCTCAGCTGCAATATTCAAAAGAATTCTGCTTCTGTGCATCTGGTATTCATATAATTATTGAATAAAAGCAATCATATAACTCTGATCGAAATAAGGCATTGATAATGTTCGTCGATTCGTAAAATTACGAAGATAATTGTACAGTCATTTACGGGAGTGGGATTATCTCGTTGAACCGAGTAACTTTCTACGCATATACACACTTGTCCTCTCATATTCAGAAATTAATACTCTCTCTCTCTCTCTCTCTTCTTCCCCCAGAACAAGCCAATCACCTGAACCTGTTCAACAACCGGCAGCAGCCGAAGAAGAAGCGAAAGAGCCGCACCGCCTTCACCAATCAGCAGATCTTCGAGCTCGAGAAGCGCTTCCTCTACCAGAAGTACCTGTCGCCAGCCGACCGGGACGAGATCGCCGCCCAGCTCGGGCTGAGCAACGCCCAGGTGATCACCTGGTTCCAGAATCGCCGCGCCAAGCTCAAGCGCGACATGGAGGAGCTGAAGAAGGACGTGCAGACCGTGAATCCGCTGCTGGTCGCCCAGCATCACAAGACCTTCCTCGAGAACGTGCAGGAGCTCGGGATACTGAAGAAGAGGCCGCTGCCGAGCGCGATGGACGACAAGTCCTAATCCGCATCTCGCTCGCCGAGAAATATATCTGTATTTCGCATCGGGATCGTCGATGCTGCAATGTATATATATATATACACACACACATACACACACACACCCGCACACACGGGCGCGCGAATACACACACACAACACACACGTACAGATCCACGTTTCCCTAACACGAGGCCTCGAGCGCACGAGCTCGTTAACGAAGTTAATGTAATAAATATACTCGGGAAGACCGGCGAAGGGTATACGGGGCGACGTAGTCGAGACTTTCGCGGGCAGTATTATATCTATTACCGTGAGGGGGCGGGAGAGGGGGGAGGGTAGATTTTTAACCCGCCCCCCCCCTCCATCGTTCAGGCGGATATTCGGTTCTCTGTATAACTTTGACTGTTATATGTAGCCTATGTAGGATGCACGCGCGGCCAACAAAGGGGGGGGGGCTAACGAAGTAAATATATATATACATATATATATATATAGCGCCGCGCGTCATCGACACTCGCTTCTTCAACACAAAGACACACGCGCGCGCGCACATACATACAAACATACAATATAATACGTATAGGAATGCGTGGTTGTATTGCTATGTATATGAAGTAAGGAGCGAAACAACTGATCGTATATATATATAAATAAGTATATAGGCTTCGTTATTATCTGTGTATAACTCTCTTGTAAATATCGTCTAAAGCCTATTAATTGTTCGATGTTTTATATATATATATATATATATATATATATATATATATATATATATATATATATATATATGGGCAGATCTTGCCGGGGATGATTCAGCCACGTGTGTCACACGCGGTCCCTGACATCCCTATAAATTGACATAAACACATGAAATATCTGCCCGGACCCTTTCGAAAATTCCTACAAGACCGCGACCGGTCGAACTCTGTTGTAATATAGTGTAATTATAAATACATAAGCTCGCATGTCCATCCACACGTCGATCGGACAGTTGAATAAATTATTATCGAATCCCAATCCTACCCTTCCCCCCACCCCTCCGCCGCCTCGCCGCCGTAGCTCTTAAATAGGCTGCGAGTCCGTTATCGAGGCTCCGGGTGTAAATAGTTCTATTTTTTTTTCTTCTTGTCCTCCTTTCTTTTTTCCTCTTGTAAATACGAGCGTATAGCGCGAAGTTAGGCGCATACGACAAACCTTCGAGAGTATATGGGACGCCGTCGCGAACCGTCCCCTCTATATATATATATTACGTTCGACGGCGATCGAACTATATCGATATGTTATAGGCGAATTAAAATCGTATATATATATATATATATATATATATATATATATATATATATATATATATAGATAGATAGATAGATAGATAGATATGTAATATGTGTATATCATGGAAGGGAGACGTAACGGGGTGACAGGAGGTGCGCGAGAAGCTGGGTAAATCGGTTGGGGCGAATTTTAATTAATAATTATCGCAGAGAGCGCAGGATGAGAAAATTCTATATACCTAATCGTGTCGCAGTTTAACTAGAGGGAAAGCTTTACGATTTTCTAAGATTTAATGTACATTTTAATTGGAAGCGCGGACGACGACGGGCCGCGGGCGAAGCAAACAAAAATAAAAAAACAAAAAAAAAAAAAAAAACAAAAAAAAACCAGTAGAATGTGTATAGTGATCCTATAAATAAATGGGAATGCATCATCTTACATGTCGTTGTTGTTCTTGTTGTTGTTATTTTCGATTATTTCGCCATTCCATTTTCCCAATTCCCGTTTCATCCCATATCGACTGGGCACATGCATTGAGATTCCTTTACACATCGTCACATCGGGTAAGTCATGAACGGAACTCGTTGGCACTATTAATACGAGTTCGAGTTTATTACAATGATCCGGTCGAGTGGCTGAAAGAAATTTTAGCCGCGGTTCCCCGCTCACGTATGGAGAAAAAAGGCCGGCAAAGAATGTACGTATAATTGCATTTCTGGCGATGTGCTACGCCCAACTTCTATCTGCGGTTTACGTAAGTATGCGTTAGATACTAATTTTTTAACCCCATGCATCAATGACTTAAGGAATCGTAGCTAATTGAACGTACGGATTCGAGGGCGATCGTGAAAAGCCGAGAATTTGTATATTTTCATTCGATATATCTGCGCGTACCTCGAGGCGCGTAGGCATTAACGACGGGCGGGCATCGCCGCGTTCGAAATAAACAAGATCTTATAAATTTAAAATTAGCGGACGCTCGGCGCGTAATGCGGCGCGGCAATTAAAGAGTGAAATATATCACGGGATTTATTATAGACGGAGCGGCGCAACGAGGATGGTGGGGGAGGGGGGGGGGACCGCCGGGCTCGGCTCGTGTTCCCCGGTCGAATTTTTGGCAGGCGGGCGAGCGGACCGCGTCCGCGAGCTCCAAATAACTTTTCGCCGCGCCTCCTCGGGCTTGATCCGTGGCCAAACAACGTCCCAAACAATGATTAGAAATTCGACGAACGTCTCCTTTTATTTTCTAATAATATGCGCGCTGGCGCGGCGTGGCGCGAGCCAAACGAAGACGGACGGCGGCCGCGATGCGTTTTTTTTCCCCTCCCACATCGTCGGCGTCTTTTCGATAAGAGTTGTTCGATGATTTTGGCGATATACGTAAATATATATATATATATCGAATGAAAATATCAGTTGTTGAAAAGGCTGATTATTATCGGCTGCGTCTTAATGGTTGAACATGAGTATGACGTTACTATGACGAATGATTTGTTTTACAGTCCTGCAAGTAAGTATTCGCATTGAGCAGCAAATGAAGGAGATCGTTATAGGGAAAGAAACAAAGTTGGACAAGACTTGGAACCTTTTGAATTGAATTTTAAAAATTAATTAAGTCATTGAAATTTTTAAGAAGAAATGAAGTAAATTTTGTAGATTTCCCTGTGAGTTTACAGTGGTTTGTAGTAGTGTGGCAATTAAAAAAAGAGCTGCCACCTATCTTTTTTGCGTCTCATGAAGATATACTTCAAATTTATTTGTTTACTTTTATGTAATTGAACGGGCATAATATGAAATTAATAAAATAATAATAATTATAATAAACTAAGTTAAATGACAAATTGTACTTATATCTATATTCTCTATAGCAATAAAAAGTTCTCGGTAAGTGAAAAAGAAATGCATGAAAGAACGTTATAGATAATTTTCTTACTATTATCGTTTAGCATTATACAACTGACACGAAACAAATTATATAATTAAAGCTAACTCGGCACTGGGCCATGAGCGGTTGCATACAAGACCATACGTACTTTATGTGTATACAATTGAACGTGGCGTGGTTATAAAGCATGAAATAATACGTGGCTTATATAGTTGTCGTTATCATTCGCTGTTTTTGTTATCTATTATTGTTTTCTAGTGCTTTGGTAAATCGTAGGTATACAAAAAAATTTCAGTATCATGCTTAAGAAACTAAGAGTTTTTTTAATCGATCTTACAATCCTATTTGAACGCCAGTCAGACTGTTTTTGTTTAGCGTTATCCTCATAGAGTCTGAAATGTAAAAGTCCCCAAGGAGGAGCTGAAGCGAGTCGAAACATTGGACTCGATTTACCGGGATCTGGGTAGATAAGTTTCACTTTGCTTACCATTACAAAAAATTTTTTTGGATGGTTGTAGCCATAAAAATGTTATATTTGAGATTCTACCGCGGTGGTGATAAACAAGGACAGTCTGACTGTTTTTCTAATAAGACTGTATAGATATATTAAATATTGTTAATTTGTACAATACCGAGGATTCTGGAAGAATTTGGAGGAACTTTTACATTTTCAGAAATTTCCTATTTTTTCGTTGTTGAGCTGCGATTTCTTTCAGAAGTTCAGAAGTCTCATTGTCGGGAATACGTCGCAGGTGTTAACAGATCGTTACTAATAGTTAAAGAATGTGATGGGTGAGTTTTGTTTTTCCAATTATCAATCTGCTTATATTACAAATATTGTCTCTTATACCGCTTGTAAAGAGGCGATTCTGATTTCCGTCTGCATTGTCCCATTTAATCGTTGGGTATTTCATTCGAGACTTTCGAAAATTGATCAGTGGATTTGGCTTCGCAGTAGATTCTTTCCATTATGCATCGATTGCCGCATTGATTTTTGATGAACTTTCGTTTTCGTTTAGCTCGGTCAATTGGCTTCATTTTTCGAAATTGCCATTAATTTCAGCTTGGACACGATCGTCGGATACGCAGTTTTGAACAGAAAATCTTAGATCTAACCTGAAAATTGTTTTATTTGATCGTACGCCAACGGTGTAGATTATATCCTGCGATTGATCATGGAAATCGTGATTGCTTCTAGTCGTTAAGGCGTATACGTCGAAAATATCAGTAGCTTGGTAATATCCCAGTTTTCCGTATGTCTTCTTCAATGAGCGACAGTATTTTCTTCTGAGTCGTTGTATACATCCGTCCACCAGCATCGCAGGACTGTAAACATTCATGTTTTACGATCGTAATGTTACGTACGGTCTAGGCGAGGATCTTTCTAAAATCGAATATGTGAAAGGCTAAAATAAGGAGTAAGTTAACTTGATTTAACTTACGACTAAATGAATAGACAGTTATATTTGTAAGTAATTTTCAAACTTTAGTATGAGAATATTGAAAAGCTTCTCTAAATTAGTAAGTGAATTTTTCACTTTTTCTATATGTCAGTAAATTCACAAGTTTTAAATTCTAGCATTGGTGGCGACCTGCATTACGTTAATGCTATCTCAAAGTAACGGTCATCAATTACTAAGACTATCAGACTTGAATTGACGCACCCGAACCTTCAGGATAATATCTTCGAAGGCGTGTCTTTAGTCGTCATGGAATAAGTTAAAGTTTTCCTAGGTTCTTCTCCTTTGTAGTATATTACTCCACTTATTACAAAGATCTTTACTCCCTTATTCATTAAATAAGCTTTTTTACTTACGTAGGATAAGCACATACATGCACATCTTTGCCGAAGGAATATGAATCTCTCAAATATAAGTAAACATGACGAAATAGAAGGTTTATTTGTTTTGGGATTTCTTCGCTACATTTAAATCTTGTCATTTTAAATTTCATTTTTTATTTCCCAATTATCATGAAAATAAAACACGTAGTATAGTATATCGCTCTAAAAACCAGTATAGTACTATTTTCGTATGATATAAAATCGTATTACCCAAAATGCATTTGGAAAAATACACGAGCGACAATAGCAAATACATAGATTAGAAAAGGTGTCGCAAATGTGGCTTCCCGTGATTTTTCATTCTTTCGCGCCACACACACACACAAACCATCCTTCTGACGTCGTGTTGTCGCCGTTTATATACCGCGATCGCTCTCAGCACGAGAATGAAAAAGGCGCACACACGCGCGCGAAAGGGTCGCACGAGATGAAAAGAAATTATATTCGCCCGAAATAGCGCGGCGCGAAGAACAAGGGAGAGATCGCACGTGCGCGCGTGTGTGCGTATACCTGGTGCGTGTACGCACAATGCGCAGATACGTGAGAGAAAGAGAGAGAGAGAGAGAGAGAGAGAGAGAGAGAGAGGGACAGTCTTCCTAGAATCTATCCTTCCGAAGGGGGAGAGCCCTCGGACTGGGGTTCAGTCAATGATTATAATTTATTAAGTTGCGGCTATTATATGTATATAATATATACCGTTCATCTAGCGAGCACTGACGAATTCACGACGCGTGCACGCCCTCTATATATTGGTGGATGTAGATATATATATATATATATATATATATATATATATATATATATATGACTTTCGACGCGCACATATTCGAATATGCGCGCACGCACGCACGCTCAAAGGTGCACGCTCGCACTATATGGAAAATCGCGCGACGCCTCTCTTTATCGGCCCACGCGCACTTCAGCTGTATAGAGTGAGTGAGTGAGTGAGTGTGTGAGTGAATCAGTAAAAGAGAGAAAGAGAGAGAGAGAGAGAGAGAGAGGGGGAGAGGAAGGTGCTCGTTCACGCTCGATCTCGCGCTCCGATCCGATCTATATAAAACCGTAATTGAGCCGATGGATTGGCGATATGGCGCAATTCACCGCGCCGCGCGCGCGTTATATATAGAGAGCGCGCGGGCGGGTTTTTCTTTCATCGGAATTCCCGCGGATTTCTCTTGTGCCGCGCGTTGATCGCCGGCTGCGCGTTATATATATATATATATATATATATATATATATATATATATATATAGGCTCGTTACTAAAGTGAAAAAGTGCGCCGCTAATCGATTATTTTTCTTCGATCGGCTCGCGGACTGATGAAATTATCTTTTCGATTTATGTCGCTGTAATTAATCGACCGGTTAGACGTTTAAATTCGTATATATATATATATATATATATATATATATATATATATATGCTAGAGGCTTTAATTTAAATTTATATATCCACGTATAATACTCGAATTGGCTGCTTTTTAAATGTGTCACGTGAACGAAGAGGAGGGGGGGGGGGCTCACCAAACTACGTCTTCGAACTGATAAAAGAAAAGAGCTGCAAAAAGAAACTCTATAATAATTTTATGGTAGTTCTACTTTTATGACTTATCACTAGAAAATTGAAAACTATATTATAAATATACAATTAAACCGTAAACGTCGCTGGGATATGCAAAGTTGTTTGTCGACCTTCTCAACTGCGTCTTATAAAATCTTTTAATAATTCATCGATGCATCTAAAATGTTCTTAGCTTTAGATTTGGGCTTAGCGAGAGAGGAGGTCTGGTATTTTGACGTGCCAGCCAGTTCGATTAGTTAGAATTTCGGCGCGCTTGGCCAATTAAATAATTTAAATTTGCAGATATAGAAGCTAACCGCGCTCTTTATTGAGGAAATTTCATGTTTATTATCGTAGACGGTAAAAAAAGTTCTAGTATAAAAATTACCATGACGGACGATCATTATTCGATCACGGATTGTAAAAATCTAAAAAATTACCGGCATTCCCAATGATTTTTACAAGGTCGAAGATAAAGTAACAGAAGCTCGCTTACAGAATTTCCTAAATGTATAGGGGCTTGTATGCTTTAGATTTTTACAGACTGCGAACAAATTACTCTCTATTATTGCAATTTTTACTAGAAAAATTTTTTTCCCTTGCTGATAAATATTTTTTTTACAAACAGTTCACATAATTTGCTGATAATTTTTCCGATTAAAGTATTCCAACGGGGCCTCAGCCCCTATCTGAATTTCGAGAAGGGGCTCACCCCCCTAAATATTGAGTGACTGGTTTTAGCCAGTTCACTGTTACACTGATTAATTGAAGATTAGAATTGAAAGAAAGGATAGACGATTGAAAAAAGGGACTTATGGACATTCACGACAGAAGTATTGGCAGCGATATAAATTCAATTTGATTTTTTACTCTCGACTCAGTTGTATTTTTTTCTTATCTATCGGCAACATGTAAAGTTTAAGTACACCTATTATGAGTTTGATGTAAATATATTGTAAGATATTGTATTAAACTTTTTTTTTTACGAATTATTAATTACATCGTCATTTGACCACTATACATTAAGTGCAACCAACTCGAATAATAACTAATGAAGATATAACGAGACGTGTTATTCAACACATATCTAACTGAATAACATAAAAATAATAAATTTCAAAGAAACAGAATTATTGAGAAAATGAACAATTTATCTTCTTAATATTCTTTTCTTTCATTATGAATATTCATATTATAAAAAGTCTCGCTCGTCCACAAATATAGATCTATACCAGATATTACTCATTTAAAAAATTAAACATTAATTCGAATGGGAAATGGTTAAATTAAACTGTTTAAATCTACATAATTCCATTAGCTTTTTTACATCTACTATATCGCAAAACTTTTAACATAAACGACAAGCTACAACGCTCCCATCCACCAAAAATTTATAGCAAGAGCGAAAAAGCGAGTGGGCTAGTTAATTAAAAAAAAAAAAACGATAAAAAAGGAAAAAGTTTCTCAAGTCTATGTAATTGGAAAATGAAAAAAAAACTCTAACATGTACATCTATATTTGGCGAAACGAAGGGAGTTTCTCAAAAGTTTATCCGCATATCCAAAACTCGCAGCTGACGCTCCGAAATAAAATATTTAATGTCGTTGTCCTAAAAGTCTCTCTCTCTCTCTCTCTCTCTCTCTCTCTCTCTCTCTCTCTCTCTCACCCTCCGTCCTCTATCCTACTCTCTATTTATCGTTCATTCCTCAAAACTTCGGCATTATACGTATGGGCGATACCTCGCGTGCGGCTTTAATAATTTGCACCCTCTCTCCATGCCGCCGCCAAGTATCCCGCGCCTTGTTAAAACTTGTCTCGTTAAACAGAGTCATATGCTATATATATATATATATATATATATATATATATATATATATATATATCGGCTGCAATAGTTTGCTTGAGACTTCCCAGGGTGACTGGATGAAAATGTGGTTATATATATATATATATATATATATGTATACATACACACGCTCGATTTACATTATACATGATGAAGCGGTACATATATGAGGCACAAGTTAGCCGCTGCACCCGCGCGCGCCGCCTCCGCCGCCGCCCTGTAATCCAAACCCCATGCGCCACGCGCGGGGATGCATTCGAATGTATTTCGCATGTATATAATGGCGATGATGATGGCGAGAGGATAGAGAGAGAAGGAAAGAATGAAAGAGAGAGAGAGAGCGAGAGAGAGAGAGTGAGCGCGGGGTAGGGCAAGGAGAGCGGCAATTTTCTTCAGTCCGTAAGGGCGGTGGGGCTGGGTTGGTAAGGACGATACTTCGTCGGGATCTCGCGGTGCGAAGGTGGGGCGAGCAGGGGCTGGGGGGTACAAAGCTCCTCTCCCCCGTCCGCCTTGTCGAGCAGGATCGTTTATTGTCCGCCTGTATATTATATTATATAAATTCGCCGATTGCGAAACTGCCGCCGTTCTCTCACCCCCTCCCCCCCGCACACAACTCACCCTCGTTCCTGGACAATTTCGATATTACACGCGCGTTCTCCAAGAGCGGGGGCAATTGAATTCTTCCTCCCCCCCCCTCTCTCTCTCTCTCTCTCTCTCTCTCTGCCGAGCGATTACTCTCCAGCCGCCATTTTTCTCTTGTCGTCGTCGATTGCCGATCTGCAGCGCCCAGCCGTTAAGGATGGACTGTGTACGGACATCGACGTGCGTATATCGCAGTATATATATATATATATAGGGCACAGCGATAGGATGTAAAATATGGCTTCGCTTGTTTTTTTTTCTTCTTCTACAATACGTATATACAGTTTTTAACAAAACAATAAAAGCGAGCGGATCATTGGCGCGCCAAAAGGATCGATGAAGATGTATTTTTGACGCTTTAACTTGGACATTGGTTTATGTTGAAAGATAGAGGTCTTGTTAGAAGTGGCAATTTTATGCGCCGCAAACGCATAGTGATGAAAAAAAGCGAGAAAAACCCGTTTGTCTCGTCAATTAGTTTCCTCAATTTATAAATATTTTTTTCTCCGATTAAAATTAAACCTTTCTCACGTCCGTCCGTTCGCAAACTATGTGTGTGTGTGTGTGTGTGTGTGTGTGTGTGTGTGTGTGTGTGTGTGTGTGTGTGTGTGTCTGTGTGTGTGCGCGTGCAACTATAACTTCTAACGAGACCACGTCCGAGAATATTTAAATATGCACGGTTACATCGATCTATCATTACTCCGTCAGCGCGATAGATCCGATCCGGGAGGCCTCTGAAGGCGCATGTAATTTAATAAAGAAAAAGGCGAAACACGCGTGCCCGAGGGAGCTCGGGAGCGATTTGTGATAATTTATAAAACTAGACGGCGGGCGATTCATCGTGCTTGAAGGGGGGCACCTTGTGCAAGCGTTTCGTCGAGCGCCTTCATTCCGTAAATGTGGATAATTGTAATTGGGAGAGGCCAGTGTGCTGATTTCAGATTTTAATTTTAACACAAGTACGCGCGTAATCCGTGCTCGTACGTATAAGTATCGTGGATAATGTTGCTTTGAATTAAAATACAGAATTCATTATTACGTATGGAACCGTATATTGCCTACTTTCTCTTGGATTATATAAATTCTCTTCAATTTCATTCATAGGGAAAATCTAAAAAAATGATTTTTGTTTTTTGCTTTTTGTCGGATTTACTTTTTTCAACGCTCGGCCGAGTCTTACGATCGGGAACGATGAACGACGATGAAATTATCATTATCTGACGTTACTATTCAGCTTCATTGCAAAATAATAG
Source organism: Sycobia sp. Sy_11 (assembly GCA_018907035.1). Taxonomy (NCBI): domain Eukaryota; kingdom Metazoa; phylum Arthropoda; class Insecta; order Hymenoptera; family Epichrysomallidae; genus Sycobia; species Sycobia sp. Sy_11. Next base: position 610,589 of record JACCIC010000090.1, on the reverse strand, counting down.
GGCGTAAATCCCGTTGTAAAACGGAAGAAGGAAGTAAGAAAAACCAAGAATAGTAAATAAATATCGATGGACTGGTCGCGCCGTCGATAATTACAACAAAAAAAAAAAAATCTTTTACATTAAATTTATTTGGATACGCCGACAATGAGTGCACTATCCTACACACACACTTGCAGTATAGACATATAGACGCTTAGTAGTGCATAGTTTTTGTATGGGTTAAGAAGGGAAACTCAACTTTTAACTGTGAGATCTTTATTTTTGTTTCACTCTTCATTCGTTGCAATCGATATGCCAGTCTCTTCGAAGTATCGCAGAGGCATCAGTTCCATGGCAACCGTTAATACATACACACATTTGCATTTCCAATTACATATATATATATATATATATATATATATATATATATATATATATAATCTAGTTTTGTATAATATAAAGTGTCAAGATTATAATTCACTAGGTCCCAACAAAATCTAGGGCGTTTCGGTCATTCTTTTATATAATCCTTATTAAATAAAAGCCACTCAGAAAGGTATAATTATTCATAACCATAATAAAGTAATTACAATTCACCTCAGTTAATATCGTTACTTACGTGCATACATATCAGATAAGCTTAATTTTACATTAAAAGTTACGTGAAAAACTATCTCAAATGCTATATAATGTCGACATTTGTCACGCGTCCACATACTTGTTCGGAACGATAACAACGAACAACGACAACAACAACAAAGAAAAATCAAATATTTTCGTAATCCTCTGCTCTTTAACGCTTGCGCGTAAAAACCGGATATCCAAACGACCGATGATTATCCAGCATCGAAGCCCTCTTGAACCGCATTAATAACGACGATTGTTATAATTACCGGTGGCCGGGCCTTCGTGCCTCATAGTCGCGCGAAAAAAAGCGAAAAAAAGCGAAAAAAAAGCTCGATTAAGCTCCGGGCGAGAAGCGCGCCGTAGATTACGGCCGCTGCGCCGCGCGCGCGCGCGCATTAACGATCGTCGTCGTCGTCGTCGTCGTCGTCGTCGCGGAGCAGCATCCCGGCGCAACGGTCGTATATCTCTTGCAAATCACCTTGATTCTTCGCAATAAAGCCCGCGGAATTGTACGAGAAGACGCGGCCTATGTATGCATGTATGCATGTGTGTATATATATATATATATATATATATATATGCATACGCATCCATACACATACACACACGCACGCAATATGTATATATGGCTGTATAGATAGTTAGTCTCATATATAAAATCCGCTTGAGGGGCGCGTGCGCACCGTGCAGTATCATTCGCGAGAATTAAACACGCGTAACAGTATCTAGGGCCGTATGTACACGTAAATCGATATATGGCGCTTTTTATTCGACGAGTAACACTCTTTCGTGTATATATATATATATATATATATATATATATATATATATATATATATATATATGGCTGTAAACTCTTCGATGTTCAAATTTTATATTTTTTTTATTATTTAAATACTCGATTACTATGCTGGGATTAAATTTTTTTTTTTTTTTTTTATATACGAAACATTGTATATAGCAGGCATGCAAATGCGCATTGCATACGTGCGAGAATATTGGAAAGGCTTATTTTTCTTGACCGGTGTATATCAGTTTTAAATATAAGTCGGCGCTTTGGCTTTAAGAGAGTTGTAAAATTAAGTTTTTATTCGTTCGATCTCAAGTTATGTAATATTTAAAACAAGTCGAACAGATAAAATTTGTCTCTCGTGTTAGTTCGATACCGTTTTTTTGATGATAATGTAACCATCCCTCACCAGTGCAAGTATTGCAATTTCTGATATTCCTCAGAATTCGACTGTCAATTTTTATGTTTGATAATTATTTTGTTTTGAAAAAAAAAAAGAAAATTGTTAAAAAAAATGTTCTTTTGCAGCAATGGGTGAAAAGAAATCGTGCCACGAAGATCTGCATCGATGGAACAGTGGGCTCGATTTTTATCCAAATATCTAACTGTAATTTCTAATTCCCTCTGCGTTTCTACTTTATAAAAATCTAAAATATCAGCAGGAGTCTTGCACCACCCGGACGTTACTACTTACCCCGAAAATTGTGTATGTTCCCTGCTGACAATGAAAGTTTGTCTGGCGTCTGGCGTTTTTCCTTTCGCATTATAATCTATAAATATCAAACACTTATTGTAATAATCGTCAATGGAAAAGTTGCCATTAGTTTTAAATTTTACAATCGACGAAAATTCCAGTAAAACGGATCTTTGAGCTGGTCTACCGACTGGTCCCACTACTCGGCGGATTCAACTTAATTATTCACGATAAGTAAAATACGTTGATGTTTTATCGTCAACGCACAGTTAAATAATAAAAATAAAAATGCCATTTAAAAGTTCAATAGAAAGCATTTTAATAAATTTACCTCGTTGATATTGGCTTTGGTATCGTACATTAAAGTTTAGCGTCAAGTCTCGCCAAGTATTTTAAGACATCTTGTTTCACGTTTAATGAAAATTGCATCGTCGCATATTGTTAAATTATCTTAAGCTTTTTATTTTACAGCCACTTGCAGCTTAACTTATGCATTGAAGTAAGTCCCATAATCTGGGCCTTCCTGATGTGTCATCCAATCGTCAGATGGAATGATAACGGTCAAAATACATTTATCACTCGTTTACGGTAATTTTCATAATCATAGCGAAATTCTCCTTTCAGTTAAACACATTCTATTATCAAAAGTTCTTTTTTTTTCCTCACCTTTTATACTTGCTACACTTTTATATACACTTTTCGCAGAATTGCTATTCTTAATGCCAAACGCGTGAAATTAAAATTATTCTATACGAGTCTTTTTTTTTCTTTCTTCTTTCTGATAATTTTCTATTCTCCCGTGTTTTTGAAAAAAAAAAAAAAAAAAAAAAAAACAAAACAAAAACTGCTAATAGGAATCTTCCGCATTCCCTAATCTTTTCTAAAGAAGAAACTCGAAGTATGAAAATTAATAGAAGTATAACAAGAGCAGGTAACCATTAAATTCTTTGTTACGCCGACCGTAACAAAGCGGTAACTTGTATTATAACAGAACTGACATTTGGAGTTTTGAATGTATCCTCAATTGCTCAATGTCTCATACACATCGGATCGGAGTTTGAAATTTTCACAATACATTTTATGCTTGATAAAAAAAAAATCCGACCTATTGTATGCAAAATCGGCTTTCTTTGAATCGATGCCTTAATTTAACAATATGTAAGATCGCATTTAATACAAAAAAGGAGGTAAAAAACGAAAAAAGTAGAAATAAAATAAAGGAATTGAGAAATTGCTTTGATTGATAATGGCGTTAGATAAATATTAAAAGATTTTCTGTACATTATCATATATAAATAATGACATTCTAGCGTTGTTAAATGTCAAAAATATAGGTATGCCTATAGGTTTTATCGCATTAAGTCTAAATAATTTAGAGTTTCAACACTTGACGATATCTCATTCTTTATGACCACATTAAAGATTTTTACAAACTTTTCCACATTATTTCGTTGAAGTTTACATATATTTGAAATTTAAATTTCCAATTAATTAACTCAGCCTCTGGTATCTTTAAAATGACTTGGTATACTTATATTTATATTTTAAACGTTATTTTTATTTTTTTCTCGCTTTGTGTGCTTTCATCTTAAGCGCCGAGGCAAGATTATACATGTAAATATTGTCGACTGATATGTAACTTCATTTTAATTTTCATTATACTTCATTCGTATCAATCGAATCACCGGCTTGCCTATTTTCATATTTTCACACACACACACACACACACGTACATACACACATATTACAATATTTTTAGGTCGTCGAATAGGCTCCATGACGATACGTGCTTTATTCAAATTTCGAATTCAGCCCGACATTGTCGTATGGAAGACCATTAAATTATTTCACTTTTGTTTATAATATCGATGCAATTGCCGCTCAAAATTAATCATATTTCCATTTATTACAATCGATACGCTGAATAAATAAAAAAAATATATCTATTGGAATATATATACATATATATATATATATATATATATATATATATATATATATATATATTCACTCGTATAGTTATATAAAAGAACACTGTTTAGATAATAAACCTTCATTTCTATCGTGCCAATTATGAAGCTGCTGTGCTTCCTGTTATGCATTACTTACGCCAAGAGCTTTTATATCGGTAAGCCAATGTGATTTTTATACAACTTAGAAAATCTCTGTATAACATATATATATATATATATATATATATATATATATATATATGTATGTATATATATGTATATAATATAATACGTGTATAATACGTATAACATTTATATACGTTTTTATATAGAAACTAAACCAGCTAATAAGGACAAAATTATTGGAGGAGAACTTGCAACGCTCACGGATGCAACTTACTATGTAACGAATGATCAAAAATCAATAAGAAAACATATTTTTGATGAATTACGCTCTTAATTCACGGCCACTGTAATATGTTTCAGGTTAGCTTGTATTATGGGGGAATTTATTTTTGCGGCTCAGCCGCTATTTCGGACAAGTGGCTGTTATCAGCCCTCATGTGCTTCAAGTAAGTAGAATGCATGTGTGCGTGCACATACGTACGTGCATGTATATATATATATATATATATATATATATATATATATATATATATATATATATGAACAAGGATACGTCCAATGATTAATCTGCATTGCATTCGTTCTCGATTAATTCAGGAACAAGATAAATCCACGCGAAAATCTAAAGGCGATTGCCGGATCGATATTTCGAACCCTGGGCCGACTTCTCGGCGTTCACGACGTTATATTCTCAAGTGGATTTACCGCGCCCGAAGCCGAATACAGCCTTGCCTTAGTCAACGTATGTTTATTATTGTCGCATTTTTAACGATTACGAATATGGATTTTCAGATGTGCGAGCAGAATGCTTGATATGAAAAACACGATATAGGGAACTATTATGACATTATTATGTACGAATTATTCGTAAGCCGCTGTAGATAATACGGTAGAAAATTTTCGAATAGCGCCGGAGACGTCCGATAATAATAAGTTGACTATGATTAATTATATCTTTAATTGAACGTAAAATCTCTAATTTGTCACGACAGCTTTCCGATACCATAAGATTCAGTGAAATACGACAGCCGATTCCTTTGTCAAAGACAGACGCGGATCCGGTGCCCAATTTGGAGATGCAAATTACTGGCTTTGGAAAAACACACGTAAGATTACAATTATACCATAGGTCTTCATATATATATATATTAATTCTTTTCATCGCGATAATAGTCAAAGATATTTATGATGTACTTCATAAATTTCAACAACATCTTGCATTAAATTGAAGATTAGTTTCATTATTAGATTCATATGGCAACCTTTAAATTTGTTACATATGTATACATGCTTGAATATATATAAAATATATGTGATGAATGTACTTCCGAATCTGTATGAACATTTTCTCAATGTATTCCTGTGTCAGTTTGAAAATGCGATTACGGGCATTGAAAAAATTATTAGAACTAAACAAATCAAAAGTCCTCGTTATTTATCAAGAAAATTTATAACTTCGATGATTGCTTCAGAATTATTACAGAGAATATACGCAAGCTTTTCCAGATATCGTTGCAACCGAAATATCCCGATTCGTTGACGATATATAGCCACCGATTTCTCGTACAATACCAAATATCGATTATATCATTCGAGCGGTGGACTAATTATCATCTCTTTAATGAATAATATTTTTTCTTTTAGTATATATAAATATATATATATATATATGTTTTTGATCAAACTTGATATACTTCCATGTAAAAAACAATCTGAAAGCAATTTGGAATATTCAGGGTTATTCAGCGAAAATATTTTTAAAATAGAATTTTCTCTATTCTCATTGATGTAGAAAACGTCATATATACATACATATATAGTCATATATACATACATATATACATACATATATACATATATATATATATATATATATATATATATATATATACGTGTGTATGCGTGTATGTACACATACGCCTGATTTTTAAACGATGCCAAACCCCGCCGGCACAGAGCCTGAACATCCACGTGTCCGCCTCGCTGATCGTCGGTAGAGTGCAGGTCCTGCCGCGGAGCGAGTGCTGGGCCACCTCGTTCGAGGTCTTCTGCGCTGCGTCGGACGTGGACGACGTGGCCGAGTCCGACCTCGGCGGACCGGGCGTCATCGGCGACGAGCTCGTCGCCATCATCACCTGCGAGGTCGATTGCGGACAGGGCGCGATACCGCGCAGCTACACCAAAGTCGGGGTCTTTTACAATTGGATCAAGTTCATCACCGGGCTCACGTTCAAGGACTGACGATCGCCCGCGATGTGCGAAGAATGTTGATTATTGTAGGTTTTTTTTGTGTTTTTTTTGTTTTTTCATTCGACGACCAGATGGAGTTTGTTCATTAGCGTGCACGAATAAATATTTTTTATTACAAGCTTACAGTCCAAATTCTTTTTTTCACTCTCCAGCGCACGCGTGTGGCAGCTTTTACTTAGATTATGTTTTGTACGATTCTGGGACGTTTGTTGGTAGTTAATTATAGTTTATTTTATTAATTATCACGCTTAAAAAGTTAATGATATGTCTGCAATTTCATAAGATTTAATTTATTCCTGGATTTTTAAATCGAATCTTCTCAAAAAAATACGTCAAACTGTTCGGTCGGTTTCGAAAAAGACGATAAAATTGAGATTAAAATTACACGCAATAAAGAATTATTACGTAGTTTTTCTATAAAATTAAATATTAAAGATTATGTAAATAATAATAAAAGAATATAATATGGACAAATGGCGATAACCATAAAATAATGTTGACGTAAAGAAATATTATGCCAAATTTTTATACACTTCAGTATTGTATACATAAGACGAAAACATTACACTAATTCATTGTTCTGACATTGTAAACAGTATGTTCTGGATCTATTTGTTTGCATTATATTAATAAAAAGAGAGTAAAATTATTTTTTGTACATATATTTACTTAAATAGCATTATAAAATATAATAAAAATAAATTTTCTAAGCTTCGGAATGATATTATCATCAATTTATTTCTTTCGTGCCTTGTTATATAGTCTGCGATCAATAAGATGGGCACTTGGGTGCTGTTATTTTCCTTCTAGCGTCCTTCTAGATATTATTTTTTTTGTCATGCGATGAAAATTGTATAAAAAGCTTACTGCACCAATCGTAATAGAAATAGTATTGTATCAAAGTCTTCTCATGAAATTCATAGTTAGAATTGTCCCTTATTTCCTGTTCTAGATATTAATAAATGTTTTTGAATTGAACTTTCGATTCATGCATGAGCTGTAAGAGAATTCTCTTTCCTTCTTAGCCGACAATAGAAAACAAACTAATATTAGGATATCGTCGAAAATGTTAATCATTGTAGTAAACAAATGTAAATATATGCAGAAATTGAAAATGAAGTTTTGAAGCACTGTAGTTGAATTCTTCGAAAGTATAAAACAAAAAAACTGAATTCAACTATGTTTAAATCACCTGTATTATTCATCTGTTTATTTAGAATACATTTAATTTTAATATTTTACAATTTGAGCTTACATTTTGTAATGGTTCACACAAGCGAAATGGATATTTTTTTATTTGTAAGTATCTTAAAATTCCAGTCTTCTTATTCGTGAGTTCAGCAAATATGACTTAAGGATATATGACCCTGTCGGTAAAAAATCTTGGATTATCGTCATTTTTTAATCTTTGATAGAAATCTGATAATTTTTAATGGACTGGAAAGCAGCTGCTAGATATTCAAAAAAGAATCAATTATGGTGACTAAGAACTAGGCAAATCTTAGAATGGAAAATGTGAAAGTTGTCGATACAATTAAAAAAGAGGTAGAAACTAGGTTTAAAGCTGTAACATTAATAGTTATACAATATCATAATATTATGTTGTTTATTGAATAAAAGCAAAATCACAAGATACGTAAAATAACAATGTGAAAGTATTATAAATGAATAAGAAAGAGTTTGTTTTTTCATTCCATATTGTCATCCTAAAAATGGTAGGGAAACTATTAGATTTGGAAATGTTTTTCTTTGATATTATTTACTCTAAACTTTCGCATGAAGGAATTAATTCATAAATATTATTTTTTGTTATCTTATAGCTGTTCGATTTAATTGTAGTGAAATATAGATTCTATTCGAATTAGAATCTAAATTTAATTATAATATTATAATTAAGGTTCCAAAGTCAGTAATTTGTATTTACAAATTGATCTCAAAAATTCGGATTAACGACATATTAATTTTTTAGCAAATTTAAACTTATACGTAATTCAACCTTGTTTTTAGATAGATTTTAAGCATAATCAAAAATAGAATAATGCGATACTAACATTTATAAGTATACAATACTTAAATTGTTTATGAAATAATAATGTTTAGCATTTCTACCAGGAAAATTGTACGTATAATCTCGATCTAAAATTCCATGCAGAATTTTAGCGAGACTCAGCGAGTCCTTTGATATTCATCGAAATCTGAATTTAAGATAGATCGTCGACGCCTGGGGAAAAGCCAAAGTTGCGCGGCTACTTGGATGGGTGACGGTTAGCCGTTATTTCACATTCCGCAATACGAGCGTGAGCTACGAGACTGATGGATTGGGTATGCAAGTGCGTTTTTGAATTTTCATATATCCCAATCCACGGGTTTTTCTCGCTCCACAAACAAGAAATAAAGCAAGACTTTATTTCCAAGTATAGGAATATACGATAATGAAATCTACGTAATGAATAATAATGTAAGGATTGGCTGATATGGGCTGAGACATACTCTAGGCTACTTGGGAACCAAATTCTTTCAAATTTAAGGCAATCTCATGAAAGAGAGCGTATTCGAAATTTTTGCATTTACATAAATATCACGTGTAAAATTGAAATTGTAATAATTTAAAAAAGAGTTTTCGAATCTTTCGAAAATTTTACATAGTAAAAATATAGTATCGTTAGACTGGTATTAGAATGGTAAGTGGCAGAATTGTCAAGATGTCTATATGTGTCGAAGTATTTAATGACAGGAGAAAGAGCTTTAGTTTCCGAAAGACTTTCACATCCCTAGCAAACTAGTAGAGATAGCGGATAATATGGAGAGATCATATGCAAATAATTGGGATAACGTACGAGGCAAACACGAAGTGTTGTAGACAAAACTAAATGGTAAACTGTTTTACCATTTCCGAATGGTTTGAAAATGAGTTAGGTTCGAAATCGGGTGGCTCTCTTCGATTTGGAGAAAGAGCGTGGTACAGAATTATTTTAGCTGACCCAGGCGATTACTGACTACACCTATGATCCAACCCTTTGGATTTACTATTATAATAGTAATCAACTTAACTAGCGTTGTTGAAAAAACTAGTTGCAACTTCACATAATGCATTTATTAACATTTACTTTATAACTTTCTCTGGTCATTACCAATCTCCAACTATGTCGAGCTATATCGAGAACAGCCTATAAAAAGATAATAAGGTCGTGAGGGTCTGACGGTTTGTTCCAGTAGACGTAGACTGACAGCCAAGGATTGCATTCGATGTCCAACCGAAATATTCCAGGAATGGCAATTTTGAACTTGCTTGGCGCTTAGCAGATTACATTATAAATGGCATCTCCGTTCACCTGTGACAGATTGAACATTGGTACCGAAATGGTTTTGAAGTTTTTGATGAGCAGCCTGAAACTGTCGTCGCTGGATAAATTGCACATAAATAAAAACATCCTTGAATTAGCAATGCAGTTTTAGATCTGAAGGAAAGCATCTTGTTTTGGATAACAGCTGATGTAGGAGCAGGCTGAGTCTTTCCATATTCGTATTTGTAACAGAATTGAATTCTTCATGATGAACGTGAATACCGGCTGTTTTAGTCAGCGTGATAAATGCCGAAGCCGAAGGTAGGGCCGGCGGTAGATTTTGGATGACGTGACTCGGCTGAAATTAAATTTATTTGAATTAACTGAGAATTTTTCTCATTTGGTTCAATCAAAGGATTTGCAGTGTGTCTAGCTTATTTGACTCGTAACTTATGAAAAATTCGATTAAATATCGTTCTTGTTTAGATTTTGATAAATGTGTTTTAACATCAGGTTATTCAATACATGATCTTAATTTTGTTCCTGATTTAAAAAAATATAGTGAAAATTGACTAATTTATAATGAAAACGAGATATATACAGATAAAAAACTCTGATTTTACCAATTTCTTGTATTTTGTGAACATACCCAAAGAGACTAAGATTAATGTATTAATTAGATTTAATGTAATTATATATATATATATATATATATATATATATATATATATATGTATATATGTATATATGTATATATGTATATATATGATATTTCTTCTAATCGTGAAAATTAATTATTCTTTTTGTTTTGAAACTTTGCTCGCATCATTCATTCTTTTCCGTTCCGAAGTCACTTTCCGCTCGGCGACGACCTAGAATAACATTTCGGACTATTTTTTTCTTTCTAGATATCGTAATTATACATTTTCGAGATATTCGTGCTCTTATCGCTTAATTAATCTATATAACTTTTATTTTCGAACGTCGACGCTGTGGATGTACAGGCAGACAGTCAGAATTAATAATTTGCATTTGTTCAATTCAATTCGGTATTCCGTATAATTATGCAGGAAATAGATGTTAAAATATTTGCCCATATTAGCGAATTACCCGAAAATTCACTATACACACTTGATGAAATATAATACTAATAAAATAATGATAATAATAATCAACGTTGTAAACTACATTAAATAATCAGCACTTGGGTAATTTGAAAAAGAAAAATGTTTATTAATATTACTGACAACTGCTTTAGCTGTCAATTTATTTACGTTTACGTTTACTTTACGATTACGAATATACTTTCCCATATTTCGCATTATTATGTTTGTTCATATAATTATATATTAATAATTTATTTTGAAATAATATTTTTTGGTCTTTATATATAGATAGCCCGTTCTAACGATGTTTTTCTCATCTTTCATTTTCTGCCCAATATTAATGCTGCAATTATGAAGCTGCTGTGCCTGCTGCTGTCCTTTACATGCGTCAACTGCTTCTACACTAGTAAGTTCAATTAATGCATTTATTGAAATTTCTCAAATCGACGCGTATAAAACGCTATTAAAACGTATGCGCGTAATTTTTTTACCATCAGTTTCGGACGACAATTCGGCTGGCAAGGAAAAAATTTACGGGGGACAGATTGCCAATATCACGGACGCGCCCTATCACGTAATATTAAAGCAACTATTATTCTGTAACAATTGAATTTTACACGTCGCGCTTAATCGATTCTCGCGGATCGTTCATTTTTCCAGGCCAGCCTGTATTATTCGGGAGATTTCTTCTGCAACGCAGTTGTCATTGCAAAGGACTGGCTGTTGTCGGCGCAAGTGTGCTTCAAGTGAGTATGTCGCGTTTGCTTCCAACGATGTATCAATATCGAATGGAGGAGAAAAAAATAATAATAATAATAATAGTAATAATGGATTTCTCACAACGGCTTTCGTAATACAGAGGGAAGAGCGACGCGCGGCTGAGGATAAAAGCGAAAACCGGAACGGTGCTTAAAAACGGTGGGACGGTCACCGGTGTGTTGGACGTAAAAAATTCCAGCGACTTCAACGCACCCGACGCTGATTACGGCCTCGCTTTACTTCTGGTATGTAATAATATGTATTATTGTAATTTTTCAGCATCTCGTCAAATTGAGGCTGGATATTGATGGATACGAGGAGTATTAGCGGCAGAGATTATGACATATTACTGAATAATGCTACATCAGAGATCGGCGCTTTTCACAGTGATAATAAAATATTTACATTTATAAATGTAAAAATTACATGAAAAATGATTGATGACAATTGCTCCATTGTGAGCGAGATCGTGTTATTATATGATTATGTATTTTCATTGTATATGTACGAATCACAAAGAAGACGTCTCGGTAGATAGATTTAAATGAAAATCTAGAAAAAATACTTTGAAAAATTTACATTATTTAGAATTCTCGTTTGCCATATGCGATAAGGCAAGAAAAATAGTTGGTATAATAAATTGATACATTGCTTAATATATACATTGGCTTGTACACTTGGCTGTGTAAGAAATCTCAGGCGTTAATACGTTATAGAAAAATTGCTATGAACGCTGATAAAAGAAGGGAATGACAATGTATATAGCAAGCGTATATATTTTTTACCTTTGTATCAGATTATTCGAATTTTGTTTGGTGAAAAATTTTCGATTCTTCAGAATTTTTCGTGATTATGTAAAGTTTCGAATATCGCACTTTTATTTTTTATTACAATTTGTGATATATAATATATAATAATATAATACGATTTTATATATAAAAAAAGAAGTTTTATCGCGATAATTTCCTTTTTTTTTTTTACGAACTTACTTATTCAGGTGTCCTGAATTAAGTTTCATGAAGCCAAAAAATCACTAAAACTTCCATTACCTTTCAGAATTCAAGGCAATATAAAGGTTTGAATTGTGAAATGACGCCTTTGAGTACATTGTTCATTATATAAATTTATTATTCTTATACGATACCTTTTCCATAGACATACAAATATATATATATGTATATGTATATATAAGTATACGAAAACAATATCTTAATTACCGCAGCTACAGCGCTCATTGTTACTCAGCTACAAACAAAAGATTATTCCTATAGCGTATTCAAATGCGGACCCGGCAGCTGGTAGCACAATGAAAATTAGCGGCTTCGGAAAAACAAACGTAAGATTGAAAAACTACGTATAGATTTGCATGATTATATTGTTATATCTAATTATAAGCTGTCGTGGGTTATTGTGAAAATTGAAATTCAAAAAAAGAACCGAATTACTCGTATTCTTTTTGGTTTTTTATTATTGATTTTTTTTTTTATTATTTAAAAATAAACGCATTATGAATCTAACTACTCGACACATAAAGTTGTCCAATTGTTATTTAATTAAAAGCTATTGTACGTATTTTCAATGGAAATATATAGCTTGTTTCTAACAGAGAAATAGTGCTTTTATTGTAAAATAATTATTTCATTATCACAGATCTATTGGTTTTCTTCTTATTTTCCTTCATTCTCCTTACTATTCTGGTTGTTTTTTTGATTCTTCCTCTTATTCATGTTCACGGTATTATTCCGATTCTTGTTCTTGTTCTTTTTCTTGTTTTTTTGTTATTATTCTTCTTCTTAATATTATTTATTATCATTTATTATTATTATTATTATTATTATTATTATTATTATTATTATTATTATTATTATTATTATTATTATTATTCTCGTATCGCAGGAGACGGCGCGCGTGCTGCGCGTGGCAGGCGTGAAAGTTCTGCCGGCGGACGACTGTCGCGGGGCGAACGAGCGGCTGTTCTGCGCGAGCTCGCTGCCCGAGGACGCGTGCCCGGGCGACCGGGGCGGGCCCGGCGTCGTCGACGGCACGCTGGTCGGCATTATCGCCGGCCCCCGTGGCGGCTGGGAGCAGGGCCTCGAGCCTCGGCTCTACACGAGGGTCGGCGCCTTCTATCCCTGGATCCTGGAGGTGACGGGACGGAGCGGCGCTCGGCCGTTCTGATGAGGCGTCGGTTGGCGAATGCGGGAGGGGCAGCAGGGGTGGGGGGGGGGTCGGTAGGACAAACAAATGCGCGTAAATTTTTTGCCAGGCCATTGCGAGTCGCTGGGACGCGCGCGCGCGCGCGCGCGTATTTTCCGCGTCGGCCGATGAGCGAGCGTAGGAGGTCGCACGAAGCTGCAATGCCGCAGAGTTTACGATCGAGCCGATATTAAGGGCCTCTCTTCTTACGTCCTGTTTTTACTCGGCTACGGCGCCCTTTAACATTATTTACGATACAAGTGAGAATGAGTCTAACGTGATTTTGTCGCTACGGGCTGAACAAGGCATTTAAGCGAAATATAATGGGATCGGTGAAGTGACGCGAAGAAATTCGACATTGGGCCATATATGCAGATTCGAATTTATAAGATTGGAATAGGTTTTTCGAATAGTTTCAAAGTAGTAAAACTACATATACGTAAGTTCTACTTTTACGTAACGTTTTTTTTTTTTTTTTTTTTTTTACTTGGAATCGTAATTTGAACAAAAGCCCCTGTAAAAGTATCGCGCGTGTATTCAAATTGTATTTATATATATATATTTCTCGTAGCCACAGCGTCTTAATTTCTCATGTGTAAAACTCATAAAATAAGAATTAAACTACGACGATTATTCGCGGATAGAATTAAAAAATTCTTCTATTATTCACCGACATCTGCCTCGCTGGCCGAAATTGTCTACAAAGAGCGCAGACTAAGTATATATACATTTGTAAATTTGAGTAAAATTCTTACGATATTTTCCATGTTCTTTTATTCTCTCTCTATCTCTGTGTCTTTCTCCAACCTTAAGTGTAATAAATAATTATCTTTCACCAGCTGTACAGTCATGCGATAATTAATTCGTATAAATAACTATTTGTATTAATAGCGTAATAAAAAATAAATAATACTGTTTACCACGAATCTATTATATATATCTTTTTAATATCTGTACACGAGTAGCTCTTTTATAATAAGAAACTTTTTTTTTTTTGACACCATAATTACTATTACAAACATATTAATTGTACTGTTAATGTTAGCATTGAAATTCCAAAGTCTTTATGAAGCTTGGTAAAATTGATCCAATAAAAGTCAATCGAATCATTTTTCTCTCGTACAAGCAGCTCTTGGTATATTTAACATTTGTGACATTAAAGATTATTAGAAATCTTTACCAGGCTGCTTATCGATGCATTTTCCTGCTCTTGGTAATGCCATTTCAAAACAATTGGATCCCTATATAATAAGAATTGAACCTTTGGAGAAAATAATGATTATAACGCTGAAATTGAACGACCTCGATTGTTTTGTCAAATAATGCTCAATCGTTATCATTGTTATTATAATCCGGTTGCAAGCCACTCATTGGGAAATCCTAATGCCGAGAGGAGATAAATCACAGTCCGCTAAATCTTGTCAAGTACCCTCGCTATTCGATGGCAGTATTCAAGATCGATACCTCGATGAACCGTCCGTCTAATCTCGTCTATCTATCCTTTGTCTTTCAAAAAAGAAAAAAAAAAAAACCTCGACCTCTTCGCGAGGGCGGCTACGCGAATTTTACCAAACATTCGCGAACGACATTTCTCGCCTAACTCAGCATTCAACTCGATCTCGATCGCGAAATAAACGCGCGACATCGGCCCTCTCGCTCAACGTAAGGCCGTAAAATTTTTCCACACGACCGACCGACAGCGCGGCTCTTCGCCGCGATAATCGATCGGGGAGCACTGTTTCGAGAGTCCGTTTTTCGTCGCGAATCGCCAATAAGTGCCGACGATACCGATGGTTTTAAGCGATCGTTTAAAATTATACGCTCTCTCGTCGATACAGACCGTATCGAGATTAATCGATCGGTCGTATCGCGGCGACGTAGGAAAATTACACCGACGCGCGAATGGACCTTATCGATTGAAGACGGTTCTTCGTGATTTCCTTTATCGTGCAATGATTCATTTAAGCTTTTACACGGATATTTCCGGAGTTTGTACAGATTCAACGAATTAGTTTTGAATTACCGCTTCCGCGACAATTTACTCAAACTGATGTTCCCATAATAAGCTCTGAGCTTGGCATTTACTTAGATCGGAAAAAGAACCAATGACTATAACATATCGTTTTTTTTTCTAATGTTTTTTTTTCTCTTATTGTCATCAGGCATGGATACGAGATAAGAACATCTTCGATTACGTCCAATGGTTTCTTACATAAATTTCTATTAAATCAATTCATTTTCTTCAATAACATCACGCGGTGATTCAATTATCGCGTTATTAGCATCGCTATATATATATAAAGAAAAGTATCGTTGCTGTAATTACTTTTAATATTACACTGTTACTCTCGTTATCTCGATGTATAATTCATTCCGACTCGTATATCGTAATTTCAG
Organism: Sycobia sp. Sy_11; assembly: GCA_018907035.1. Classification (NCBI taxonomy): domain Eukaryota; kingdom Metazoa; phylum Arthropoda; class Insecta; order Hymenoptera; family Epichrysomallidae; genus Sycobia; species Sycobia sp. Sy_11. The sequence goes on along the minus strand of JACCIC010000090.1, from coordinate 594,429 downwards.
TTGAGGTGTCGAAAAGCACCCGAGAATATTTCTACTTTTCCCCTTTTTTTCACTTCAAACGATGTCATTTCAAATGCGTCAATACGATTAATTTAAAAGATAATAGATCGAGTAATAGACCAAAGAAAGAAGGCGAATACAATATTCCTGGAATGTGTTACGTTTGCATTCGACAAACATCGGTTAATTAAGGTATATAGCGGTGACATGGTTCGACCACGAGTTTGGTAAAAAAAAAAATTCAACGAGACTCCACCTACTGGTCAGTGACGAAAAAAATCAAGTCTGATTTAAAGAACGATGTAAAAAAAAAAAAATTGTTTTAATGCACATAACTCAAAAACCTTCGGATTTTATTATAATTGGTCCGATCCTCCCTAAAATCGACCACCCTGTTCGTGAATTGGGAATTTTCCTCGTATTTTTGTCCACACCATCGCGCTCGACGATCTGTCAACGCTAAATGATCCGACCGCTATGTTAGCAAGATTCCTGGAAACCGCATAAATAATTACAAAGGAGTTTCTGAATATTAAATTGAATTTTTTTATTTCAGTGAATTATTGCCGAACAAAAAAAAAAGAATGAAGAAGAATTATAACGTCGATAAGAGACAATAAATTTCATTAACGAGTCTGCCCGTTTCAAAAAGTTTCGCCGTATGTTTTTCTTTTTTATGTCGAATATTAAGAAAATGTCTTCGTCTGTCAGATATACATACTTATCGCTTAAAAATATTTGAAAGTATATATATATATGTATGTATATAATAGGTCGACGAGAGCTCATCGAGATGCCGCCAAGAAATTCCGGGAGTCGCGAATATTTCAAATTCCCGAATTCTTTCCCCAAACGGCGCGATACTTCGCAGCGCCCGCGGCAGCGAGAGAGAGAGAGAGAGAGAGCGGCGTATGGAGATAAATAAAGAAATATGATAATGAGGCCTAAAGACGTAGACGATGACTGCTGCTGCTCTCTTTCTCTCTCTTCTCTCTATCTCTCTCTCTCTCTCTCTCTCTCTCTCTCTCTCTCTCTCTGTCTCTGTCTCTCCCTGCCCCCCTCACTATTAACCACGGGAACGCGCGGCATTGACACGCCCCCACTCGTAATTCGGACTCATTTGCCAGTTGCGCGCTCTAACACACGTATACGCGCACATAATACATATTCACGCTTGCACATGCCAAGGAAACGAGGTGTATACATCCGCATACATGCATACATACATATGTATACATATGTCTATATATACATATGTATACGAGCGCGGCAGGGCTTGAATGCACGCGAGAAACGTGTTTTTCTGACGCATAGACAATTAGGATGTGGTGCGCAAGAGAGAGAGAGAGAGAGAGAGAGAGAGAGAGAGAGAGGGGGGGGGAGAGAGAAAGAAAGAGAGAGATCGGTATATAATAAAAGGTGCGCGCACCTCATCAATCTGCGGCAGGTCATCCCGTTCCCCTTCCTTAATAAGCCTTTGATATGAGCATTGCGCGCTCGTTTTTCCTATTCACATCCTTTCCTCGGGCTTTTTTCCAGGGATGGACGGTCGGGGCGGGGAGGGATTCGTGCGCGAGGAAAAATTAAGAGCGCGATCACGGAATCTCCGACGGGGAAAGAACAGTAAAAGAAAAATAAAATACAAAGCGGCACAATGCTTCGCTCTATCGAGCAATATGTCATGCTAATTGGATAGGTCAAGCACGAATTTCTACTTACATGTGCTTCTCTCTCTCTCTCTCTCTCTCTCTCTCTCTATATATATATATATATATATATATATATATATATATATATACATATATATTTAGAGTCCTATTCAATAATTCCTCACTACTCAATTCCCGCCCTCCTTAATCTCTATGGATTCTAAACAAGCCCCGGACTCGTGATTTATTTTAATCGTTTTCCCCATCTTGTGCTTTTTTTCTACTATTCATCGCGCGCGCATACTATCGCGGTCACGCTATGATTTCAGAGAGCACGAGAGAGACAGAGAGAGAGAGAGAGAGAGAGAGAGAGGGAGAGTTTTTTTTCAACCTTTTCGTTTAATCCATGCGCGCGTTCTTGGCATCGATCAGCCTTGATTTTTAAGTGTATGATAAAAAAAAAGAAGTCAGAAAAAATGAAGCTTTGTCGGACCTTCGAACGAGCGAGCTGTTATGAAACTGGGCGGCTAATATAAGTGCGCGCGTAGCCCGAATTACGAATGGAATATCATATATGAACGGGCCATTTTTTTCAAACCTGACGTAAGAGCGAGAAGCGGAAGTGTTTTATTTCTAAACCTATCTGTATGTATGTATTATGTATATATATATATATATATATATATATATATATATATATATAAATTTCTGCCCCATTAATTCGCTCTTAAAAATCGGCACAGATCTTCGAGCATATATACATATTATATGGGGTAAAAATTCATCAGTCGCACTTTTTTCATCTTTTTTATTTCATGGATAATTCGGACGACTTATTCGTTTCTGTTTGAACACCGAGGCTCAATGACAGCGGGCGCATTATAACCGCCAGTTTGTTCCTTTTTTTTTCGTCACTCCGTGCCGCTGCGATCCTGCACGATGCCAAAAGCTGCCGGAGGAGTTGGCGCGCCGAAAATAGATTTACGCACCCGTCTCGGTTTTTACCGAGTATCATCGCGCCAAGAAGGGGTCCGATCGTCCTCCGGTTTTTTTTCGTCCTCTGCCCCCCTTCCCACACCGCTCTCCCCGCCTCCCTCACCCCCGCATTCCGGGCTACCTTGCACGCGCGCCGCGGTGTCATCAATCGAGAAAATTGGACGGAGGGAGCGAGCGGCTGGGAGAGAAATTTCTCGGTACAAATCGGTTTTGTCGGACGGTCGTGGGGGCGCCCCTGTCGCCGGTGGCGCTCCCTGGGGGCTCGCCGGTACAGCAGCCCCGTCCACTCGGGCTCTTCGCCGGGACTATTTAATGACGCTGCTACACGGACCGGCTTCCTTCTACCTATATATATATATATAAGGTATATTATAACAACACCGCGCGAGAAAAGGCGCTAACGAAGCTCGGAATTTCCTGCCCACCGCGTGGACCCGGCGTATATGCTTATTATAATATGCGCGGGCAGAGAAAAAAGAATGAAGTATCTGTAAAAGAAGAGGGGATATCGACGCATTACATCGATCCTTTAGAGAGGGGGTGTGACGTCCGCAGCCTAGATATAAATATATGTGTGTGTATGTCCATACACACACGCACATACGCACGCACACGCGCGCGCGCGCACACACACACACACACACACACACACACACACCACATATCCGCGAAGCTCGCGCGAATGAGCCCCGGATAGAGGTTAATAGCTGTTAGCGCTCCGAGGAGCGCGAGAGAAGGAGAGGTCGAGGGGGGTGTTGGTGTTGGAGGTGGTGGTGGTAGTGGAGGAGAAGGAAGAGCGATAAAGAACGAGGGAGAAGGAGCGAGTGCGGCCGCGGCGGTCCCTTGATTACAGAGCTCGGGATCCCTCTCCGCACTCTCGCTCTCACCTCGGGAGTGAGTGAGCGAGAGAAAGAAAGAGAGAGAGGGGGGAGGGAGGCTCGCCTCTCTGAGCAGCCGCGCCGCCACGCCGGTCGTCGCGGCCGTTCGACCGATTCACCTCGGCCGTATCGCCGCGTATAGTTCACGCCAATTTGGTCCCCCCGCGTCAGTTTGTCCAATCGTAAGAGGTGTCGTAAGACGCCACTCACCGTCGCGGTGGTCCCTCTCCCTCCGTCGCCCCAACCTCCGTAGAACCCTTTAGCGAAACTATACGGATTCTCTTTCCGATATTTTTCTCTATAATAGTATAAGTGTCCGTCGGGGCTCTCTACGGAGGCAGTTTTGTTCCGCGTGGCTTAACCTTCTATATATATATATATATATATATATATATATATATATATATATATATATATATACACATTCTAAACGGCTCTTGAGGTATGCGAGCGAGAGGTGCCGATGTATATTATATACCGCGGGAACGACGTGTCAGAAGAATTTAACGACGAACGACGGGTAACGGTCAAATTATGGGGTCATGAATTTAAAATTTAATCGTGAAATTTTTTAGATCACTACACTTTTACACATCGATGAATCGTAGAAATTGCTATACGCGTGTCCAAAGATTGAAACTCTAGCTAGTTCGCTTTGCAAATCTAATTGTTAGCAACATATTGTTTCGTTATTAACTTAGCGTACGTACTTCCACAGAATATCTATCGGTTTAACAATTCAGATGATTTCCTGGCATCACTGTAATTGCTCAACATCCGGAAGGACAAAATTGCGAAAGATCGTGCAAATGGAAGAGTCAATCTAAATTCACAATTTAGTATGATTGCGCGTGATTACAAATCCATTTCTTTCTTCAAGGTATTTTTGTTCTATAAAATCATAAAAACAATTCGGAAAGTATCTTGCGTAACGTGAATTTTTGAGTTTTCAAAATGCTGATTTTCAGAAATACCTTTTTGTATGATTTTGTGGGAGTATGAATCCATTTCCTTCTTCACTGTCATTATTATCCTTTAAATGTTTATGAGAATCCGGAAGATCTCAATTACCTCCGTAATCTTCATCACCAACATTCTTCAGCTTTCAAGATGATGAAATTGAAAGGGATCTTGTAAGCGAAAATCATAATAACTTCAGAATTGCCCATCATTTCACGTGATTTATCACATCAAATTCATAAAAACCATTTTACATGCCTTAAATTTGTTTAAATTCTGTACTCTTACTCGATTTCTTGAAAATATATTTTATTTCTTTTGTGGAATGTTTGAAACCTCTGCAATAACACACACTGATTTGTTGTAGCGTTGATTTATTGATTTCTCAGATTGAATTGAAACTTCTCATCTCTGGTGACAAAAGTAGAAAGAATATCTTTTACTATTTTTCTTTTTCTGGTATATTTTTATCTCCAACACGAAATTCAACTAAGACCAAGACCAACTAAGACTAAACCCGAATTCAATTTCAATCCAATTTCAAATCCGAATCAATACCTCGCGTGAACAAATCCAGAGAGTCTGAGAAAATTATTTAGAGAAAAGTTAAATTTGATTCATTGTAAAGCAAATGCTTGCGACCGCAAATTACGCTTTATTATAAATTCATTTCATAAATAATTACGATCTAAGAGATCTAGTTTTTCTTAACACAGATGAATTATTCCGAGACATCTGGTATGAACGATGAGAACTTTAGTTTGATAAACACAGTTTGGGTCTAACGTGAATAAAAACTTTGGTGATCCAAGCCGAATCTGTTCGAACTTTGTCTTAATATACATCAGACATTCTTGATCCAAGTCCTCTCTTCATATCATGAAGTTTACAGGATCATGTACATATGCATCGAGAAACATTAAAGATACTCGGATGACTAAGTTAGTTTGGGAGTTGAAATTTTTATATTTAAGTTGGGCCTCGACCAATTATCGTCCGGTTTTTCATTCAGTCAGTCCAGCTGCGTCTGACTTTAGGAGAGCTAACTAATGCCTCGACACCCCTGACATTGACTAATTTATTCGAGCCAAATTTATCTACAATTGAAACCACAACGTATTCGGTACTTGGAAGAATTTTACATCCCTTGCAATCTCCGGCCAATTAAGTCTTCGGCCCCCTCCTCCTTCATGCACAGACATCAACGAGCGCGCATGAACGAGGGAAGAGGTCAGCCCGTCTCTTATATGTAGGTCGGGATATCGCTCGAGCACCGCACGGTCTCCCCGCCCTCGCTCGCCTCCTCATCGTGTCCCGATGTCCCAACTATATACGCAAATCCTTAAAAGAAAGAAAAAAAAAAAAAAAAAAAAAAAAAAAAAAAAAAAACAAGTGACGCGCCCGTGGCTCGGTTGCTCTCGTTGCGCGGTCATATACAGTTCGCGACGTATGTGAGTTTCTAGTAGACGAGCCGGGCTCGTTCTCCGCTTCCCCAGTGAAGGCGCGGGGACGCGAGCGTCGCGCGTGCGTGTATGTGTGTGTGAGAGAGAGAGAGAGAGAGAGATAAGAGAGAGAGAGAGAGAGAGAGAGAGAGAGAGAGAGAGAGAGAGAGAGAGAGAGTGAGAGACAGATAGCGCGTATGTGCGCGCGCGCGTGTGTGCGTGTGCGTCGGCTCGAGTGCAGATTAGAGGCTTCAAGATAATTAAGTAGCCTCTTGAAAATACGCCCCGGCTATACGCGCGCACGCGCGGCCTCACGTACAAGCTGCCGGCGCTGCCGCCGAGCGCTCTCCTACCGGCACCAGGAAAGAGCAAGAGAGAGAGAGAGAGAGAGAGAGAGTGTGAGTGAGTGAGCCGGGCTCTCGACAACCTGTCGAAATAAACTCTTTTTTACGCTCGCCAAATGAGCCCTCGTCTCTCTCCCCCTCTCCGTCTCTCTCTTTCTTCTACACGCGAGCTCATGTATAGACACACATACCTTGATCATTCTCTCTCTCTCTCTCTCTCTCTCTCTCTCTCTCAGTTTATCTTCCTGCTCTCCGAATTCCAGATTTATGGATTAGAGCCGCCGCGTCCACCGTTGCCGCTGAGCTGCCACCGCCAACAACGCTCGCATATTCAATGTAGCCAGGATCGTTAGGATCGCGGACACACTTCGGATCGATAAATCAGGGTATCGTCAGGTATATACAAGACCGAGAAGGGAACAGAGAGAGGGAGAACGTGAGATGAAGTCGGGCGGAGCGCGAGAGGGGAGGTCGAGGTGGCTGGCGGGGAGGTTTAAGTCGAACGAGAGGAAGGGGGATATCCGCGTGCTCGTAATTTCTCCCTTTCGGTGTGTCGGCTTTCTTTCTCTCTCTCTTTCTCTCTTTCTCTCTACCTCTCTTTCTCTCGTCGCGCCTCGAGGATTTCTCGGGTATACCGAGAAAAGGAGCGAACCTTGCGCCGCTCGCGCCCGCGCGCTCATTGCACGGGGGTCGGCGTTATTAGTGAGCGGGTAATCGTAGAAGGTGTGATTCTGACGCGTCCCGATGTTGTTGCCGCGGCGAACTGGCTGCCGCTCTGCTCTCTCTCTCTCTCTCTCTTCCTCCCTCTCTTTCTCTCTCACTCGCTCCTTCATGCTGCTCGCGAATAAGTAAGAGAGACAGTGAGGGAGGGAGAGGGAGAGAGAGACAGAGAGGGCAAGAAAGGCTCTGTGAAAAGAGACTGCGAGGAGAGGAGAAGAAAAAAGGCCAAGGCGAAAGGGGTGGGAGAAGATCAAACGAGCCGACGAGCCACGGGGTGGTCTATCCTCTCTCTCTCTCTCTCCCTCCCTCCCTTCCGCTCAGTATCTATCTCTCTCTCTCTCTCTCGCTCTCTTCATCCTGCTCTCCTTCGTCTTCCTCCACTTCTTCATTCTCCTTCTCGTCTTCGTTTTCTTCGGCTCGTCTGCATTTACTTCTTCCTACTCCATCTTTTCCTCTCGCTCCTCCACCAACACCCCCTCTCCCTCGTCATCTTCCGCGCGGTTCCACTCACACCTGTATTATATATTATTCAAATTTCCGTGCTCGCCTCTCCTGCCGCTCTCCTCCTCACCACCCCTTCATGTCACTTTGTCTCAGAGACGGACGACTATATTTGTTGATGATGCGCGCTCGCGTCGTAATGCGCAAGAGTGGGATGGACGTGATACACTTATGATTCGCTCCATCCTTCTCCCCTGACTCTCTCTTTCTCTCTCTCTCTCTCTCTCTCATCTCTCATCCTCGCTCCTTCCACGACATTTCATTTTGTTAATCTCAGCCTTTGACCCGCTCGCTTGACATTATCATTTCCGAGAAATCTTAAGAGCCTCCTAATAGGTCGGACCAGTCGAATGTGCGTGCCAATCAAACTCTCCTTTACCAGAACGAAGTATGCGAGTACAACTTCATCCGTAATGGTTAAGCCATCAAATTTTGTTTAAGGCATTCACCGATATATAAAAGCATGAAACTCGCGCAATGCATATATGTAAACGTACGCTGTACACCTTGCCTCATTAATCTGGACAGCAGATGAGGAAACATTCATTAAGTATTTTATGAAAACGCACGAGCGAGTACATAATTTTAGCGCATTAATATTGATCAAGTCGTTAGTAAAATTAAATTTACGACACACGAAATACCAGATAAAGCGATAGCGTATGCTTCATTTTGAGCGCACCGTTCGTGCCGAATATGTATGGGCACAAGTTTTTGAATGTATGAATATTCGAATTTCACCGTGTTACTATACATATTCAAATACATCATATAAATATATGTGGATGTATTGCTTATAATGGGAATGAAGTATTATTCGTGAAATATCTTAAGTATGTGGAATGTGTTATACACAATGATAATGAACTCATCGATTCTATTGGAATTAATATACTTATGTTTCTGTTTTGTTCTTTTTATATGATTATTTTTTGTTCCATTGAATAATTAATATTTTTATTAATTTAATTGAAGATTTGTTAATTACTCGACTTGTCACAAAATTATCGTTCCTCGTCCCTTATAGTATTCTCATTTTGATCATATCCTTACAGTAAGGAATAAGCCGCAGAGATCCAGATTATGACTGGCAGCAATCACAAAGGAAATTCTAGCAATGAGCAAAACGTTAGATTTCCTATACTATTGTACATTTCATAAGTTTGTATACTACAAGATTTAATTTGTTTCCACATATAGTTTGTTTACAATAATCTTTGGAATAGGCGTCTTTTATGTTATTCGTTACAATTAAAGAACTATCATGTAATAAGGAAATTCTTCATTCTAGATTGGATTGACTCCGAAACAAATTTAACCTTAAGTAGAGAAATCATTGAAAAAACATGTAATATCGTATTTGAATATATAGACGAATAAAGGTGAACCTAACTTGAAACTAAATGAACATTGGGAGAAAGGATGTTCAAAATCTTGAACAAAGAATTAAGAATAGGAAAGTTCAGCGTATAATATCTACCACATTTGTCGAATACTTACGCCGAAAATCAATGTGGAAACAATTTTCGCAAAAATCTTTCAACCGATTCAATAGGAATCCAACCGATTGTCTACGACAATTTGTTAATATGGATTAAGCATAGACCAGGATTACATACCAGAAACGAGATAGCGGTCGAAACATTGGATTTAAGCCGGTACAGTTCAGCGCCAAACAAGGTGAGAAGGACGTATACGAATATTGTTTCAATCTTCCGTAGATTATGCAGAAAAATAAAAATGATTCTTTAACCAAGTATTTTATAGTATTTCAATGTTAGACTGTGAACTTTTCACCGTCCCTTGGTACAAAGGCAGCCTCAAACGTGTCTTCCTCTCCCCCATGCGGTTGGCAGCCCACCGCCGTACCACGATTATTGGAGACTTTCGAGAGACGAAGATCCTCGACTTTGTGGGCCTGTTATTGAGGAGGATATAGCTGTTATTATCAACGACCCTTCGCTTTTAGTGTAAGAGCTTCACACTAATCTCCGTAGCTGCTGGTTCTGGCTGTATGATCACCAGAACACCTTTAGCGTATACAGGATGCTCGAATCTATTCTGACCAAATATCACTGGCTTCTTACTCGTTCGTACTCGGCACCTGCAACCATTTTATTTCACTGCTATAACTTTAAGTCTCAAGAACCCACTTGATCTAAGGTATCCTATATTTCCCTAAGAGATATCTTATCCGCTATATGTCGCGGCTTATCTACCGATAAAAGATAAGTTAATGACATTCGTATTAAACTATTTATAAATGAGTTTATAGCACCCTCCTTAATTGGGGCAAGCGAATTAAGAATTGTGCAAGTTTCCAGAGTGATAAAAACATGTTTTATGATATAATATGAGTAAAAAATCGTAGCATGCGCGAGATGTAAAAGTTGTTTTTCTGGCGCTAATTATCTCCATCGGTAAGTCGTGTATGGGAAATAATTGAACAAGCACTTTAAATGCGAACAAATAAATTTTTCGTTATGGTGACATGAATAATTAAAGCACGCATTGATATATTAAAAATCCAATGCATACAATGCACATTACGTTTCCAATCTTTTGCAAATTCTTTCATCTGGATTTATTAACTGTACTGCTTTAATCCATTGTTTTTCTCTTAATTCAATAGTAAATTCCATCTATTGATTCTATTTTTACTTTAAAAAATTACATGATTTTATGTAATACAGAGACATGTGGCCAGTGTATTACTTTTGAGACTAGTCTTAAGGCTAATCATAAAATTATACATGGACTTTTTTTTATCTCGCTACGGGCACCCTCCATCACCCAACTTCTCGTGATTGAATATCTTTTTCAATCTGCCGAAGCTTCTCGAATTTACTTCTGCAATTATTTACGATGAGAATTTAATACGCATCACGTATTCATATCGACGCACTCTAAAAAAATTTCACGCCGTTATATCTGCTAACGATTTTCAGTTATAAGAGCGATATCCTTATTCTCCTAGGGTAATTTTGCGGCTCTGATAATGCGCTACTATACAGTATTCAATTTCATTAAATCATCATAGTAGCCAAGCTTGAATACTGAAGCATTGATCTGTAGTTTCATGTACACGATTGTAAATCACTAATGTCGGCGGAACGATTGTTTTGATCTTGATTCTTTTCTGTTATAAATTTATTCTTTAGTTTTGTATTATATATTTTTTTATAATTAAATTGTTAAAGATACATTTTCTCTTATTATGAAACACTGAATAACGTTTCATAGCCAGCTAATCCTACAAATGATCTTATTATTTTTTTCAATCTGATACTTTTAATAGAAATCCTGGCAGAAAACTGATCATTTTCAGTCGGTGCAAAAGTAGTTCAATAGTAAAAATAGAATTTAATATCACAACTAGAATACAGGCAAGTCATAGAATTCAACATGTAAGTAAAATTAAGAAGGTATAGACTAGTATTGAAGATGGAACCTTGTTTCAGACTAGTGGATAAAAATTGTATGTCGAATGAAAGTTTTAAATTACTACAATGTAAATTTTAAATATTTAGACATCGATAATATTATGTTACTTGTTTAATTAAAAAAAATTTAATAAGATAACATAAATTAAAAACTTTATTCGAATTAAAAAATTATATAGGAGGATTTCTTCATTCGATTTTTTCATCCTTAAAATGAGGTAATAATTAGTTTTTCAAATTTTTATCTTAGATGATATTATTTAATATCTAAAATTCATATAAAAAATGACTATTCCTTGTGTTCTTATACGTATTTTAATATTGGTTATTTTAATATCGGAAAAAACGTTTCATGTGTTTTCAATTATTACCGAATATAAACCACTCTGTTTTCGAGACATCTATCTATTAAAATATCTTGTTCGTAGCATAAAAATCGAATCGATTGCTGACAGGGATTTAATACCTTATTTTTTTAGTCAGTCACATGGTCATTCATCCTAGATATTATGTTTCAATTTAGAACGAACCGCATTGTCTTACATATTATAATTTTCTTTCAATGTTTCCATAGCAAGTATAACGTACTGCGAATAAAAACGTATATATGTCTTTTTATCAAGTACTGATTCTTCAAAGATTACTGCGAAATTTATTAGTTGAATTGGCCAAAAATTCTCATTGATCATCGGGCCTGGTAAATGGGGCTTTTCTCATATCACGCTTTTGCATATGGATTCATTAAAATCCCGACTTTAAACTTTATGATAATAATGCTTCTTACTACTGGAGTTGATCTATTTGATCCTCAATCAACGATAATCGGTGCTAAACGCGTTGAGCTATTAACTACCATTCCGGATTATTCGCCTCCTTTTATTACGATTAATGCGGGACTTCCATATTGCGATACTCGTGTACTTTCGCATATTATCCCGTCGTCCTCTAATTCCACTATAATTTTATTTAATGCATCTCTATCAGTATTTCATAATCTCTAAAGTTTCATTTCAATTCTGTTTTTTTTTTCACTATCTGATATCTTCTTGGAGTATTTCTTTTAACTCATGCGCATTAAGCGTATAATTATTTACAGCCATTTATTATTTATAAAATGTTTTTGTAAAGTAAAAGTAACCTTTAAATTATCAGATATAGCGCCAATTCAACAGATTTCGTAAAATATGTGGATAATAAAATGTATTTTATAGCATAATTGGTACAATAACAAATGATTGTTTATTATCATCCGGCTACAGCTGCATTTATTTTTCCGTACCGACATAACAGTTTTAGATCAATTTACAGGCGTGAATGTTTTCTTATACCAATAATTTTCTTCTGTATGATTATAACTTTGATAATTATTTACTATATACTTTTTATTTAACCAAGCATTTCTTTGAGTATCTTTTACAACATTTAGAATATGAATAGTGATATGAAAATTTTTTCTCTTTTAACTCGTCATCGTCTTTTTCATCCTAATATCCTATGAAATTTTATGAAGTCTTAATTGTTTCTATCGCAACTGATTTTAAGCAATCGTACAAATTGACATTGTTTTTTTTTTATAATTAATGAGATTATTAAAAATTGCTCTTTACGAATTTCATAAATTAAAAACTTATACAATTTGGTGTTTGGGAAATTTCTTAGGATTTAAATGGTTTACTGTTTTATTTTTTTCTCTCCAAATAACATTCGAATTATAACAGCTGACATTATTTACTGTACTATCCTGATCTACTGTACTTCTCCTGACCATTCATACAATTCACACACACTTTCGCTCTCGTGCGAATTATCAAACAATCGCGATAGTAAATGCATCCTATCAAATCCATCGAACCACTGCATAATACATACATTTTTTCTTTCATCGATCAGACCCCGGTAAGATGTTTTCATTAGCACAGTGTTTTAATTTTTTTTTTTTGAACCTCCACTTGAGAATAATCGCAGAAGTGATCTGGTGGATTTGCGCAAAATCAAACCCCGCAATCTTTCGCGATTTGTTTTTCAGAATGTAAATTCAGAAAACGATGGACGTTGATCGTCGGATGATATGGTCGTTATGTTTCGTTGAACTTCTTAGAACTCGATTGTTCTTGCTGCGAAGTCACCATCGTCCACGTGTCCAATTATCCATTAATTATGCACGGGCGTTCAGCTGACCATCATATTCCTCCCGCACCTGTGCCATTCGCATTATAGGACAAAAAGTGGCCTACTTGCTAAAAAACCACAACTATTGCTCTACTCGCAGTAAGGTTCGACTAGCACTCGTCACGCTTAAAAGTACAACAATCCGTATTTTTGGAGAATTGCCAATGGCGATCGCCGACGCGCGCAATTCAGTCAACGCGCCAATAATGGACACGGGAGACGATAATAATAAGAGATTCGCAAGCGGTTCCGATCGATGATATAGGAGGGAAACGCGTACGAGAGTCTGACGTGGCCGAGGAATTGATCATTTATTAATCGATAATCAGCCACAGTTTCTTCATGTATTCGTACGCGAAAAAAAAAAGTTGGGACTTGCTTCCGCGATATTCGGCCCCTCTCCCTTTTGAGAAAATTCGAGCGTAATTTATTATTGTTGTTCTATTTTAACATAAAATAAATTCTAGAACACTTTTAAAAACCAAAAATATATGAATTCCATCAAAATTTCGCCGATTACAATCAAGTTACGGAGATCTTTTATCTAGATTCTTGTAAGTACTAGTCCCGTGTAAGATGGACTCTTTGCTATTGTCCTAGGCCTAAAACCTAGAAAAATGAATTAAAAATATAAAAAAACGTATTGTTTTCCTAGATTATCGATTAAAAAAAAAAAAAACATCATCTGGTAAAATGCCTATAAATCAATCTAAAACATAATGAGAAGATTCCACGCAGTTTTAATAATACACAAGCCGCTATATATAATTATACTTGACCATTTATAAATTACTATTCAACCAATCCTCTTTATCGAAGCTATAAGGACGAGTATATATATATATATATATATATATATATATATATATATATATATATATTCTTGAGCGATTAACACACCTCTCTCCCTCGCTTATATCATTGAATGCTTAAATAACTAACGGGGCACGATCGAAAATTATTAACTACGATATATACACGTTCAATTTCAATCAAGAATGTTGATTAATTAGCATTTATTATCTCGCAGGAGGGGGGGGGGGTGGGAGAGGGATCCTTCTAGCGAACTATAGGCTATTATTATTCATCGTTCAATGACGGATCGAACGAGATTTAACCTTTTTAGATTTTCTTTTCTCTGTTTCTTTCGTTTCTCTTCTCCTTCTCCCCTCGTTACAAAGCCAAGGAAATCTCTAATGGCCGGCCCGATGTCAAGATCTAGCCGCGTTAAAAGCGACCGATTTCCAGATCGAGCCGTTTTACTGACCGCTAAGTATCGAAACACGCATCCTTTTAAAAAGCCCCCCCCCCTCTGCCGTATAATTGACGCGCAACGCACATTTGATTTTTCCCGCGTCGGCGTCGGCCTTTTTACTCGGTTCGATAATCAGGCCGTAAACGTAACTGTAATATATACAAGCAAAAGCCGAAATAAAATATTATATCACGGGGCGCTGTGAAAGAGGTTGTAAATTTTTTTAATATTATTTATTTTTTTTTTTTATTCTCACGCAACGCGGGTCTCCTTTCGTCCGACTCCACATTATAATACTCTCTGGAAAATTACTTAACCTATAAAGTGACGTTATAGATTAGCATACCGAGTTAGCACCTGAAACGGTTCGCGCGACGATCACCTATGTGTTTCCTGCATTCACACACACACACACACACACACACACACACAAGCACGCATGCACACACATACACACACACGTGCATCTATATATTGTAATAAAGATAAATTGTTAAAAATCTCGCGTGCAATAGCGCATTTGCTGTATGTATATCTATATACTGGTAAGGTACGGAGGCATTTAAATGGATTTGAGATAAATTGCATGTATTATACGTAATAGTGCGCAAATAAGTATCTAGTTTATTTATTGTGCAATTTGCGAAAGAAGCGGGACTCAAAGTTTATTTTTATTATGTATATATGTATGTATGTAGATATATATATATATATATATATATATATATATATATATATCCCGAGCAATCTCTATAACTCAATGACTAATCGGATTATAAGAACTACTCAGTGGTCGTACGCCAGGAGAAATTGGAGACTTCGTCATTTTTTTTTTTGTATTAAACCCCAGGTTTTTTAAGAAATTTATTCCGCATCTTCCACGAATATCGCAACTATGTTGCTCCTGTCGTCAAATTAACATTCCGTAGATTCGTATATATATATAGAAAGATACACATATGTACATACATATGTATGTAAAAAAATATACACATATATGTATGAATACATATATATATATATATATATAAAATTTAAATTGACATCATCGATCAAATAGATTGGGACGCGATGACGTTTTAAATTATGATAAAGATATTCCGATCGACCGCGTACAGGTGTACGCGCGTATATAAAGATAGTAAAATAATTTATTCCAACGAGCTGGATATATACATAATGTAGGCTGTAAAACTTTAATGTCTTTCAATTAAAAAGCGTAATGCGCTAATAGCTTTTCCGATATTTCTTTCGCGCGCGCGCGCGAGCCTTCCGTTTTTACAATCTTGCACGCTGCATAAATCTATAATTCTCGAGAACGTGATAATAATTCGTAATCGCAAGATTTGAAATTATGGTACACAAAGCTCTTGGTATACCCCCCGCGCGCGCGCGCGCGTGTGTCTGTGTGCGTGCGTATGAATGTAGAAACGCGCTCCTTGGATCGATAATTTAAGACAGAAGCAAATTATAAATGTATAAACTTTCGGCCAATGGATCGACCGTACCGCGTCTTCCAGAGAGGGATCGGTAATTCAGCGCTTATCCCTCAGACCCGAACGACTCCCCGAAATTTTCAGCCCCATCGTCTGCCGTCTGTGTCTCCGTCGTCGTGGTCGGTGGTCAGAAGAGGTTAAAGGCTATAAGTTATGGTCACAGAGATAGAGAGAGAGAGAGAGAGAGAGAGAGATGAGCGGAGGTGGGTAGGGGTGGGATAGGTGCGACAGAATAGTTGAAACGGGGTGGAAGAGGGAGAGAGGCTCGTAATTCATGGTGAAATCGGCAGAGAAGGGCAGAGCGATTAATGGAGAAGAGCTCCGCGAAGAAGCGGAGGGGGGGGGGCAGAGATATGACGCGAGAGCGAGGAGAAAGAAGTAAGTGGGACGCTCGCTCCGGCTGAGGTGTCGATGCCGATGTGTGCTCGCCTATCGTTCCTCTCTATTACCCCTCCTTCTCCGCCCCCCCTCTCTCTCGCCCGCGTCATTTTAATAAATTCGCAGCAAATCACGGAGAGGGAGGCGATTTTAGTTGCAAATCCCGCGGCTCTCGGGCGTCGCGCGCGCGAGACTGAGTGAGAGAGAGAGAGAGAGAGAGAGAGAGAGAGTGAGAGGGAGAGAGAGACGGAGACACCGACAAAGGGGCCGCGGCTCTGTTCAAAAGAACCGCGCTCTCTCTTCTAATGCCCGCGCGCGCGTGTATGTATACTGCTTCGAGCTCTCTGGGCGGTGTCCCCCCTCTCTCTCTCTCTCTCTCTCTCTGTCTCTCTCTCTCTCTCTCTCTCTCTCTCTCTCTCTCTCTCTCTCACTCACTCTCTACACCATTCGCGAGCTATGCGCGCCTTTTATTTCTTCTTCATTCCTTCCATAGCCACCTCCCACCCATCCCTTTACCCGCTCCCTCGTCGGCGGTGCATCGAGTCCGCGCACCGCATTATACGCGGTAAACACTGCACCGCGCCTCGTGCATGTACCCGCGATTATCATACAAACATGGACGACTAGACCGCGACGATGCCGGAAAAAGTGACGGGCGCGGGGGGGGGAGGGGCTGCAGGGTGGGGGTGGATAGGGAGTTGGAGGGGACGAGCGAAGCGCGCAGGCAAGCAAGATAAGAAGACAAAGAGGAGGAGGACGAGGAGGAGGAGGAGGAGGAGGAGGAGGAAGAAGAAGTCTGCGGTCGCGCCAAGCTCGCGGGCAGCACCGCATCCGAGAGCGCTATCTTGGCTAATCGCTCATCGCGAGAGCTGCCGCTGCTGCCGACGCCACACCGCCGCCGTCGTTGTACCGCATCACGTATATATATATATATATAATATACACCAGTATATAGTCGTCATCCAAAAGGCGCAGGGGCGAAGGCACTGCTGCAGCTTGGGCGAGCGCGTGTGCAATCCCCGCGCCGTGTCGGGATCGTGCCCCGCGGCCGGATCCCCGCGATCTCAGCTGTCCCGACGGTGGGGGTGGGAGAGAGAGAGAGAGAGAGAGAGAGAGAGAGAAAGATAGAGAGAGGGGTGCTGTCGGCTACGACGGCCAGCGAGCGGGGCGGGCGAGCGAGCGTTCCGCTTCTTTTCCGGTGATTGACCAGCGGAATCGACGCGGAATTATATATATATATATATATATATATATATATATATATATATATATATCTACCTACCTACGTCTCGCCCGAATTGCGGGTCGTCGCGCGGAGCGGACCGCGGCAACGTCGGCAGCTGCCGCGCAGGAGACAGCCGGAGCGCCCGCTCGTACAGAACTCGGATGAATCACTTTGTGCCGGGGAGCGTTATTAAGAAATTATACGAGAGTGAGTGAGAGTGAGCGAGAGAGAGAGAGAGAGAGAGAGAGAGAGAGAGAGAGAGAGAGAGAGAGAGAAAGCTCGTCCCAGCGCAAGTGCGCGCTATTATATTGAGTATAAGCTATCGAAGACGGCTTTTTGGTTAGTTTTTGTCGTTGCTCTTCTCGGTTGTTTTGTGCACACAACGTATTAAAAGACGGCCGGGCAAATTACAAGCGATTCGAGAATGGTCGTAATAGGCGCTGCCATATCGGTGGGCCCGACGCGGTACTTAGCCTCTCTCTCTCTCTCTCTCTCTCTCTCTCTCTCTCTCTCTGTTCAAGAATTAAAATTACTCTTTTGACTATATATATCGCGGAATAATTTTCCATCTATTATGTATAGCTTGGCTTTGAACTATTGGCCAGCGCACTAATAGAATGTAAGTTTGCCAACGGGAACAGTTATATGGAACGACGATTAGAACGGGGAACGAGCGTATAATGAGAATAATTGTTAAAATCATTATAATAAAGTTCTTCTATATAGATACTTTTTCGTACTTTGTATCTGAATTGTATATATGTACGTATACTTTTCTAACGAAATATTACGGCTATGAATTACACCGAGGCTAATCATCGGTAAGTCGACTCTCCGTACGTCAGGTCACCGCCGGTGAAGAAATTTTAATGCCATTCTCATTAGGTAAGGATTGTTTCCGTCACATAGGAATCTGACACGGAAATCATGCAAGATTCTCGAAAATTGCCTAGATTACAACATTAAAACGTAAAATCACACCAAATTGCGATATGGGCAGCAAATGAAAATCTCCTAGACAATGCCCAAGACTAAATCTTGGTATTGTCCGGTCGCGTATCGGAATGTGAAAACAATTACCCAGAAAGGACCGCAATAGTAGAGTCGCAAGACCAAGACCAACACCTCAGTCACAGGAACATTGGTCTTGGCAAGATTGTTTGACTATGTTTATTGTACGAATCTTGGTCTTCATTACATTGTACCGTGTGAAATCTTTAATTCATTATAAACTTAAATGTTCTTTCAATATTCATGATTGTTACAAATGAGATAATTGTCATCGTGATAAAGAATACTTTTATTATCTACTTTTATAATTATGTAACATATATGACATTTTATATACATTAATTCGTGCCCTACGCTTATTTCCACAAATGTATATTTGCACAGCATAGTATAGTATTAATATATTTACAATTTCAAAAAAGTACCACAGACACAATGTTCCAGTGGCTTTGCTTGAATTTGTTTAAAAATTGAGATCTTCGAACATTGTGGATTGTCAGGCTACGTGGGTCCTTTATGGACGAATTTTTCCAGATATTGATTAAAAGATGAAAACACTTATTTTCATCATTTGACCCCATAATTACAATAGTTTTGATGCGCAAATACTAGTATGTATTTAAATATTTTCTTGGTCTTGTATAATTGCTTGTAAACTATTTTTAGTGTAAATAAACCAATGCTTCCTTACCAATATAAAAACAATATTTTCACCAATACCAAGACAATTCTTGGATTACGGATGCACTTATTACTATTATGGATTTATTATAGACGCACTTATTTTGAATAACAAGGAAGTTTGTATTTCAATATGATCTATAAGTATACGCGTTTTTATGAGCTCGATGGAATGACGGTACATGAGAATTTGACTGGATACGGACACGGTTATCGACCAATATAAGAGCGCAGGAAGGATATATTAGCCAAATCTGAATAGACATATAGTTGGGTAAGACTTAGGGATACATTTATAAGGCTTCTTACATATACAATGCGATTAAATTTGGTCATTTGTGTGTGACTATATTTATTGATATAGCCTTTGCTCGTACTTTACAAAACAAATTCTTTATAGTCATAAAAATTAACATCCGTAAATTATGAAAATATTATAGTATAATTTGAAATTAATTCACTTAAAGATATAAACTCGAAAACTATACATGAGTTTTCAAAAAATAATGCAAACCGTACGTAATTATTTTCTCTTTATCTCGTGTAGATAATATCATCCACATATCCCTGGCATAAGCTAGATTGTAGTAAGTAATACCGACGACGTCTCATACGAAATAACTCGCTAGATCCGAATAGGATTTCTCCGTAATCCTTTCATTTTCGGAATATTCTATATATTACTCTATATAATCTATTAAGATTTACTTAAATTTTCTCCATGTGAAATTTACGGTTTTCTAGACATGATCATATTTCGATTAGCAAAAATAAGAAAAAGATAGGGATTTTAATCTTGGATCTACTTAAATACCCCATCTTTTTCCTTATATAGGGACAAGTTAGGATCTCCTCGCTAAACTCCTAAAACATATTCCATGGCCCGTGCTCTGTTTATAGTCGAGCGATTATGTAAGACATATTTATGAGCTATTGTCATATACAATCTGTGGCATAATAGATAATGGCTTTAGCATGCGAAACAGAGGCTGTTCTATTCAAGTCCTGGTCTGGTCGGATGTTTTTTTGAAGTGAAATTAAATTATTCTTTGTAAGATACGTGAATAATTAATAATAATAAATGTGCAAATATAATCTGGTATATATATATTAAAAAATCCAAAAATCAACTATGAAATGAAACTATGAAAAATCCAAATATCAATCCAAATATGATCTTGAGTAATAAGTAAGTATAATAGATAAAATAATGTATAAATCTTAAAAATTGTAAAACAATTATTTTAAATATCTATTTCAAAAAAATAAAATACAATTATTTATTGGAAACAAGCAAATGTGTACCTACTTGTATTAAATTAATTTTTGCTTTCTATTAAAGATTATTATTCATATTTTATTTTTCGTATGTAATCGTAATGGGATGAAATTCCGAGTTCAAATAAAAATGTTTCGAATGGATTTCATAGAGAATTCTCTAGATCTTAAATAGTCTTATTATAGTCAGACATTCCATATAATTTTGCACATACACACAGTCGAATCCGTTAATGTTTTCTCGCTAGATCCCAATTATAAATAGGAAAAACTAACTGGATCGGGGAAGAATTATATACTAAATTTCTACACGGAATTGACATTTTTCATGTTTATTTTTTTATGCGTGCTTAATCGATTTGCAATGTGAGTCATTTATTTAATCAAACCATTGGCACATCCTGGAAGTTATGAATCATAACTATATATATATATATATATATATATATATATATATATATATATATATATATATATATATATATACAATGCATATTCTTCAATATAAATTTTAAAATATATTTATGTATATATAGCTGGACAACATTGAAAATCAAAGAAAAAAGAGCAACAAAAAAAATCTCTATCGATTAACTACTTTGTCAGCTATATTGATATACATGTCCCCCCATTAGTTACTAATAGAATAAATTACCATTTTTTATGCACGCCGAACACACTCGCATACATCACTATGTATATAAGATCGAGTTTTTTCTCGTCGTTCCGCCGCGTTCGGCTCGGAGGCGGGGAGGCGCAGTAGTAACAGACAGGCGAATTAGTCGCGCGCCGCGCAAAACAATTTGTCAGCCCGCTCGATTAGGATCAAAGAAGATACAGACGCGGGCGCGCGCACACACACACACACACAACACACACACACACACTCTCTCTCTCTCTCTCTCTCTCTCTCTCTCTCTCTCTCACACGTGCACGCACATCTAAGACTTTTTGTCACCATCGCTCCGTACCGTTCGCGACACGCGGGAGAGCATTCTTCTGCATTGTTTCCAACAGAAAAAGCAATCTAACTCTTTTGCTACCGTGTAAAACTTACAGCGCGCTCCCATTCCACCCCCTCTATGTACCTATGTAAACATCCATTCTGAACGGAGAAGACGGGCGGAAGAATGATATATATATATATATATATATATATATATATATATATATATATATATATATACTGCAGCTATAGAGAGGAACGCTCCCATCGGCAGCCGAAAAATTCCAGTAATAAAGGAAGTCACATGGCGTCTTATAGTTTTTGCGAGACGAGGAGCGATTTGCCACCGTGTGTCGCGATCCGCTATGTAGCATATATATATATACGCCGAGCACAAAAGGAGCGCTCAAAACCTCCGAGCGCGGCACGCTTACGTATGGGCCAGCACCTTATTATCCGTGGGCTTCTTCATTATTTCCTTTGTTCCTTGTTGACATAACATTTTGCTTCGGCGAGCGCGCGTCTACCCCGCCAACTGGGCAACAGATATATATATATATATATATATATATATATATATATATATATATATACACATATATTCGCGGTCGAATATTAAATATATAAGCGCAGACATCGCGGTTATAATATCCCCTCTCTTTGCCCCCTCCCCCTTCTACAATTATTATCCATCCATATTGCGAACCGTTATAAACACACACACACACACACACACAACACGCGCGCGCGCGCGCATATATTTCCCCCGCCTGATTGTTTCCTCGTGCAAGGGAGGAATAAAGGAATTTTCTCGCGCACGCGCACGCGGGCTTTGTTCGACGGGAGCAACTATTATCCCGGGGCCTTCTGTACATATATATATATATATATATATATATATATATATATATATATATATGTATGAACGGAAATTTTGCTCTATTTCAGTCTGGCGGCCGGGGACGACCCCGAATGAGCGGTGATGATTTTTTTTATTGGGAGACATAATTGAATGTACAACAGTTGGGATGGAATGCGGGCACGAGACGGCATAGCTGAGCGTGTTTATTAACAATACGAAAGGGCGCCTTTTCCGAATTCGTGTAAAGGGAATAAATGTTTATGCTCTACTTCCGTTTTTGATTTTCTATTTGATTTTCTATAGGATACCGTATCCATAAGAGCACAAAATATATTTCAAAATATGTTCCTATATACTTCAAAATAGTTTCTAAACTAGATATTTAGAAATCGTTTTCATACAACATATTTTTTTGATAGATTTTAAATTATTTTTAAAGACTATATGAAAATCTTCAGAAAATCCTATAGTAAAATATTTATCATTTATCTTAGGGTATTTCTATATTTTAAAAATATTTAAAATGTTTCTATATTAATTTTTTTTATATATTTTACATTTAAACATTGAAATAAATAAAATTAAAAATTTAAACTTATTTTATATAAGTTTAATAAATTTATTTATTTTAAAAATTTTCGTGCAAAGACTGTAGAAAGATTTTATTACAAAACAAAATATTTTAGAAATATTTTTCAAATATTTTTCGACTTTTAGAGCTATATTTATAATTTTAGATATACGCGCGAGTTTTTCTTATGCAAAACATTTTTTGCTATAAAGATAATGCCAATAATAATTAGGGTAGTATAGGGAGGTTCTCGGTACACTTGTTGATTATTTGACTGTATTTGATTGCAGTCGACTACGCCAAATCGTATTTTTGAGGAGAATCTAATTTCAGGCGCCAAATTGTAATAGAAAAATAGGATAAGTATCGTTTTAAAATACTCCACCGGAGGTTTAGGGGTGCGCTGTTTTAAAATCTGATTTGAATTATTATACGTGAAAGCATTCGTCATTAATTCTGAGTTATTACACTAGAGACCCAGTTTTGCCCGTATTAGCATGTAAAAACGTAGATTATTCGGCGTATTCTCAGTATTCATAACTCAACATATTAGAGCGTTCAGCGAAACGTTTATTGCACTCCATCTTTACAATGGCGACTCTATATCGTAATTTGCTGTAAATATTCCTTCTTTTTTGACTTGAAAAATATCAATAATACAGATTTCTTGAAGACTATGCGTGACGTTCCAATTTTTGTTGTTGCAATATTTGGAAAAATGTTGGTTTTTTCGTCATTGGTCATTTTTTGATCAAAATATTTAATAACTTGAAATTTTCAACTTATATGTATAGATAAGTTGATTGAAAAAATGACCAACATTCTTACCACAATTGTGAACTGAAGTCGTATGCAACAAAATCGCATTTTGCGTCCTAATCGGTTGGAGTGGCATTGCTTGGTCCCGTCAGATCTCGACAATAGGGTCACTAAAATTTTTGACGAGCTGTCATATTAAATGTCCGCGAATTTTTTTAATACCGCATCGAATTAAATTTCATAGAATTGTCGAATTAAACATAATAATATATTATATATATATATATATATATATATATATATATATATATATATATATATATACACGATTCTGTAAAACGTATATACAACGAACCGTTGAGAAATTCCATACGCGCGTATTTTACTCAGCGCGCCCAGGTTAAAAACATAATTGACGGATTGCAAATCGGTATACATTTTCATTTTTTTTACTTGTTCATTATCGTTACGATTCGCTTGTTCCCGCCCTCTATGCGGATTATGCATGTATATATATATATATATATATATATATATATATATATATATATATATATAGATTTAAAATCATGAGATGTAAAGAAATTATATATATTTTCCTGCAGACTAATGTGGGCTTGGTCGACATTAACCGCGGCGTACAGATACAAAAGTACATGATTTTACGTATACTTAGGCCATATGTCCCCTTTTGTGCGCGTAGAAAAACTGCGCGAATACATATACATATAATACATATACACGAGAAACATAAGGGGCCGGTCGACGAATGCCCCGACAAGTCGCCGAGCGCAGTGACTCAAAGCGCGGCTGGCGAAAATTTCGCAATCCGCAGCGCGTGTCCAGCGCGCGCAGGTGTCCACATTATGTGTGTGTGTGTGTGTGTGTGTGGATGGAGAATCGCGGCTACAGACTCTCCGGGCACGCGCGGACGCAATCAGAAATTTGATACGTCTCGTTGAAAAAGTTCAGAAAACGCGAGAAAAAGCATGATTTATTTCGTTGAAATGACAGCGCTCTAGAGCCTCCATTTATATATAATTCAATTATATACGCGTGTGTCACTGTATAAAGGTGTCCGTCTGGCGATCGTAACGAGCGACGTTTTTTTTTTTTTTTTGTTTTTTTTTTTAAGATTTACTCTTTCCTTTTTGCGCGTCTTACACGGCACCGGGTGACAATTCAATTTTCCGAAATTAATACGATAGGGAAAAAAAATACGAAATTGTTTCGTACTTTCACTTATATATTAATATAATTTTCACTTTTAGAAAGTTTTCTGATTATAAATCCAGAAATTGGTCTTTGTTCTTTTTCTTAAGATTATCACCATATAAAACTTTTCATAAGAATCTCTTTAATAATTTGACAAATAACTGCTTCTTTTAATTAATAATATTAATTTACAAGAATTTTTTTTTCTTTATAGATTTATTTAAAAATGGTTTATTTGATGTGTAATAAAAAGTATATTAAATTACAAAGATTTTTTGCATCGTGTATATTATGTAGAAATAAATCATTTGCGGCACGTACTAACACATTGAATATACCAAACATATCATATATCGTTACTTTTGATAATTGTAATCTGATAATCGCATATGTATTATATTCATAAAAAAAATAGGTTTGTCGCTATTGTTGATTTTAGTCATTGTTTTCGAACAAGCCCTTTTCCATAAGCCTTTTTCTTACTAAAATTACTATGAAAAATAAAATTTAATTATTTTTTTTTTTTAAAAATACTTTACGATTCAAAATTTTTTTAATACTTTCCGTTTAAATTGAGCCGATGTATATATTGTAAAAAAATTTCCTATACTCAACCATTTATTACACGCTAGTTAAGTCACTTTAGTGCCGCGAGTTATGACTGGAAGTTTTAGAAAGATTACCTGCCATATAAATATACTTTGTGACTTTTTCTACAGCGCTTATAAAGCCTCCCCCCCCCTTTTCTCGGTAGTCCAAATGCTACAATAACGCGTGTCCCAGCTTATTCGCCCAAAAAGAAAAAAAAGTGTTGCACAGCTCGAGACCTCTTCTTGGGAATTGCGGTGTACATGTCTATGAGCCTGTGCGAGCGTTTTGTTACGGTATATATATATATATATATATATATATATATATATATATATATATATATATATATATTGCTGCAAATAATTTAATATAATACAGCTGTTTCTGTACAGCATTTATTGTGCTCCAGGTGTAGAATTTAAATAAATAGAATGTTATTAGGATTTTTTTTTGAAAAATAATTGTAATATAAATATACAAACATTAGTTATAATAATTATTTACAATATTTATAATAAATAAGTATTTTCAAAATTAACCAGATCGTTTCATATATACATTTAAACTTGATCTATCAAATCCATCTATATATATGTACCACATAAGTAAATTTTATTTATAAATTTTTGTATTGAAAAACTTGAATAGAAGGTAGTGCTATTGCTCTAGATTGTTCGTAAAATATAAATACCGATTTTTCAATTAAATCGGAAACTACGTAGTATACATATACATGTACATATACATATATATATATATATATATATATATATATATATATATATATATATATATATATATTATATTGCAAAAAGAGCAAATATTAATCCAAAAACTTTTTCCGAATGTCAGGGCTGAATTGAAAAATACACGATTTTGTTGAAGCGTACACAATACATTTTAGAAGGATAATTTACATTTTGCAAGATTTTAATTGACGTAAAAATATATATATATATATATATATATATATATATATATATATTTCATGCGATATGTCGGTGACGAAATGAAATGTTGCATTGAGAATATTCTCGCGAATAATTGTTACACGATTTTTATTACGTATACTCTTATTAGCACTGTATAAAAATATACGTATATAAGAGTTTATACATTACAACCATATGGTTAGAAAGACAAACTCCACGTATTTAATAAAGAAACAAACAAGGATAAGTAATTATAATTTTTTTTTAAAACAAATTTACTTAGTTACCAACGTTAAACAAAGAAAAATAGCCATAAATCAGCTAAATTCTAGATTAATTTTTTTTACACCCGAGTCGCTAACACTATCCTCGGAACTGCAGCACACATAATAAGAGTTGAACTTCAGCTGCCTCGGTCTTATCGTGAAATTTCATTTTTCCTCTCTTCCCTGCGGCAGTTTACTCACCAAAAACATAAATCAAACATAACAAATGAACAAAATACGATTTGTATGCGTGCAATGCTCCTTCCACGTAAACAATTCGCTCTCTCATTAATCCGTAACGAGAGCATTTTGTTAAACACCCAAGCTAGTATACAAAATGTGGCGGGACACAATTATATATTACCACGAGGAATTTTACAAATGATAATAAATCAAACGACTGTCTATGTCATTAATTATTTCTCTTCGTGTAGAGGACATTGGTATTTATATATATATATATATATATATATATATATATATATATATATATATATATATATATCGATATTGAGCGCGATGCGTATAAACATATGAAGTGCAAGAGCGCGCCCTGTGTAACCGAAAGAAAAGAGAGCGGGCGGCGAGGGGGGGGGGAGGGCGGTCAAAGATAATGGCAGCAGAATAGAGACTTTTAGGCCAGGCGATGGGGACTTGGATGGAGGGGGGTGGGGGCCGACCCCATTGTCTCGCGCGAGACGCGGTAGACGCGCCAGAGGATGTAAAGTGCTTTATTTCGCTCCTTCCCCGGACTCTCCCACCTCCCACCCGGCCCTCATCGTGCGCGGGCTCTCGTGGAAGGACCACCCAGCCAACCTATACTTAGTGAGGTGTCGGCAAATTGAGCTATAGGTGCCTTTGGGTTGTAATGCGACGGGTACCTATATAGAGAGAAAGAGAGAGAGAGAGAGGATGAGTGGAGCGCGAGGCGGGGGGGGGGAGGGGAGGAGAGGCCCTACATCGTCGATACCATCCGGTATATATACACGCCGGGGCTATTAAGATCGGTGTGCGCGCACGCGCGAGCCTTTACGCACACATACAACCCCCACGTGCCCATATACAGGACACACACACGCACGTACACACACACACACACACACACACACACATAGAGTCTCGTATGGAGGGAGGAGGAGGAGGAGGAGGAGGAGGAGTAGAGAAGACAGAGAGGGAGGTGCGAGTATCGGATCGGCTCGAGGGGCCCGCCGCAGCGCCGCGTCGTCGCTGGGATGCGCGCGGGCAAGACAGGAGGCCACGGCGTGGTGAGGATCGACGCCGGTAAGAGGGATGAACGCGCGGCGCTTCATCCCTCTTACCGGCCGCCCTACCGCGTCGACGTGCTCTTCGGGGCAGTTTGACGTCGTTACGGTGTACGTATAGTAATACTATATATTTATATATATATATATATATATATATATATATATATATATATATATATACGGGGCGAGGAGCTTTTTCCGCGCCTGCGTGTCGACAAAACGTCAGCGGTGGATCCCTCACTCCTCTGCATATAAATATATATAATATGCATGGTATATGGACGAGAGGCTATGGGAAATCGATTTATTTTCCGCGAATGAGACATTTAGACGAATAATGATAGAGGGAGAGAGAGACAGCTTGGCTGGACCCTGTGCGTTGCGCCTTTTCCACGCTAACCGGGCGGCGTTTACATACGACTCGGGAAATTAATGACCGGGTCCAGCGCATGAGCTTATGCATAGACATATATATACACTTCCCGATGCAACAGACGGATGGCGCCCCAAACATATATACCCACATATACCCAGATGATGATCGATGGAAGGACTGATTGACGAAATTAATCGATCCGGGGCACGAGTCGACCACGCCCCTCTCGCCGGTCCACAGGACCGCCCGTCGTAGTAACGAAAAAGGCCGGCCGGTAGGCCGCCACCGTCGATGCGACGCGCTGCGTCTCCGGTGCTCCATTGTTCTCCGTCGATGATCGGCGACCTGGGGAGGGGGGAGGGGCTCGGACAAGCGCGCTATTTAAAATGCGGCGCGAACTTTTCGAATTTTTTCGGCGAGCACGCGGGGGGAGGGCGGGAGGTATATTTTTACTGTGCGCGGATTTTCGGAACGGCTCGAGTCTCTGAGGGAATACGAACCGATCATTTGAATCGATCGTTTCGTTGAAAAATTGATTTGCTTTCGCGCGCACGAGCCTCGCAATTTCTCTAATCGGACCAAGTCGAACTAAATCGGGGAGACAGATTCTCGACGTATTCCTAGTTCGGGCTAGATCCCGATTTTCACATATGCGGCATACTGATCAGATCCGAGTTAGATTTCCCTACGATTATCTAATAATCATCATATATTGAATATTACTTTCTCGGCTCTATTTAGATTTCCTTAACATTTAATGATATTACTGACTAAAAAACTACGTGTTTTCTATTGTCGAAATTTTACAAGTAGAAAAATTAAGGGAATGATTAGGCTTTGTATCTTGAATTTAGTCTGAATTCCTGAACTTTTCACTATGTTGGAAGAACGACATTTTTTTTTTATCAGGAATCGAATAAGTGGAGAAATTAAGAAAAGAAAATTGTTCATTCTTTCATTTTTAATCCAGTCAATTTTTCTTAACTTTTTTCAATGCATGATAGAATGACACGTATTCTAGTTGGAACCCTGCCAGTAGAAAAATTAAGAAAAAGTTTCGGTTTTCTATCGTGAATCTAGTCAGATCTCCTTAACTTGGACTCCAATCTCCTATATTGGAAGTGCGACGCCTTTTTAGTCGGAACGTTATCACTAGCAGACTTAAGAAAATGTTTAAGCTTTTTATCTTGAATTGAGTCTGATTTTTGAACTTTTTGCATATACTCGAATATCATTTTATAATCGAGATAGTTTAATATTAAAATTTCATTTATGTATTACATTATATTGTATTATATATACAAATTATATTACATTATATATACAATTTATGAGAGCTAAAAAATTAAGCAGTGAATCAAGTAAGGAAAATTGGAAATTAATAAATATTTTTTATTGGTCTTACAGTCCAATCAATTCAATCTAAAAATAAAATAAAATAAAATACAAAATAGAAATAAAAAATAAAAAAATAAAAAATAAAAATAAAATAAAAATTAAAAATATAAATTAAATTAAAAATTAAATTAAAATTATAATGACAGTCAGACTGTCCTTGTTTACATTCACCCCCGTAGACTAATCTGAAAATAAAATATTAGCTGAAAAAATTCTTTGTTAGTAAAGTGCAGTCTGACTGTCCCCAACACCCTTACCTAATTGAAGATCCAGTCCAACGTTTCGAGCTCGCTACGGCTCCTCATCAGGGACTCATCGAGACCAATCAGCATTCGATAAGGTATACTAATCAGATACCGATCAGATTCAAGAATCAATTTCTATATGGGAACATTTCAATTTAATTACATTGAGAAAATTTTCTTTTTTTTTTTTAACAATCCAACAAATATTTTCATCGGTCTTACAAACCAATTAGAACGTCAGTCGAACCTTACATGTTCATGAAGACACTGATTCTGAAATATGGCATTGCTATGTGGATTCAAGTGATCTGAAATAAAAGACATTTACCCTGAACGTTATATTGCCACTTCGCACGGTACCTATAATATATATATATATATGCAATTTATTTTTCGAGGAGGTGTGAAATAAAAACGCGCAAAGGTCTGAGATTAACTAATGCGAGACGACAGAACATGTCCACAGAAGTATTAACATTTATTATTGCCATGCGAACACTATGCAGACGCTTTACGGGTTGATAAATGATCTATCCTTACTTCCGCGATCGGGGGTCATTTGTGACCGTTTCATTGCACGTTTCAACCATGTCATTCGGAAACACAAATTACGTGTATATATATATATATATATATATATATATATATATATATATATATATATGTAGACAATTATAAACTTTGTACAATAAAAAATGAAATGGCAATTTATCAAGGATGTTCCTGCATCAAATTCAGAAAACTCGCGACGTTTAGATTTCCTCCCTTGACTAAATGTACACTCGCACCGTTCGAAAATCCAACATATCCATCATTGACTCGAATTTCGAACGGTCGCGACATGCGGCGTGCCATGAAGCTCTTAAATAATCTAGCCATATTGAACGACGTTCTAGATAAATTCTATGTCAATCTGCTTGAAAAACTGCGGCGTGGAGAAAGGCTTGCGAATAGACCCTAATGAAGAAATTGCAGATTTGCCGGACGAGTGCATTATTTTCCACCGTTTATCGTAGAGGCCCGAGAGACAATTCTGTCGGTGCGCGGATTGTGCAGACGGCGGAGTCGGGTTTTCAAGCAACGATTCTCGCGGCGGCCTGCCTCCGCTCGTCCATCCGACCCGCTGGTTAATGGCGATCGCGTAAAGATCTCGTCAACCTGGGCTCCGGTTGACGAAGCCGCTCGAACGCGCCATGCCACGGAGTGACCGCGTCGAGCGAAACCGTGAACCGTGAAATACGCGCACGCGCGCGCGCGCGCGCCGCCTTACATCCCGGGCAGTCGATCGTATACGGCATATATATATATATATATATATATATATATATATATATATATATATATATAGGACAAGAGACCGGTGTGCGTGAGCCAGGTATAACGAGCGATAATGCGTCGGCGAGAGAAGCGAGCGTCAATCAGCCGTCGTTCAATCAGCCATATATGTGAGAATCTCTCTCTCTCTCTCTCTCTCTCTCTCTCTCTCTCTCTCTCTCTCTTCCCTCACTATATATATATATATATATATATATATATATATATATAGAAGCGCGCTTAGCTAGCTCCAATGGGTGCGTGCTAGTTGGGAGAGGAGTGAAGAGTAGGGGGAGAGCGCCAGCCCCCGGGGCAAGACTCGCGTATATGGCTGATTGAACGACGGCTGATTGACGCCCGCTTCTCTCGCCGACGCATTATCGCTCGATATATATACACATATGCCGTGTGCGCACTTGTATAAATCCATGGTGTTCATATATGTATAGATATACAATACACAGAACGAGAAATCCTTAGAGGCAAAAGTCACTCCTCGCCTTATACATACATACATACATACATACATACATACATGCATACATACATATATACATACATGCATACATACATATATATATATATATACACACATATATATATATATATATATATATATATATATATATATTCAGCAAAAGACCAGTTTTCCGCGTAATTTGCTCTAGAACACGCGTTGTATTACATATGCATGCATATACATATATAGGCGACCGTCGTTCCGCGTCCTCACGAGCACGCGCTGTATTTCTCACTTTTAATCGATAAAGACGCGAACCGGGCCGCACGAGAGCGAATGCGCGCGAATAGTATATGGTAGGGAGAGAAAGAGAGAGAAAGAGAGAGAATGTGGTGGGGCGCCCCCATCGTGCAATATCATATATATATATATATATATATATATATATATATATATATATATATATATATACTCGACCGCGAGCCAAGCGGTATATAGGGAGAAAGAGCGAGCGCGGAGCCCTCTGTGTGACTCGTGTAATTGGCTTCCAACTGGACTTCAAAGGACGCCGCTCTCCTTCATCGCGCCGCCATACGGCCGACGAGGTAGAAGGAGCGAGAGCGAGAGCGAGAGAGAGAGAGAGAGAGAGAGAGAGAGAGAGAGAGAGAGAGAAAGAGGCATCTGAAAATTATACGCGCGCGCGCGGAGTGGTCTCCCGAGCGAGCTCAATCCTTCCCTCTCTCTCTCTCGGTCTCTCCGTCTCTGTCTCTCTTAGGCTTTCAGCTCGGCGCGCGTGTGCGTTCGCCTCTGGCTCGTTCGCTCGCTCGCTCGCTGCGCGCCCTCTAGGCCCGGCAACGAGATGGACAAGATCAGTTACCGGTGTTTCAACATCGGCCAGATAGTGTTCGATACGACGGGCCGCTGTCTCGTTTGGTCGATCGCCCGGTTCATCATTAATCTCGCGTTTAAGCGCGACCGCAGCACCTCTTACCCCTCTCCCTCCCGCCATCCATCCTTCCCCCCCCCTCTATCTCTCTATCCTGCCTCTCCCACTTCCTCTCTCGATCTTTCGCCCGATGGCCGATATCGCGCAGAAAAGAATCGGTTTGGTTATATTATTCGGAAAGAGCGATCGCGCTCGCGGCCCGATGTTATAATCGTTTCAATCGTGAAATATTATATAGTTAGATTGATATAAAATACGTCTTTCGCCGCTTCATTATGTTCCTATATTGAATCGATCATTTTTCCTATTGTAATAATGCCATTGGGCTCAAGAGGGCTCGATCTTTTTTACTTATGAAAAGGAGGTTCAATTTTTAGTTGAATGGAAATTTTTTTCCTCTCATTCTTTGTTAAGCCTTTGAATAATTTGAGATGGAGTGTATATATATATATATATATATATATATATATATATATATATATATATATGCGCAGACACCTTTAGTCTAATTAATTGGATAACATATTTCAGGTATATTTCAAAATACGTGGAGAATAAAAACATTCATTTGAAGCGTGACGAATGAAATTTATGGCGCGCACTAGAAAACGGACTAATAACTAGTCATAAACGATTCATAATTCAACTAAGAGCGAAGGGCTCGATAAACATGCGCGGTCGATTTTCTAAACATTTTTTAGTATATGCTACTCTGTATAACAGTCGTCATGTATATACATATCAAGAAGGCGTAATCATCAACATCAGAGGTAAATTCACTTTTTATATACTCCATTGGAAATTTAGGTTAAAATGCAAAGTGTCAAAAATGACAATTAAAGGATGATGTTTTGTTTGCAGTTAAATAAGAAAAAAATGAATAAATTATTTATATAAAGAGGGATATGTCATTTTAACAATTTTCTAAATTTGGGAATTTCATCCTCCTTTTAATCAGGATGATTTTTTAATTCAAAAAGCGAATCCTCTAAACTCTTGATTGGATCTCATCATATGTATCCCGATCTGAAGAATTAAGACAAGATTATTTCGAACGAGATTAATTTGTCTTTACTATATGCCGAATGTTCATATTCACCTATAAAGCATTGAAAGTGTTGGTTATATACATTAATTCTTATTAAATATTTTAATCATGCTTCTAGAATTCATGATCAGAAATGCTATTTGAATCGTGTATGCCTCGATGAATATCTTGCGTCATTTGAAACTGTTTGTAACGTCGCACGGTCTAATGACATTTCAGGATTGTATTGATCCAACCAGAGTGCACTATCTCCTCTTAGCCTGAAAATAAATTTTTTTTTCTACTCATTACATAAAGACTGAGGTAATAACGGATAATTGATTACCCATGGAAAGGTTAATCCAATTGGCTGAACATTAATTGACAATAACTACTTGAACTGTTATTTTTTTCGTATATGGTACCAAAGTGATTTACATTAAATATTTTCCTCTAGTGACATATTATATACAAAGTACTTATAGCTACAAGGATAAAAATTTACAGGGCTCATCTTAAACGTAAATGTAGTTAGTTCACTCAATCTGCAATAATATGGATCGATCCTGTGACGTGTATGTTTTATCAGATCAAATGAGGTATATGTGTATTATTATTACAGACTATGAACGTACTAAATAAATAACTATGGATATTAATATGGTTATATTTGAGTGACGTACAATCACATACTATATTATCCATCAAAGAAAAGATGAGCTGGTAATGTGAATATGTAAACCCCACTAGAATGGAGAATGAACTGTTTAAGCCTCCGTTCTAGGTTCGGATGACTAATTTTAAAGAATAGCAGGTGGTTAAAAACTATACGTCAATAGCAATAGTACAACACATTCTGCATTAGTCATCAAAGGCCTGATTTTATTGAACGCAGTTTTCGGGGTTATCCAAGATGGAATATTGCAAGGATGAACAGAGAGAAATTCTCGGAAGGTATTGAATGTGATCAGTGAATCCTTATTGGAATTGTAGTCTAGGATCAACGGAACATGCTAGCATGATCGCCAGCGTTGAATTGCGTAATCTTGGCCACGTTTTTGAATAATCGATATTACGAAAACAAGTATGTTTTAAGAAACGATCAGTCTACTGGTGTTTGGAAGAGACAACTGAATTCAGGCTCACTTTCTTGTGTATCGATCAGCTGTCATAGAAAGCGAGGTGGTACGATGATGACAGAGTGCTTTGACGAATACTAACTAACGAACAGAAACTATATCCAAGAAAGCTTTCAGACGGACATGTGAGATTAGCAAACGGAAATGCTAGAAGGTATAGTATGATCTGAACAATGATCGTACTGAAACAGATAATCTGAAGGAGCTATATGAATTAGGGTATAAAAAGTTTCTGAAAAACATAGATGATAGGCAAAAATTGGCACTTTGGTCTCAGTTCTGTACAGAATAGCATAGATGTTCTGTTTGCCACCTGCAGTAACAGATCAGATCCTGATCTACCGAGACAAGATAATACATGTATCTTTGTTTAGCAAGGATTATAACCATATGGAACACAAAAATAGAAATTTAGCAAATTTCAGGAGAGATGCTGAAATCAAAGATAGAAACGTTTTGAGAACTCTTTTTCTCGATGTTCAAGTCCTGTCTGAAGACTGATATCTTTTATTCGAACTGGAAGGTGACAAATATTACTCATGGTAATTCAAATGGTCTAGCTCCAACATAATATCTTCATGAATGATTTTTGGACTGCATCTATGCCATCGAATGCTCAGTCGTTTATGTGGATTTCACATTCTCTGAAGCCAGACTTTAGTGGTAGTTTCTATCTTTTCGAGATCGCTAGGCTGTCAATTCATTTCTAACGGAGGATTCAATTTTCAGTCTAGCGGAAAAAAACTTGGGTAATAAAATTTGAGAGTTTAGAATATTTAAATTGACTATCGATAAGATTTTACAATCGATTTCACTAATTTTCAATAGCTTCAGGGTTGTGTTTGATGATTTCATTAGAAATTCCATATATCACTTTTTTTTTTTTTTTTTTTTTTTATGTTCTTTAACGTCGCTTTATTTATGCTTCCAATTATCGGTGCTAATCAGCGACGGAGGTCTACGATGTGTTTGTAAACAAAGCACATGTAAATAATTACAGCGGTGCCTGTATCAATCAGCCGAGACCGGGATTTGAACTCGGATCACCGAGTTACTAGTCCTTCGCTCTAGTGATCGAGCCATCGTAGGCCTCTATATATCACTTGATGTGCATGATTATAGCTAATTCAGGAACCTATGCTTTTTATTACGATCCTTTATTTAAAAAAAATAACTGTGATGATTTATAAAATTCTAATAGGATATTTTGATATAGAGGAAATAAAAATTTTCAATTTAATACAGAAGGATTGAAGTAAGGACATGTTACGCTTTCAATAAATAAAATTTGTAGACCAGTAACTCAAAATTGAATTTTATTTATTACATTTTTACTTTTAATCTTTTTGAAATTCCATAGACATTAACAAATTTCTTTTACGAGTTAAAACTATTGATCTAAAACTTGTTTTCTACGCTGCAAAACCACTACTTCGAATCAGGATCTTGCTTTATAAATATATGTTATGTCTAGATGACGTGCTCGTTACTCTGTTAATCCTCCTCGGATTAACTTTTCAACATGATGTCAAATTCCAATTAGAAAATGAATTTGCGATGGATAAAGATTTTAAATTTACATTAAATGTAAATTTGACGAACGAAGAAGTAGAATATGAATTTCAAGGCGATTGACATTCCCGCTCCGAGAGTCGATAAACCAACAAAAAAAGGAAAGCAGAAAGACATTGTTAAACGACTCTTTCTAAAATCAATGAGGCCAACTCTATCCCCATTCGGTCTGTAAGGAATTCTAGGGCAAGGCAATTTTCCAAAATCAGCTCTCGCAGTCTGCCCTGTACACCCAAAAATTGACTCTTCACCGAAGACCCGAGCGCTGCTATGCGGTCGATCGTCGCAGGAATTCGTCCCAGCCTCGACATTTGAGGCGCAACCCCCTCGCTCTCCGCTGCCGCACCCTCGCCCAGATTCATTAGTATAAATGCGTTGCGTCGCCGCTGCAGGGGCATCTTTTGGCCCGCTCGCGGGCGCACTTTGCACTGATTAGGCCCGCGGTAATTGGAGAGCCGGAAAAGTTGAGGAGTCGGACTCCGGACGAGCGGGGGATGAGGAAAAGAAAGGAACGAGGCGAAACTTAAATAAAAAAAAAACAACAACGACAAAAAATAATAAAGACAAGGGAGAGAGAGAGAGAGAGAGAGAGAGAGAGAGAGAGAATGAAAAGAGTTACGAGAGCTTGCGCTTGGCGCCCTCCCCGTGTGTATAGGATATATAGCATAACGAGGGCGATTTATCCAATCAGGATTCGTAAACTCGCCGCGCGAGAGAGAAAGGGCGGTGGGGTAGAGGGGCGGGGGGGGGGAGGGGGAGCTGCCGCGCGGGCGACGTCCTAACACCCGAGGACACGGGTCGTTTAGGCGGCTCCTTTCTTCGATCATTAAGAGCTGCCGACGAGCGAGGCCCGAGGGGGCGCTCCTCTCATACTCCTTTGCCCTCTCCCCTAGACTCCTTCTTCCGAGTATATATAGGCTCGTTTTGCCTCGTCTCTCTATATCTGCCGAACAACGTCCTCCCACTATACACACACATATACACACGTCGACGCACGCGCATACAAACACACATACGCACGCGCACGCGCGCACATTCACACAACACATGCATACACGGCGTGCCATTATACGTTTCTGTTTTCATTCCCATCACACGTCGTTTTATATATATATAAATTATCGAGTTTTTAATGTATCTCCATGTAGTGCTCATCTATCTGTACTCTTTACTAATGCAAAATTTGAGTAAATTCAATTCGGTATGCAATGATCCGATGAGCGTTGCGCAATTTTGAACGCTCAAAAAATCTAATCTTCTCGTCTCGCAACTGTATGGGAATTCTCGCGCGTAGGCGGATGACGCCGCCTTATTCGGAAGCCGAAAAACAGAAAAAAATTGCCGCTCTATATACGACAGAGGGATACTGTATTATAGAAGATAGAGAAAAAGAGAGGAAGAATCCTGATCGGTGCAATAAATCGTAAGCTTTTTAAATGTTACGCAATACACAAGCGATCAACTCCCTTGACTGCAATTAGGTTTCGATAATTTGAAATCATCGATTGTAAACCACTTGATTCCATTTTAATAAAAAAATGTACT
The DNA here is from genome assembly GCA_018907035.1 of Sycobia sp. Sy_11. Classification (NCBI taxonomy): domain Eukaryota; kingdom Metazoa; phylum Arthropoda; class Insecta; order Hymenoptera; family Epichrysomallidae; genus Sycobia; species Sycobia sp. Sy_11. The sequence goes on along the minus strand of JACCIC010000090.1, from coordinate 556,574 downwards.
ATTGTCACGATTAGAGGTCATATATCAGTTGTTTCAAACTGATGATTTTTGTAACATCAACTTTGAGCGAAAATCTTGGCACTTCGTTATATTTGTATATATATCGAATTGGGATTTTTTCTGTAAAAACATTATAATAACGATGAAAATAATTTAATACAGTGTTCAAGTTGAAATATGAAATTGTTGAGCAAAATCAAATCTATTGATAAAACATATTTTAAGTAACTCTTTTGAGAAAAAAAATTGTAATATTTTAAAAGGCTTTTAAGATACTGGCAAAATCAAACGAGTCCAAGCACAGTACAACAAAAAAAATGTATTGAATATAACGATTAGCAAACACTAAGTGATTCTATTCTACGACTAAGGAAAAGCTAAATTTAGACATATTCACGTATGAATGTAAGTAACATATAATAGACATTCTTTACTCTATATATATTTAATAAAAAAAATACGTGATTAAGACGAAATTCTAGAATGGAAAGTTACCGACGCAGAAAAGTTTTTAAACACAATCAAAATCACTACTTAAAATCCAACCTTTTGTAGTTTGTAAAAAAGTTGTACAGCTGATGCCAACATTTAAAATGAGTCTTATTGAAAAATTCAGCGACTTTGTCGAAAGAACAATAAATACGGTATGTTAAACAAATGTCAATTCTATAGCCTCCTATGGTTTCCGATTCAAATTAGCTTATATTTGAACGAAGACATCGATCAATCAAGCCTCACAATGAGAAACATTTCAACGAGACCGCTCATTATGATTATCATAATGGCGTGTGGATAAAGCGACGGCAAGCTTTGGAATTCTCATAGTCCTACTATATGCGGACGCTTCAAACGGGTTTACGATGAAGTTGAGGCCAAGCATGGACTTAGCCCAGGACTGGGGCGCATTATCCAATTCGCGGAAGTACCCATCATAACGCTCTTATTATTATCAATTAATCATTAATTTCATTCGGCTGGTGAAAAAAAAATTTGGATAAATCATATTTTAATGGGATATAATTTCCATACGTGAGATAAAAATTTATGGCTGAATTAAATATAGATTTTATTTCCTCATAATATTTCATCCATTGCAATAATTATAAATGATTTGATTTTACTCTTCATACATACATATATTTTTTTTTTTCTAAAAAAGGCGCCGAAAGCTGACGATATACATTCTGTTTAAAAAGTCGAAATTATATAGAAAAATGATTAACATATCCAATTCGACATTCTCAATTAGTAAATGGATCGTGCTCTATCGATTGATGACGTAGTCAGCATTCAAATCAGATCACAGGTACCGTTTACGTACCGACTACGTCTGCTCGTCTAATGAAATCGAATTTTTTCTTTTATTAGCAGGCTTCGACTTTAAAGGCTTGGAACTTTTGTTAAAGAATTTTATTTATTTATTTAGCTAGTAGAAAAATATTTAAAAAAAAAAAAACCTGTAAATTCTAGACCAAGAATATGCTTCTATACAAAACCCAGCTTTAAAAAATAATAGAATGTAAAAGTACAAAAATATTGTATATTAAGCTAAAATATTATGTATTTGAGAATAACTCAATTTCAAACGTAACGTGTATTAATTTATACTTTTACAATTCATTACTTTACTATAAACACAAATTCTGAGGCCAATCAATCAATATCTTGTACATTTATTCCAATCCACTGTCTTAATTTTTTCTTCAGTAACCTTTTTTTAATTTGTATCACTTATTTTTTAATAATTTGGTAAATTATTAAAAAATCTAAGCACATCAATGTAACTATTCCTATTAATGACTGTGGTATTTAGCTCAGGTAAATCGAAAATTTTATTTCCAGTAGACCGTTTTCATTCATTAAAAATTTTTTTAAGTTCAATTAACAACAAGCCCAGAGAAGACGGAGAAAAGTTTTTACAATTATTTAGAGGATATTGTACATAATTGTACAATTACATACGTACGCATTATTGTAAATTTTCTAATAAAATTTTATTATTATCTTAAAGAACACCCTGTTCTATTATACCATAGTCGAAAATAGAATGAAACAACGCACAATACGAATTAGTCAAAAATTCTTGCTGTCTTTATTTTTGGAAATTTGATAGAAACGTAATGCGAAATGCTTACTGTTTAAATTATACTCTGTGTTCAAATACTCCGTATCATTCTGCAATCAAAAACTGTACCAACCTGTTTTGCATTGTCAACTCTTTTAAGAATGATATTGTTTATATGCATATTCCATTTTTTTGGTACATTATTATAGTAGTTAGCAAAAGTAATAGAAACTGTTTTTTTTCCCCACACTTCAAACTGTCTAAATATAAGTTATTTATTTTAAACAACATAGTAGTCTTTTTTTTAATTATGATTCATCACATTTTGTGCTATTGGCAAAAAAAATATCCTTCCACCAGAATAGCTGTATCATTCGGATAAGATGCTATTGTGTTAGTATAGCATACATTTTCCATCATTGATATTTTCATATCAGGACTAAAATAAAAACCTAACTTTGTTATTACAAAAATCATTCGCATTAAAATTAGACAAAAATTATCTTTATTTTATGTATTCAGAATACATTCTAATTTATCAAATAGCGAATTGCTGAAAACATTGATAATAAACCAACGCTGTTAGAACTGATAATCAAAGTGCGTAATTGATAGAACCATATTTATCTATTTACTTTTTTAAAATGAACTATTTAAAGCTTCTGAAAGAATGAGACATAGTATGCGACCAATACGTATCTGATCCAAAAAAAAACACTATGCGATGAAATTTTAGATGACTAGAACTTTTCGTTAAATGGAACATTTCTGTATATAACATTTTGAACTTTGCAGCGATTGAGAATTTCCCCGAAAAATCTATGGTGTCCAATTCGATAATCATTAATGTTGCACTTATTATTTTTACAATCTCCATTATTTTTTAATGTGCAATTTACCAATAATAACGTAATTATGGCCGAAATATGATTGGCAAGAGGTCATTGCCGGCACTTTTTGCGATAATACGAATTGGTTCTGAAAGGATCCGTAATATATACATAGGTATATACGCAAGGCATAGGAACCTACTGGCGTTGCCTTACGGAATGGTATATTAAATTATTGCTGATATAATGTCGATGTACACGATGCGTCTATCATTATTCTACGAACTAACCTCCCTATATTGCAATTGGGCTTGTACAACATTTTACAGGTAACATTTTAGACATAATCTTTTAAAAGCTTTACAAAAACCTGCATAATATTACTTTTCGTGAAGAAGTTGCGTGTAATCAAAGAGGGATACAAATTTTACTTGTATTCTTGATAAATAACAGTGAAAAAATGGCATTGTTTGCGAGAAGTCAAGTGTAAAACGTAGTTTGATGGATTTACTTGTAATTTCGCAATCAACTTTCACGTGGAATCGCTCGTGACTTCGTGTTTTCAAGTGAGAGAATTGGGATGGAAAAATTTAACAAATGCTTAATAATTTATTGGTGTAAAATTGAAATGCGTAAAAAAGTACTATTTCTTTATAAAAACAAGATTCTAATTCGAAAAAGTGTTATTACTGTACAATTAACATACCACGCAAATGATTTGTCAGAAATACTGGTAATATGTTCTACGGATATGTTTGTCCACATTTTCGTACTATCGATGCCTAAAAACAATGTGTAAAAGTTTAAGAAATATCGAACACGTATATCGAGCATATAATTTTTATAATTTAATCAAACGGTGTTTTTTGCTATACCAGAAATTATTTTAAACTATAGAGCTGCAATAGAGAAAGTTTCTTTTAATCATGTCAGTATGATCGTTAACTGAGCATCGCAATAAAAAAAGGACCATTTGAATTTTTTTTTCGTTTATTAAATTTATGTATATATACACACACAAAAAGTTTCATAATACTGATATATTTATAACCATTTAAGTTTTACTTTAATGCAACAAAATCTTCAGTTATATTTTGTATAAAATGTAGTAAACTGTTAACTATAAGTTGAGAGCTGTATTTTACTTTTTTTTTGTTTTTTGTTTTTCTTTTATTAAAACTGCGATATGAGCTTCTGCGGTATAAATCCCATGTTTTCCAGATGGACCTGTAACGCGCGCTGGCTTTCAATGATTCGATACGATTACAAGCGCCGATGAATCAGATTTTTATTGCGACCATTTCACATTTCCCAAAACATTTTTAATTTATATCGCATCGTAAGACCATACAGCTGTAATTGTGAGTTAGTCGAACTTTTTTTTCATCTTTTGAGCTGTTTCTTCATAAAGGATCTCGCGGCCAATTCATCTGCCAACGTAATTTTGTTGCCACGGTTCGTTAAAGTCATTTCCGTCCCGTTTTCGCTGAAAACTTTTTGACTTACCTTCCACGATGGCCCGATCCCCGTTCCTTCAGAGAAGAAAAAGAACGTGACAAACGAAACTATTCCTTACAACATTAGACAATCGCTCTCCTTTCGGGTCCGAAATAAAAAATTAAAAATCTCCTTTTACGAACTAACCTTCTTGGTAGCCTGAAACCCTGTAAATATATTAGTAGATTTCTCTACATTATTATGGTTTAAGGATGCTAATGGACTGATATATTTTTTTATAAATATTTTCTTCGAATAAGTTTATGTCGGTAAAATTATTGGTACAAATCAAAAGTAACAATTGTATAGTTTTTTACAATATTATTTTCAAAGCGTAATGTAAAATTTTTATTAAATAAATTATGACTTATAAGTAATTCAAAAATGCGATAAAGCATCTAAAATTCTCTGTTACTGCATAAACAATTTCATAGCACAGTGCGGACATCAATATTTTACGCCTCATTTTAGGGTGTGAAAAATTATAAGATTATAATTCACTACGAATATATATATATATGATTTTTTCATTTATAATATCATTATTGGTGTTTTCATTCATATATTTAAATGAAAGAAAAAAGTATATTTTGTTTATAAACTATGGCCTAATTTATAAAATATTTTCAGCATTTTTGCCTTATTTTGCTATTTTAAGATCTGCTACGCTAAGAAAAATTTTCAACACATTTGACGTTCAGTAACAATAATGGACGTAAAATTAAGGAGTAAAATCGAACTATATGTCGTAATGAATTATAACGTACTATTTTATACCTTAAAAACGGGTCGTAAAATGTGGATTTTATATCCGCTGTACTATAAAACACCTGACGTAACATTTGATGTGTAATCAACGATGCATTCGGATCATTTTTTCCGGTCTCGAACGCTACGGTCACACTAGGATGTAAAATCACATTTTACGCCCAGAAATAATATTGTCATAGTCATAGATCGTTGGAAATAAATCGTTCTTCTTTTAGGATTGAAATAACAACATTTGCTAATATCGCAGATATATAATAGAGCGAAAATTTAAACATTATTTTCACGAAAGAAACGAGACAAATAATCGATAATTTACGAAGAGGTGCATTGTTAAAATATCTAACCGTTCTCCTCCCGTACCACCAACATAGCTGGATAATTACGCCAGTCCATCGGAGCCCAAATATATATATATATATATATATATATATATATATATATATAATATTATATATCGAAACAATTGACTTCGACAAATCCTCGTCCGTTCGTCGAAGCATTATTTGCCCGTATACCGCGCCACCCTGCATATATAAGGACGCTTTTTGCGCCCGCCGCTTTCTTTTTACCAGGAATATAGGCGATAGTCGCCGACGCCGCCGCGGAGGACAGAGAGAGAGAGAGAGTGAGAGTGAGAGAGAGAGAGAGAGGTTGAGAGAGAGGTTGAGAGAGAGGTTGAGAGTGAGCGGGCGGCAAGGGTATACGGGGCGGGGAAGTATGTTTCGTCGTAATTACATGCGCGACGATTTGGCGAAAAAGCCAGGAAGCCGGTTGTGTCAGCGCCTATCCTCTTAGCGTCGACACGCGCCGCGGAGCGTCGCGAAACGACGACGGCGGCAGCGGCCGTATACAGCGATGCCGCTGCGGCTCTTAAAGCGGCTCCTCCCCCCCCCCCTCGACCCTTCACCGCTCCTTTTCGGAGGCGCTTTTTCTATATAATCCTGGATGTATGTGTGTGCGATACCAAGACGCGAGGCCACGTGTCTTTCCCGCGCTCTTCGTCATAAATATATGTGTATGTATGTATGTATATAGATATATATATATATAGATATATTTGTATGCTTATCTTTGGACCGTATTGCACGGCCGAGTGCAGCGCCGTAATTCTGCCTATGGAGCGCTAAAGAGAACTTCGTTAATTCGTTAAAGAGTTTTTACAATGGGTGTGCTTGGCAACCGCGTTCGTCGGCGCGACCGGTGCCGGATGCGAAGAAAAGTGTAGTACATAATAGCCGAGCAGCCATCACGGGAGATTCGAGGAAGGAGCGACAGCGCGCATTATAAACGGGAGCGATTTTCAAATGCCCGTATAAATACACGCGCTTGGATCCTGGAGTAACGAGGGGAAAAATAGGGAATACCGTTAAGGGGATGGCATCGGAGTAGAACGCAGTAACGCGACAGAAGCTTTATGGTTTTCGTAATAATGATAAATTTGCGCTTTTCAATGGTGAGAGGCGGTTGCTTCGCGTGCTCACTGTCGCGGCGGGTAATCATAATTTATCCGACAGTTGTGGAATCAATAATAATTAAGGGTATTCAATCCTTTAATATATAACAGATTAACGAAAATTATGTCCAATGGTCTTCAAAATGTTGTTCGAAAAAATCATGTCTGTATAAGTTTAGGATACGGTTAATGGAGTTCCATGAAAGTTATAGTCGTTTTAATTTGTGCACAGGTTCATACGAGAACATACAAAGTTTGGCTATTTTCTCGACTTCTTTCAACAAGTAGTTTTGGTCCCGACTCTTTTAAAATCTGTACAGCAAGAACTAACTAGCCTATAAATATATAAAATGGTTTATTTACTAGCAAACTGAATTCTTTCTTGACGAAAAATCTTACTTGTTATCTTTCATTAAGGTTTTTCGTCTTATAAAGTTTCAAATTTATCGAAACTAACAATTTCAATATCTATAATGAACACTGGAAAACGTACTGATTGTTCATAAAAACAGTAAATAGCACTTACTTGACCTAAATTATACAGTTCGTATCTAATTTAACCAAGAAATAGCCTCGACTAATGAAATTAGGAACTTTTATTTTTGAGGCGCACTGTCCCTTTTTGGAACTGTGACAAATCCTTAAGTTTGATAATCAGGACCCTTCTTCTCGCTGCTGCTCACCGATTTTCAGTCGTTTTTCATCCCTACTCTACATCCCACTTGATAAGGAGCGAATGTTTGGTGGTAATTCGAAGCAGAGCGAGGGTGTATACTGTAGTAAACGTTCACGAGAGCATGGCTGCCATATAATCCACTCACAAATATCATGACACATCGACCGAGAAACTATAGAAACTACCTCCCAATTCTGGACACTTGACGCTCATCACTCGTTGCATATAGGTAAAAAAGTTTAACTGGTAAACTCAGTCGCTGGCGTTGGACTATCATAACGATGAGAAGAGACTCGGGAAGGCGTGGCTTAAATAACGTCATACCGCTTTGCGGGCAATCGCAACGGCGGAATAGTTCCATTTGAAGGAAGCTTAAGGGGATATCGGTGTAAAATGTGACCGTTATAAAGCCGCGTAATATGAAAAGTTTTTACGATGTTTCTTTATAAGCGAACAATTCGTTTAAGGAATTTACTGTTACAAAAAATAATAAAAAATTACCCAATTGTTGTGAAAATAGTGAAAATTACGACTGCTAATTCTGAAATTCGATTCAAGGCGGTGGACATCGGAGATACGTGCAGACAAGGACCAAAAATGATTAAATCATATCATTTTTACAACTACCAGGTAATTTTTCATTATTTATCATAACAGTGAACTCCTTAAATAATCGTTTTTCACTATTAAGTGTAAAAATGATTATAGTACGAAAAAACATCGTTAATATTTCTGTCATATTACACGGTGTCATAACGGTCAGATATCACTCTGACATACAAGAGATTTATTTATTTTAGAGATTTATTTTATCGAAAGGTAGAAAATGATGCTAAACCGACATAAAACAACGATTTTAGTGTTCAAAAGAGCAAAAATAAAAACGCGAGAGAATACGTTTTGAAGGATAAGAATATGGAAGAGATGCAAAAAGACATTTGGAATAAAGTTAGAAAAGGTAGATAATAGCAAAGAAAAATGCCTGAAGTATTGGTGAGAGAATTTCCAATAGAACTTTCGATAGAGAATTGAACATGTTTTCAGCGTTAGCAGAAATCTAGCATTATTTGGAGTTGAAATATATATGGATGCAAAAAAAATATGAAAGACTAGACAAACTAAAGAAAAAATATATCAAATGGTTCCTAGGATTAGATAAGACAACGCCAAATTAGATAATCAAAGAAGAAAATAAAACAGAGAACTTAAAAATAGAAGCTCTGAGAAGGTCGATAAAATGCGAAGATAAAGTCGTAGAATCCAAGACTGACGAGGATCCACAATGGCAGGGTAGGATGGAAACTGGAAGGAAAGAGAAAGGTGTATAAAACAAGAAAGGAAAACAAGAGCAGAAATTGAGAAAAGTACAGAAAAAACGAAGATATCGCTGAAAAATAGTGATGCAACACATGAAACAAAATGAGAAAACTGAGGTAGTAAGAAAAATATAGGAATTAAGGAATTGACGAAAGAAGATGTGCAGATTATGCAATCAAAAAGAACAAAGTATTGAAAATGCGTTAAAAAGTACATGAAATCAAAAATGAATAAAGAAATCTGGGAATTACTATACGGAAAGAGTCAAAACATAGAGATCGTAAAAAGCATTGACAACGTAAGGATAAACAAAGAAGGAAAGCATAAAAAATGAGTAAAGTGAAAAAGTGAATTAGGTATTGAAAGAAGAGTTAATAAGACTTAATAATAAACTGTTAAAAACTCATAAAATTACACATAAGTCCAAATCAAGTGCACAATAAATAACCACATTTAAATGATTGTAATTTTACTATACAGATTGATTCGTATATTATATTTTACCTTATATATTGTTTACATTTTTGTATTCTATTTATATTCTACTATAATCAGATTTTTAAATGGTGTAAAGTTGTCAGTTTGTCCAAACCCGAAACGTAAGGAATATGAAAATAAAAAAAGAGACTCCCATAAGTCATAACTGGTTGTAAAATGAAATTCGAGGTGATAGACATCGAGGGACACGTTCAAACCATGACAGAATCTGTATCTCCTTGACCATTGGAATTCTAAGCTGGCTGGGTAAAATTTTAGGAGGCCACATTTTCAACATGATAAACTAAAAATCGCGTGTTAAAGACGGTTAAACTGTGGTCGATATTCTAAAAGTAAAAATGCACCTAAAAAGGTAGTCAAGATCGAGGGTTATACATTTACCGACAAGATCAAGTTGATTTAAGTGATAAAGACCTTTATTTTATCGCTATGCTTATCTTTTTGTGCCGTGTTCGCATTATATATTGTTTTTGAAGTGCTGGCTATTTGAAAATAATGGTTGCTAGTTAGTTCAGTTTTACATGCAAATCCGAATAATTATAATTAAAAAATGCAATTATTCGTAATTATTACCAGATGTCCTTCATTGGTCTTAGAATACCAACACTAACATAATTTCGTACGCGATGCCAGTATTTTAGAAAACAACATAAGCATATATTTTGTCTGTGACATTTTTTCGAAAATAGTTATTAAGATTTTCCGTCTTTCTTTATACATCTAATAATAAAGAGTATGACAAAGGCAGATGACAACATCAAAGTATTAGCACTTAATGATCTCCCAATCTCAAGATATGACACTTCCTTACTTACAAAGGAATAGATTTTCTTGTATTAAAATTTTCGTTGAAAGATTCAAGCATTATAAACGTTCTAATGATGCTATATCACCAATTGTACTTTTACTTTGTTATTGTCTATTAAAGCTCGGTTAAATTATGGTCATATAGTCATGCTATTATCCGATAACGGGATAATATTTGGCCCAAACCTCAATTGACAATAACGTAAGAACCTATATACGTTTGAAGCATATACAGTATACGTTAATTCCAGTGTTGTTCAAATTTAGAGATTTGTTCTGAAAAATATTTCTTCGTCCACACTTTGTGCAGGACAAATATATATCATATCTTCAGAATGGATGAGCGCGAGGTCCAGAAATTTTGCAGGATTCACTTGTGAAATAATCGAAGTTACCTTCCTCAGTCTGGACCAATGTCGTCACCCAAACGTCTGAATATCTCCATTGTTAATAATGTCATAAATCTTTTTATTAGTCAAAAATATACGAGGTTTACAAATGATTTTCCCGATCCGCAAGGAGTGGGTAAAATTAAAATTAAAAACAAAAATTGATTTTCGTCCATCACAATTTTTTTACAATTATAGTAGTATTACCGACCTTCTCGAGCGAAACATTAAAATGTTAAAACGCGAACTTTACGATGTACTTGTATCCACCCTTTGTTTATGACCGGTGCATGTTTAAATTTTACATCGATATTTTCATTGAAAAATTTCTATCATTTTTTCTTTTGTTCATGGCATGAAGCAACACGATGTGTATTATGCGAATTTCTTCAGGAAAATTTCAAACGGATTCCAAATAAATCTGGGATATTCCGAGTTTGTTAATGCATAATCCACGAAACTGTTTAAAACAACCGCGACACTGTAAGTCTTACGTAACGGACCGAAACAAACGGTTCCTTCATTCCATCTCGCGAACCAAAATGTTCGTTCATATATATAACTTTGAAAACTGCATAAGCTTGTACGCCGAGCATATAACTTTATAGTTCTCGGTTCAGGCGAAATTTCTCGTGTACTAAAAACTTACCGCGATTCTATTCCTCAGACTTCACTCGTACCATTACCTTAAATACGAAAACCGTCTTAGAAGTTCTCGCAGTTCGCTCTCGCACCTTTCGCCGCTACCGCTTGCCGTCTCTTTTAGGGATTCGTTAATTTCTCGGACTCTAATGAAAAAAAAAACAAAATCCTTTCCCTTCCATCTTCCCCCCTCTCCCTTTTTTTTGTTGTTTCAGAAAACTTCTCCGCGGCACTCTTTATTACGTGTACCGTGAATGGTGGCCACGATACCACTTGCGGTCCCAACGCTGAGGAACTATATCTCTCTATGTCTCTCTCTCTCTCTCTCTCTCATTCCACCCCTCCCTCATAATTCGTGCTTCGAAAAGAGGAAGATTACCGTAAAGGCGCGCACGGTGCGGAGTCGCGGACGAGATCTCGCGGCGCACCGCCGCGGCCCGCCGATGTTTGAGGCGCAATTAGTAGGTTCCCCGGGATAAAAGACTTAATGGATTTGCTTAGTTGAAAATTGTTGAAAATATATATACAAAGAACGGAGGCACGTGATTGGGCGCAGAAAATGTGAGAGAGCGTGAGAGAGTGACAGAGAGGGAAAGAGGAAGAGAGAAGCGGCTCGCCTAAAGCAGCCGAGTTATGGTTTTATACGCTGCTTATCTTGCCGTGAAACCTTATTCTTATTTTACGGCCCCCTGAGAGCGTGTATGTATATATCTATATAGATCGAGAGAAGCTCAGTCATCGCCATATATACGTATACACTTGAAAAAAGAGCTCTCGAGCATCGGCTATACCTATACATATAATATATATATATATATATATATATATATATATATATATATATATATTTGGTTCTCGGGCCGGACGCCCCGGTTGCCGCTCGATTTTACGACGTGTCGGCGTCAGCGGCCTTTGATTTAATTAACCGTTTTCGGCGGTGCGCCCCCTGTATATACTCGCGGGCTCCCGTGGCGCATCATCCTCCTTTTATAATATACCTGGGATGCGAACGAGAGCGGGAACGAGGCCGGCCGCGATACCCGAGGGGAACACGGGAGAGGGAACTGTAGACGGGGGATATGTATATATATATATATATATATATATATATATATATATATAGGGGGCGGGGGGAATAGGGAATCGACGCGATTTCGGAAGCGATCCCGCGCCTATATATATATCTACCTTGGGGCCCAGTTTTTGCTATCCTTCTTATATCATGTATATATATATATATATATATATATATATATATATATATATATACAGAGAGAGAGTGAGAGATTCTCGTGTTTCTCTTTCGTCCACGAATTCGAGCATAAGTGTCCGACTCGAAAAGATAGTTGATGGGAGAAATTCTCGCGTGCCCTTTGTCTCTCCCTCTATCTCTTTCTCTCTCTCTCTCTCTCTCTCTCTCCCACTCCCCCTCTCACTGGACTTTATTGCTCTAGACATTTTGATGGATGAGCCGAGAGTGGGGTGGCGCTCATCAATTACGCGCTCGCGCGAGCGCGCGCGAAAAGAGAAATCTCGAAGTGGATCGTTTATTCGCGATTCGGGAAGGCGCATACCACTCTATACTGCAGTGTCTCCCGGTCTCTCCCCCTCTGTATCTGTTTGGTATCTTGATGTGCGTGCGTGTCCGTGCATAACACGTGTATCCAGGGCGAGAATCTTAAACGCCTCGTAGTATATATATATATATATATATATATATATATATATATATATATATATATATGGACCATTGCCTTAATCTCTTTATTTTTCGAAACACCGAAGCTAATTGAGACTAAATACGCTTTCGTTGGCGGCAGGGGCGGCGGGGGGGGGAGTCAGGGTGGGATAAGACGTAACGCTCGATTCGTGTTTTGTTCGTAACGCGGCGTTCCCGCATCGGCTTTCCTCGCTAGGAGCAAATCAGTTCAGCCCACGCGCCACGGCTTTTCTGTTGTATACAATACACACGGTCCTATATATCTATATATACCTATACATTAAATCGAAGATTAACGCCGCACTGCAGTACTGGGTATACAGGAACGATTGACGATGATTAAGTTTCGTCTAATAAAACTCGCGCTTATTAAGACGAATCGTGACGTCCGGGGAGGAACGATTTTGAATTTAATGATCCTATTAGAAAGATACGCGCGCCCGCGCTTTCGTGATCGAATATATATACATGTGTGTACACACACACACACACACACACACACACACACACACACACACACACACGGGATTGGGATTAATAAGGTGCAGTTTAAAAGTGTAATGTCTTGCGTCGACTGCTGCAACTAATTTTTCCGACCCGCTCTCTCTCTCTCTCTCTCTCTCTCTTCCTTTTTACCTTCTCGATGCTTCTCGTTGATTGACGTTAGATACGACGCGTCGATAGAGGCATGTAATTATACGTGTGTAACATGGAATGACGCTGTATGATTAGCGAAGATATCTCTTAGGGCTGAGTCAACGTTCTGTACAGTTTGCCGACTAATAGAGAAGAAGAACGATGCGGTACACTCTGAAATTTTTTAATATTGAATTTCGCAATAATTTATAATATATGGGATTCATATAGTTATATCTTTCGTTAATTGTAATGAATTTTCGATCGTTAAAAAAAGTTCCCATGGGAATCAATATCACGGTGTATCATTTTTACATAATTTGAATATACTTTCATAAATACACGCACGCACATCAGAAATTATGTACGAAATTGTTAACAATTTGTTTTATTTATATTTCGGTAGATAAATCACTGCAAAATTCTTTTAATACCGTATTTTATATGATTAAAATTTCAGCTCCCCATCTCGATCAAAATTATTATTGTCGTTTACATAATATATACGCTTTATGCAAATTTTTTTATAGATGATAAGACAAATAAACTATATTGTGCTTGCTGCATTATCAATTGTTCAAACATTCTCGTCTCGATTGAACAGGCTAATTGGGCTTAGAGTCAATTTTTTTCTCGTAAAAAGGTTATAAATAAATTTAAGAAAGAAAAGAAGTTTGTTTGTTTATAAAAATAAAATGTATATTTATATTATATATATTATATCTATCTATATATATATATATATATATATATATATATATATATATATATATAAGTTAAGCACAAGACGATTTCGGTACAACCCTTATTTGCCATATATAATACGGAAACAAACGAAGCTTTTTGAAGACTTGACAAAAAATTAATTATCTTCATCGTTTGGATAAAAGTTGACAATAAACGTCGAAATATCGGTGGACGCGAGCATTTGCTGTATTACCCGGATCGATTCGCGCCTAGAGGCATGCAGCCAGCGGTCGAAATTTCCATAATACATCTATAATTACCTAGGATAATGTCGAGTTTTCACTCGGGCGTACTTCAACGCCATCGCGAAAACTCAGCGTCCATACAATCTTTAATGATCATAAATTACATAATCGCGCAGTCAACACATATTAGATCTTTTCTAAGTATATATGCAATTCATTTAACATGAAACTAACACTTACATTTTTTTTAATAGGCTCTCTCTCTCTCTCTCTCTTTTTTTTTCATTCTGTCTTTCTGTCTATCAAGTGTAACAACTAAGGCTCAGCTAACTTTTTCATTAATCTGTCTGCAGTTTGTTTCTCAATCTTAATATATATAATCGATTATTTCATTTACATATGAATTGTGAATAGAGTGAAACATAAAATCGATATTATATGTTTACTAGGCGGATGAAGCAACTCTGGACTTTAAAATTAACCTTCCAAATGTCACATCTACATACTTATACGAAGTAAAAATGTTAATAACTGTATCACATTCATGTGAAGTACTACATTACTAATACTTGTGCGAAAAATAAATAATTTCCGGACCAGAGCTCTCCAGTGCTGGGCACGTAGAATATATACATGTACACGAGTATTATATACACTAATTGCCCTACTATGTTCCACAAAGTTAAATACTTTCGGTAATTATTACTTAGATTATATATATATATATATATATATATATATATATATATATATATATATATATATATAAACCAAATATAAATGTGTATGATTTGATTATGAAATCATTAAAAAAAAACTACTGAATCGTTTAAACAAAAATCATTTCAATTTATATAAGCGTTGTTAGATATAGATGATCTGCATTTATATATTATTAAGATTGATGTCAATTGTAGCATTATCATTATTATAAATTGAAACGGCGTATATTTCTCGCATTTCGAGTCCATTAATAACTATAGATTTTATTTGTTATTGCGCGCGTCGAAGTTCCATGTTTTCTTCGAGGTAACGGCCACCTTATTTCATATTTTGTGAACTCCCTTCGAAGATTCTCATTTACACGCGTTGCAGTTTCTTTGGTGTTTCATAAATTGCCAGGAAAATCAGTATTGATGGGCATAGATCAGTTTTAAAGGGACTATTTTCTGATGTGGATTTATACTCTGACTATCGCTTAAACTATAAGCTCTATTCCCTTTTTTTTCAATAAAAATTATTACTACTAGAGACGTTCGACAAAGCATATTCGTTTTTTGAAATATTGACACACTGATGCTTGTCATCGAAAGGATAATATTCGAATCTTTTTCTATTTCTTTGAATTCCACGGCTTCGGAGGCAACTGTAGATTTATCCGCATATGCTTCCACCCGGTTGGTGTGAAGGTACTGAAAATATGGATTTTTTTCCACGTATTACTTCATTAGCAGTCTTAGATTTCCATCCACTGTATGTCCTTAAAACAGTATAATATTCACTTCAGCGTCTGCAAGTATTCTACCTGAGAATCATCCGAAACGTGCGGCACACACACACACACACACACACGCACGTGCGCGCGCACGCATACACTTAGATATATGATCTTAATAAAAATCTATTCATCTGAGCTTCATCATAATTATTTTTATCATATTATAAAATTAGCCTAATATATTGGCGAATGATAATAGAATTATGATTTTAATTTTGGTCAATGTGAATTAAATAATAGCATCAAAATATGAAGTTAAAAAATAGAGATAAGATGAAAAGGTAAATAAAACAAAATGACAATAGTAAGTGATTATAATTTTTATTAATTTAACTTATAAATATGGGATTTAAAAAATTCCGAATCAAAAGTGTAAAAAAAGCTTTGTGTATTACAGAAAAAAGAAATGATCAAATAAAAATTATTAAATATTAAAACTTGGATATAAAAAAAACATCTATTCATAAACACATAAATTATAATCTTCAAATAAATTAATTAGCTTGAATCACAGATCTCTTTGTTTTATATAGATCTAACACCTAAGAGAAATCATTCAAGCACGTAGTTTTATTCCTTAACTGGCTTTTTCGCTTCAAGTCATGCGGACCAGATTATCAGGGTTCATCGAAGGTAATCATCCGATTTCTAACGACGAGTCTCACGGATTCTGGGAAGAAAACTCAGTCGGTACGCTCGAGTCACCTGTTGGCTTCTTTTTATATTATATAAAAAGAATAATTATATGATTCTGAATGCCTTCGTTAGACAAATCGCGAAAAACTTCAATAAATACACGAAAGAAATTATAAATGAAATTGTGATTACGTAAATAATCAATGTTTAATGAAAAACTTGAACTATTGAAGGAAGCTGTTTGATTTACAAAAAACGAAAATTATATCACATTGCCACCTTCACTTCAGTACTACGTTCACACCTTGAAGAAAATAATAACACAAGTATATAATCATTTACAGGTTTGTCAACCTAAATAACAAAACAAAAACTTTTAATATGATACTATTTTAAAATTTTGAATACAATGTTAGAATGAAATACAAATTACAATCGATATTTCGCCCATACAAAGTTTCGCTCATCTTCTAAAAACCCCGGAAATTCTTGTAACTTGTACGTACCATGTAAAAGAAATATTTTCAACAATTCATTTATGGCTAATTTGGAAAAGTAATAATAATTAGTCATGAATTAAATAATTAAAAGAACAATATTATACAAAATACAAAAAAATATGAAAATTACATTATGAAAATACTTTTATAATCTCTGAGCTTTCAAGTAATTTCTAATACACGCGAGTGATCCGTTCATTGACGAGTGTAGAACTAAAAACATCTCAAAAGATAAAAGTAAACTTTCGCCGTATGTTAGTATCGAACCTTTCTTCAAAAACGGGAGACGTGAAATAACGTTAAAGTTATTGTCATTTTAAAGTTACAGTGGTGTGGGATGAATTTTAATAATAAATGAGTGCATACTTTCGTAACTCAATATCTCCAATTTGAGATACTGAAATTTCGATACGACAAATTACATGAACGCCCATAATTTTGTTTTTGAATATCTGCTGCCCTCTGTTTTTTTAAAATACCTATACTACTAACAAGAAGAGGCTCACCTTACCAGAGAATTATCTTATATAAAACGGTCTGGTATCCGTTAGGACACCAAGATGATTCTAAATTTATGGTGTTGGGGGCAATCAGGTTGTCCTTTTAACATAGAATATTGCTTTTATTATTTTTATTTTTATTTTTAATTTTTAATATAATTTATTGTAGTTATAAGTTTTATTTCAGATTCAACAGGTGTGAACATAAACAAGGAAAGTCTGAGTGTCATTATTTTAACTAATATATTATATTATAAAGACTGTAAGACCGATAAAAATATTTATTAATTTAATTCAGAACAGTCGACTTAAGTACAATTTTTAATTCTACTTTTCTTAATTATAAGTGAAAATAATTTTTTGTTAAATTAAGACCAAACTACTTATGTATGAAATTTTTCTTCATATTCCGTATACATACACCTATCACATACAAGATTATACCAGATCAGCTGTTTTCTCTCTCTCTCTCTCTCTCTCTCTCTCTCTCTGTTCCTTTCTTTTTCTCTTCAATCAAATGACAATTGAACTTTTGCTTCATAAATTATTGTTCAAATCAAGCAAATTTGATTTTAACTTTTTCAAATTGTAAAAATTTCAAGTTTTTTATTTGTTTTATAATATATATATATATATATATATATATATATATATATATATATATATATATCTTGTCCGCACAGATGCTTAAAACAGTTTAAATTGTATTTCGAGGTAAGTACAACTCATTGCCACCCTTTTCTAACATATATTCGCCGTTCTTCTATTTACTGTGTTGTTTGACTACCATCATACCATTGCATTCTCGGCTTTTATTATATTTCCGAGCTCTTATATCCACATTCTCTATCTATGTCGAAATATCTGTTAAATCATCAGACCATGTGTTTGTTTGATTTTGGTTTTATCTTGTATTTATTGAACGCTGTAGAACAGTAGCACTTATCTGATTTAAGCATCGCATTAAGAAAAAACTATAAAAATATATCAAATATCATCACTAACAATGGAAAGAAGAAAAAGTAGTTACATATTTATATTAAGATCTGCGAAAGCATTATACAATAGTATTAGATAAGTAATGCTTAATTTTCAATTATTTCTTATTTTTATATTTATAACTGTGAAAGAAAAGTTACTTTGTTAAATTTTTTTATCTTTTCGGGTTTACTAAAACTGAAGGAAGTTATAAAATGTATATTGTAATTGTAGTTATAGTATATAGATATATGGAAAGTTATATAGTATATGGATTATTATTATATTATATACAATATTATTTAATTATTTTCAATTATAAAAATTTCATAAAATAAAAATTAAATATAATAAATATATTTTCAGGTAAAATTTTTATTATGTTTTGTACATCATCGACGATGATATAAATCATAAAAACATTTAAAACATAAAAAGTTTCTACACCATGAGTACTGTACAACAGAATTTTTTAAACTTTTACAAATATTCTTTACCGTTTTGAAAACAAAAGTTTTTAACATTGGCAAACACTTCTCTTTCAATAATCAGTTTTGCAGCGAACCAGGCAATGATAACTGGTTGTGCACTAGCGAATGTATTTTTATTGTGTCTACACCCTTATTAATTTAACGCTTTTCTTCAATCAGGAACGTATAATTTTGCAATTCTTTTATGAATAATGTCACTTGTCTGCGAAAGTACACATCTAGGGGTTGATTATATGCTCTACAGCCAGGTAGAATTGTTTCGATCTGAAATGTTTTTTCCTTCTTTCTATTTTCAAAAATTTTAAATGCATCTAATTTTTTTTATCCATTTCAGCTATCCAAAAGTAAAAAAACTTCACATTTTGCACATAGGACTTTAAACTTTTAAAAGTATACTCTTCAAATAATTTACTGGATAGTTTTCCAGTTTTGGAGCACAATACAAGTATATTTCCATGAAATTGTGAAATCTCATTTATTCTTTTTTAAACTGTAGGTCCAAACGCTCCCTGAGCTTCTTGCAAACAAATGAAAACAGCAGTAATAATTGTTTAGTATCTCAATGAAAATTCTTCTGATACTTGTTTCAAAATTTACAAAAATTTTCAATGGGTTTTATGTATCTGGTTACTTTTGATTGTCTGATATTAAATTTCTGTTTACATCTCTACCAACAACAGAGATGCACAAAATTGAAAATTCATAGAATTTTACTGTTTTGAAGTTTGTTGTTTTGAAGTGTCCACTCTTGCAAATTTCTTGTTGTAGCAGGTACGTTATTATTACGAGCATTTTTAGTTATTATCACGATTAATAATTCCAAATTTTTCTTCAAGACCACCTCTTCAAATTATATCTTTTTTCCAACGAGTTAGATCATCCATTCAAGATAATGGTTCACCTTCAGTAGCTCCAATATTGCTTCATTTTCATTTTGGATCCAAATATATTTTAAGTTGTTTTAAGGATCTGTGCGGACGAGAAATATTTTTTTTAAGCAAAGAAAAAAAATTGAAATGTTTACAAATTGAAAATCATGTTAAAATCAAATTTTCTCGATTTTAACAATAAATTATGAAACAAAAGTTCAATTGTCATTTGATTGGAGAAAACAAGAAAGAGACAGAGAGATTTATGTACTATGAATACTATGAATTTATTAAAATATTCATCCTGTTATTATTAATGTTTATGATTGTTCTTTAAATTATTTTTTAATAATAAATTTTATATATTATTTTAAGCCGGATTGAGTATTTCTATTTATTCATTCTTTTATATTCAAACCTTCTATAATGTATATAAGATTCATTGAAACAATGATGTAAATATTTAGAAATATTTAAAAATTTTATGTGCTGCTTATTTAAATATCCTAAAACATTTAAAAAAATTCTCTTAATTTAACATAATTCTAATTTCAAATAGGAATACATGAGTAACTAAACAACATATATCTTATGCTGTTCAGCTAAGAATAAAGTATTTGAAATAGCGAGAATGCATAAAATGTTTATATGCGTGAGTAAATGTATATGTAATAATAAAGTAAAAATTTATTACTTTGATACTCTATTAACTTAAAACTAATGGGAAGCAAGGTCCATTTGAATAAATGAATGGTAAGGTATTAAATTTTTTTTATACATTTGATACATTTTTCAGGTTCAGGAAGAAATTGGATCTCTGGTGAGGTGAGCCTCTCCTTACAAGTTTACATATTTGCTAATATATATATATTTCCTTCTCCTCATCAGTGTATACTTCCTTAACGTTTTTGTTAATACTGATTTGAATTTTCAGGACAAAAATGATTTTAATTTTTCGAGCACATTTTATGCTGAATCAAAAAAGAAATGTTGTCGATACCACGATTCTTTTTAAAAATTAAAAATTAATAAAATTTCCTTAAATTGTTGTGCTCCATCGAACCACCAAAATCGTTGTATATTATTTCACTAACTGACGGAGATATTGTCTCTGTTGTTATACGCAATAGTATATCAAAACGTCACAAATTTATGGCCTAAAAAATTAATTTTAAAATTATTTAAGTAACTTTGTACGTGCCTATGATTTTCGTGAGCGAGACGACTATGTTATACTATTATAATACATCTTTTTGTTAAAATTTCTCTTTATTTCTACTTTATTAAAATTGCAATGTTTGTAAATTAAAATACGCGAAAATCTATTTTGTATGAACTACTACTATCTGCAGACGTATGAAGAATTTTGTTTTTATAGGTAACCAATCATTTACTTCTTACTCGGAATCTGTTTTCCATTACTCCGAATTCTACTCCCATTTTTACAGTTACGTTCGCAGAAAAAAACATTTGTTATAGTTGCGGTACATACAAACACAGCGTATATCATGTTGAAATTTATTCTAGAGTCTGACCAATATACGATAAGTTCTCCCTGTTTATTGTAGAGACCAAGTGTAAGGATAATTTCTCCTTAATGGGATTTTTTTTTGAAAATCAAGCTTGAGTTGGTGAATCAAACCTAATTATAACTAGTCAGAATATATTAGGGAAATCTAGTCTGATCCTAGTTCCCATTATTCCAACTTTTATTGGCATTTTTAGTAGGTATATAAACTAGATCTTAGTAAGTAAACCGAATTATATCTAGTTCAAATCTGGCAAGGAAATATAGCTAAAAAATATTTCAGCTCTTTACTATTGCAGCTTTTTGCTTGTTTCAGTGAAATATTTATTTAGATTTTTTAAAAATATTTATTTCAAATATAAAAAAAAATTCACCTATTTTCGAGACTTATAATCGTTTAATTAACATTTATATGTAGATTTCAATTTGTACATATACAATTAACAATTACTAGTAATTGCATATTTTATATAATGCATTGTCGTATAACACACCTCTAATTTACATACAAATATTGCTTAAATTATTGCTTAAAGGTATGCTTAAATATATTGCTTAAAAAATTGTTAACCTAACCAAGTATCGACGCCACGGACGCTACTATTCGCAAACCAACGCCTTTTACACTATAAGCTAACGCAGTACTGATCATGGTGATCATTTATTGCTTGTTATTGTATATCTCATACATATAGTATAAACATAAAAAATATTATAATAATTTCACTTGATGTCATTAAAGTTTATAGAGACGGAGTAAATAAAATTATAGGCATACTTAACCAGTATAGAATTTCAATATATAACTTTAAGGTTATTCATCCGTATATGTGAGCTCTAATGAAAAATGAAAAAAACCGATACGGAAAGTATAAAGATAAATTCGATCAATAAGATAAATATAGAAATCAGAATTATATAGTTTCCTTTTTATTATGAAATATTTGAAATTATTTATACGGGAAATTTTGAAATAGCGTCCATTATATATATATAAAATGTTGTTTCTGTGAATATAAACACTGGCACAACAATTATAAAAATCTCATATATTTTGACCGTCTCATTCTCTGGCAGTCTCATATTTGTGTATTGCAACTGGTATTGTGATACTTAATATAATGCGCACATTATGCTACAGAATGTTTTTTTCAGTGCACAATTATTTCACGTGAAATTTCAATTAAGAAATTAGCGCTTTAATTCAATATAAGATTATTATTTAAGAGATTTTTATAGCATGTGTTCGTTTAAGATGAAGAATAATAAATGTTACATATTAATAGGGAGAAAAACCAAGGTGTTCATTCGATTGGGAATACAATTATCAAATTTGTGAATTTATAATCTGCTATAATGAGGATGGCAATATCGATCTGGACATTGTACCAGCCTCGTGGATTAATTATAATACAATTTAGAAAATCTGTTAGACCAAATATCCATTGCCGCCTTATATAAAAAAATATTTTGAACAAATCCACGAACGTGTGAAATCTAATTTCTCTCCATTATAACATTGGCCAACATGGCCTATAAATATAAAGAGGCGCAGGCAAGATATTTTTATTATATAATTTATTTTAAAAATATATAAGCATTATATATTGAAAATATTTTTTCTTGTATATAGAGATACATATGTAAAAATCGAAAAAAATAACTAAATTAATAGAAAAAGTTACGCGTTTACAATCGATCAAGCGGATGACGAAGAAAAAGGTAACGCACAAACCGATTTATTTAAAAAATTTAAGTTAAATGATCTTTTAAATATTTCAAATAGTAATACGGATGGTTCAGGTACATCATGAAATGCCGAAGCTTATAAGGAATAGACAACTCTTGTGAGTATATTATTATGCAAAATTAATTTTCATAAAATATTAAAGGGAATATTAATCGGATTGTTGCTTTTAGAAGTTCGTTCAATTACAAAAATATTTTACATAAGTAAATAGGCAAATAATCTAAATTTATTCTCTTTAAAAATAAAAATTAAATTAAAATTCTTCTGGATTAAAATTCTAAAGGACATAGTAACTTGGTAATCCGAGTTCAAATCGCGGCCTCGGCCGATCGACACAAGCACCGCTGTAATAATTTACATGTACTTTGTTTACAAACACATCGTACATATTCTACATGGGATTGTATCATATTTCCACCGTCTATGTTGCCAATCTCATAGTTGCCAGTTCGAATATTTAACGGTGATGCGTCAAATAACTTGTTGGCACTGCACAAGTCCTTACGACAGCATATGGCCTCATGTAACTGTTCTCTTTGACATTACCCCTTGCAATTAATGCTAGTAGCCTAGTTTATTTTTATCATCAAAACTACTTTAATATGATGAATTTTCTTATGCTCTATCGATTTTATAGGGTCTTTTGAAAACTGATCCTACTCAAATGTCCTTTTGTTGCCGCACGTAGAAAATCTCGTATGATACTTCTTCTTGTCGTTTTTTTCTGCCTTGAAATATTTTACTGGACAGTCATTAAAATCCGCAGCAACTTCTACTGATGGAATCAAAGCTCCTTCACATATATGGCTAATAAATCTACGTATTCTTCTAGTAACGAGCACGTGACAAAATGTGATTGCAGTTACTTTTCAGCTCCGTGTATATATATTCATTTTGCTGCTACTCCATCATACATATAACTTTTGTAGAAATACTAACAAAGCAAGTTAAAAAAATCTCTTTGAAAAAATTAAACATGCATTACAATGTGTTTCTGTATATTATAGATAAATTAAATTTAAGAATGGGAAGAATGCTGTGTATGACAAATGAAATGAATATATATATATATATATACACATACTAGCATCCCCCGTCTCGGCTTCACCCGAGATAAGAATTAATATATTTCAATAATATCTGTGTAAAAAGTACTCTTATGTATAGATCTAAATTCCTATAGATAATTTACTTATCGTCGCTTCCATATAAAAAGCTGCTTCAAAGCACTGTTCGCTTCAAAAAGGTGATATTTGGCAAACCATTTTATACTACCATTCAAACACGAAACACTCCGTAGAAGTCCACCCGAGACACCAAAATATTGTATTCTGCCTCTCGAACATGAAACTCCCCGCAGAAGTCGTCCCGATGCACTTGGACATCGCATTCTACTGCCCGAGCACGAAACTCTCCATATAGTGGAAGTCTGCTAAAGAAGCATGGGATATATGCTTAAGAATAAAAAACAACAAAAAGTCCTCGCCATCAAACGGAATTCATCTCACCAAAATATTGTACATTATAGATTACATCTTCGAAAGTGTAGCAATATGAAGGAACATATTATAAATTTTTTAACAATAGTGAGTAAACAAACAGCTGGTGGAAAATTTTTTGATCATATCGACTTAGCTACTATGTTGCTTTGCAGCATACCGTCAGTTACAATACGCTTGATAAAACTTTAGAAAAATATTCTGAAGAATAAATAAGTTTGAATTTTATCAATGGAAAATTATGATCAGAATATCAGAAAAGAAAGAATAAAAAAGATGATAAGCAAACTGCAGAGATATTCGATACTATAAGCAAGCGCTAAAAGTAAAACTAATTTCCAAAAGGACCGGGAATGCTTCTAGTATAAAAAGGTATGTTATTACAAGAGAGAATGCAAGGATTTATCAACACTGGAAAGCAAAAAATTGTCCAATATATCTAAGAATTGTACTATTGACGAGGGAATGATTTATTTTGCACGAGAAAAGTAAAAAGTTTTATTAATGAAGATAAAATGAACATTTGGATTGCAGATTCGAGTATATATATATATATATATATATATATATATATATATATATATATATATATATATAAACAATGACCAGAAATTTTTCATAGAATACGCAGATATAAAAGGTGAAGTAATATTAGCGTATGAAGGCAAGGAGAATCTTTTGGGCGAGCGAATTAGTGCGATTCAAAATTTATTGTAGATACAAAATGCGCTATACTACTCTTGCGCATAAAATGTTCAGTGGTGAATCCCATCGTGCTATGAACAACCATAGAGGCATGACACGGCCTTTTTTAGTTTTAATCTTGATCTTTAATTTCCAATCATTGTCAATTTTCGAATTATCCGATTCTTAATACCTGCGCTGAAGCAGCAATACTTCAATGACTTGGCAGGGAGGTGCAGCTTTGAATTCATTATCTTGCATTGTGCAATTTTCACCGCATATCTGAATTCAGCAAGAGAATTTTTCAACATTCAGAAGTTGTCAATTTTTAAACCTGCTAACTTATTCCTACTCAAAGATGTAAAACCGATAATAAAAAAAATATGCCAATAAAATTGTCAAACTGATCTGCCGTCGATGACATTAACTGTAAAAAAATAAAATTATTAATAAAGGACATCAATTTCACTAGTTATTTGCGGTACCGTTGCTACTTTAAATTCCTGACTTCCAATTTAATTATAAAAATTGATATTTAGCCTCATACCTGAATTTTTGTTAAATCATGTTAATTTCTATATGCGACGCTTCATGCATTAGTTTGCATAATTAAAGACATTCGTGTAATCTTCGCCAATTATCGCAAATTAATAAAAGGCGGCCGGATGTTTTGTCTTGTATCCTACTTATGTTGTATAATTATTGATTTAAAAAAAAAAAGCTAATGAACAAATTGCTCATTCTACGTATTTCGCAATAAAAATAATTATTATTTATAGGTTTTAAAATCTAAGATTCATTTATAAAATCGCTTTTAAATAAGGATAAATACGTTTTAAATATAGTTCCTGATAATAAATTATCAATTACTATAATGCATTAGAAATGTGTAATTGGCTCGATAATTGGTCGTTTTTAAAAATCTTTTTGCTTAGCCAGGGTATCAATTTGTATACAATTTAATTTAAACAAGAAATTTAATTTTAGCTTACGCAGTTTCTTACAACTCAAAAATTAATATTATACGTCTGCAACAGTATATGTAATTATATGGTTCATAAAATATAATTTTAAAATGATTTATAAATTTATAAGAAAAACTTATTATTCTTATTTATTTCTATCTACTAAAACCATTTGTCTGAATCTTTTTACGTGATAATCGAAGAGCGATCATTCCTGTGCTAAACTTTTTCTTCGAGAAACAAGTACAAATTACTTAAAAAGAAATATCGAATATTTTAAAAATCTAATCGATGGAAAATTATAATGAAACTCTCGATGAATCCGCAGTCTTATATAAAGTTATAATCTTTTCAGCTCTCCGGATGTTAAGAGCCAAGAGAATTAATATTTTTCTTTAACCCCGCAGCCTGATTGACGTCTCTTTACCGCCAATATAGCTGCTCCGAGTCATCGACACGCGCGCGGTGCCGATGCCGGAGCAGCGCGCGCTTCGGGAATCAGGGATTAATCAATTATCGATCATCGGGAGCGCCCGAAAAAAAAAAAAAAAAAAAAAAAAAAACGAAAGCCGCCACGTTCAGCTCGGGTATACTACGGGGCACCGACTTCGGCGATGAAGGAGTAAAAAGAGAGAGGAGAGAGGAGAGAGAGGGAGAGAGACATAAAGGGTGCCGCCGCCGTCCTTGCCACCCGTGGATGTGACGAAGCTAATCCCCCACCTCTCCCTCCCAAACCACGCAACGCGAAGACGCGTGTTATTCGGTCCTACACGAGAGTGTATATTATATAGAGGGCAAAAAGGCGGGTGCGGTCGATTGCGCAAAAAGAAGTGCGCACAGCATCGGGAGTAGGAGAACGGGGCTGATGGCGAGACTTCAAGACTTTATATATATATATATATACTTGTGGAGTACGTGGAGTGGGACGATGAGCCTGTATCGGGCTGATATGGCTGCTGAAGCTGCAGAAAATCTCTGGGACGGAGTTGGATGGGAAGTAGGCTTTGAAAATTTTTTCCAATGACATTAAATTGACAAAGTAATATATAATGCACATGTATAGTAAATGTATATAGATATATACGGTTTAGTTCTTGAAGATGAACTGGAGCGGTTCGAAACGTCGGACATGAAAGGCTTTATGTTTATTTTATTTTTGAATAGTAATTTCCAGTTCCGATTCTACGGCCATGATTATCAACGAGGACAGTCTGAATATCATTACATCAGTATTATATATTATTTCTGTATCGAAATTTCCTCGTCATATCCCCGGTTCAGGCTAGTCCCTAGTCACTGATACTGACATTTTCCTCATATATGTATTACTCACTAGTGCTTGTTAAAATCTTCCTAAGAAAAACTAAAATTCTTAATATTTTATTTGTTCCCTCTCGAATCTAATCAGATTTCCTCAAGTTTTCTCAACAAATGGAGAAATTTTGTAACTCCTAGTTAGGATTCTACAAGATAGTCCGAGCTTCGCCCTTAATAAGATAGTAAGGATATTGTTGATTCTTCCGTCTAGAAGCTAATCACAGTTTTTTAACTTTTCCCAATGTAGAGAAAAACTTCGTATCTCCTAGTTAGGATCTTAGAACATATTCCGAGTTTCACCCTTCATAATGTATAGAATGTGGGCTTTCTACCTAGAAGCTAATAATATGTTTTAATAAAATGTTTCAAACTTTATTCAATCATTCGGGACCTTAATCAATATTTAAAGGTATGTGCTTTCGTATACATGAGAAAAGATTAAGATTTTCTGTCAAAGTTCTAGGTAAATGTACTTAAGTTTTCTTTATACAAAAAGCTCAATTTCTTTGGTTACGATTTCTACATCTCTGCCGATTACCAATCCATCGAAAGCCCGATGCTGCCGACGCATCGTTCAAACATTGACTGTTTTACTCTCTTATTAATATATGTGATGCACAAAAAAGTATTTGATCTTGAACCAGCGAATTCTCTTAAAAAAATATTTCTGTATAATTGTGCACATTATATTAAGTGTTATATACACAGAATGAGATAACGTGGAAAATGAAGTATCAATTGCAGTGTATAAAAGTATCACTGCCAATGTTTATCATAAATTTCACGAGTGAAAGAAACAAATAATTTAGAAAATGGACTTTGTATAATATTTAAATTATATTTTATGTTAATCAAATTTGTCTCTACCTTTCTTGTGTAATATGCTAAATCATAAATTACAAACAAGTATTACTTTTCTGTATGGATTGTATTATATATTTGTATAAAGACTGTCAGACCGATAAAAATATGTATTAATATTCACAACACTAGACATAAGAACAGTTTGTAATTCAAACGATATTATTTAAAAACGATCGTTAGTGAATTTGTCTTGTGCATGACTCTATAACTTCAATATCGCAACTTTGTGTTTATGACAATGCTTCTTACTCCCATGGTACACTTTTCTCTGTCGTGAATCAGGTGAACTGTTTCACAAGCTGAAAACTCAGATTTTCCATATATCCTTGCCAGGCCCAAAAATTACTTTTCCTTCCAAGAAACCTGCCAAAAAATCAACTTTGGTACGGGTGGAAAGCTATTTTATTCCGCGTAAAACACAAAAAACGACGTGAAAGTCACAGATTTTAAGATTCCATTATACGCTGCCTTTGTTCGTCCACTAAGGTAAAATGATGCCCTGCTCTGTTCGGATGACAAAGATATCCTCTGTTGAATTCATCCACATATTTGAAGTTTGAAAACGCGAGTCGGTGCTCCAACCATTTTATATTGTACACCGTCGTGCGTGCGAAACTTTATGCGCGTTTAGAAATATCTTGTTTGCGTCAAACTATATGCTAGATGCCTTGTACACTTTGTATAACACCCTATAGTCGTTATTGTTGAAAACTTAAAGTAATGATCACATACATTTGTGTGTGCTAAATAAAGATATATTTTATTAAAAACAATACATATGCGTGCGCGCGCGCGCGTGTGTACAAGTATGTAGATAATAAAGTAAACTTCTGTTTGTACCTACTCCTTTCTACCTTTCTACCTTTTACTCATTTCCGTATAATATTGGTCACTCCCGGTAATTCTCTCTCTCTCTCTCTCTCTCTCTCTCTCTCTCTCTCTCTCTTTCGGTATACATACCTATAACGTTACACTCCAACAGTTTGATCTAATATAAGATGTATATATTTTGGGATCAAATGACTTTTAGCACGTGCATCTTCGACGTACTTTTGGTGCCAACTGAAAAAAAAAAATTTATAGAAACATAAACACCTTTCATCGTAAAATACTTACTCTACTACCACGGTATCATAAATTAAATATAGAATTTATTTCCATCAAAAGTTGCAATGATGTACTTATATCTGGAACTAATATAATAATCTGGATTGTAGGATTGATCGTGAAGGACATTTGCAACACAATCAACTTTTTATTTATATATTAATTTTTATTTCATACCATAATTCGTTTGGTATGGAAATAATTATTATTCACTATGTGCATGACATTGGTTCGGAAAATTTATTTAGGCACACATGATGAGCTGGTCAAGGAAGTAAAGTTCTGTTGTGTAGTACTACTAATATCTGGTTTCATAATAATTAAATTGATTGATTATTAAATATAAAAGTGCAAACATTGCTAACATTTGAAAAAATATTAATTGCAAAATTTATATTTTGACATATGCATAATCTAAACACATATTGATAATTGGAAAGAAGACTAATTTCTGACGCTGCACACCTATGAATTTCTATATTATACTGATATACAAAATTAGTATTTTCTACAATTTCTTTACGTACCTAAGGGGACGGTAGGATAACTTCTAATTTTATTCTAATATTTTCTTAAAAATGACTGTGCGAAAAAGAGGGATGGTCTTCAAGTTTTGAATCATTAAGATATGGAACACCAATGTCTACACAAATACCGAATATCTGAAAGATGTGATGCAGCCTAATGAATAATACTTAATACTATTTTATAGTTAATCATCCTATCGTGTCCTATGTTTGTTTTTGTTTTGTTTTGTTTCAGACATTATAACAGGTGTGGCATACACGCGAATGAAGTAATTATTTTAAATCAAGAAATCCTATACCTTAATAAAAATATTAATATTTTAATGCTTAATAATATACCTTTATCTATTACAAATTATTTCCCAGTATGTAAAAGCGTAATCGTACTCGGAAGGCAAGTATGAAGTATAGCTGTATAATATAATAAATATTAGGTATGTTTACGACGGTGCTACTGATGCTTTGAAATAATACATATTATATATATCATTTGTATTTAAAAATAAAACTTTTATTATTTTGATAAGAATATCTATATAATAATCCAACATATTTTACTGATTCGCACATAACTTCATTCGGTATGAATATTCCTTTTGCTACATTATGATTATATATATATGCAATTTTTTTAGTTCTTCTAACTTTTTAAATTCATTATCTCTTCATTGAAATCACTGTCACACATTTCACTTAACTCGTTATCACTACTTATATGAATATCATTTGAACTATTGATATAAAGTTTCACAATTATATAGTCAAAATATAGAGACTTTCGAGAGTGTCTCGTCAAGGTAAGTATTTTTCTAATTTCCTTACAAATATTTTCTTCAGCAGGCAATGCTTTCACACGCTCAAGAATATGCTGAAGAAAAAAATTAATTAAAACAAAATTTAATATCAAATGTATAAAACACACTTTGCCTATTATACGTGCTCGTTATTTAAATCACAAGAATATTTTGCAGATTACGTATCTGTTAATCTCTAGCCAGATTGTAACTTAAAACTCCTTTCTTTTAGACAACATTACCATAGACACAACTTCTGTAGGTATATTACCGCGATTGTTTATGCATTTGAAATGGGTTAATAAAAAAAAAAAAAAAAAATGTTAGCGTTTATAACCACCATTATACATATGTCTATTTTATAGGCTTTATAAGCTATACTATAAATTGGCACAGTTCTACAAGAATATCATCAAAACATTAATAATAATTTTGCTTTTAATGAAATTGAAACGAAGAACAAGGCAATTACTTTAATAAGAGAGCCGGCTCGTAATGACATGCATATGTTATGAATCATAAAAGCATGCTTAGCAATCATTATCGACATCGAAACTAGCAATTAGTATTTATTATGCGTGTAGCAAATTTTACAATTGACGTGAAAACAAAGATATTTAAATTTTCAAAGAGATAAAGTGGGTACTAAAGTAAATTAACATACGTATATATATATATATATATATATATATATATATATATATATATATATATATATTAATGGATTGTTAGATTTTTGCTCAATATCTGCGATGCAAGTGTTTTGCAAGAAACAGTCAAGAATAAATAAATACACTACGATTAAGTATAGGCACTATATCTCAAATTTATAGCGAGTCCGATTTGGATTTAGAACTCATATAAGTGAATTTGAAAAAATGGATTATATATATATATATATATATATATATATATATATATATATATATATATATTATTTGTTAGCATAGTCTTACTTTTAACCGTATAAAAATATTTGAAGTGCGCTTCCAACTCGCAAAGAAGAAAATTAAACGAAGCCGTTTTTGTTTTTATTGCTGTAGTAGGTTTCGTGCAAAATCCGGTAGCGGGTTAATTACTACGGAATCTCATTACTTACTGCGTGCAGGTACTTATATTTATATACAGACCAACCGTTATTTATTGCGTAATCTCAAACTTGTACGAGCTGCTCAATAAACGTTAGGAGAGTTGGATTTTAGCGTATATAACTTTAATTGTAAAAGTCCAAAATTATGAGAGCGAACTCTAAAAAAAAAAACGAAAATAAAGCTTCTGTATAGAAAATTAGTCAGTTCTTCACGGCGAGAGTCCATCTCGGTTTATCTTCGCGTACGCAACGTCGTCACAATAATTAAAAATTATATTATACACAAAAAATAATTCCTTTAGCATCTCTAAGATATCAAACTCTACTTCGCCCATTAAAGTTACAACTAATTTTTAATATCAGACATTCATAATCGAAGAACAGAAAGTCCCGCGATAAACATTGCAACGTAGTACGCGAAAGAAAAGAATCTCTTTCTCCCGCACTGGAATTACCATAGAAACGTGACAATCTAAATTCTAATTGAAGAAAGAATTTAAGTAAAAGCGAAGCCGACGTTATGGTTCTGGCGAAGTGTAAATATCTAAAGTAATTTCGACTACCGCCCCCCCTCCCCCTTCCTCGCCCGCCGTCGCCGCCGCGCATCAGAAGCTCACTTTGTTCGTGACACAATGCCCGCCTCTAATGGACTTTCCCGCAACGACCGCGCCGAATGCAAATCGAGAACTTTCCATCTCGCAAATGAATGTGACAGAACTTTAATACTTAACTCTGTTTTACCTCGCTTTGATCCTTCCAAATCGGCCATTATACTCTATTGTTCCTCGAATTTCCTCCGATCCGCCGACCTGAGCGACCGACGTACTTCATTTTGTATTAATGTCAAAATCTTATATACACACATATGTATATATTTATGTGTGTGTGTGTGTGTGTGTGTGTTTATGTGTATGTATAATTCCAATTCCAGCAAGAAAGCCGGTTGATCGACCAACGTACATTTTGCATTGCCATCACTGGCGCGCGCGCGCGCGTAACTTCGCAGTCCGCGAGTCCCGCGCGCACACAATATTATGCGGCGACGCAGTGCGCATGTGCGACATACATATCGCGAGCAGAGCGTATCGGTGTGACAGGGTGGGGAGGGCGAGGTGGAAGGGAAGACGGAGACGGAGGTATATATCGGCTCACCTTGTTGGTGTGTGTGCGCGCGCGCGCGCGCTCCGATGCGCGGACACCGGTGCGCGCAAGTAAATTTCAATCATCCCCGCGCCGCGTATAGCCAGCCGGTTTCTTGGCTCTTGTATATAACCACCTATGGACGCGTGTATTTCCCTCTCGCTCGCTCGCGACGCGCGCGCACGCACACACAGCGAGCTGGGAGAAAGAGAGAGAGAAAGACCTTCGCGATTGGCCGAGGGGCGTTCAAAGACTCGCCGCCATGACTGGCAAAGCGGCCGTCTTTTGTTTGTGAAACAATGGAGAGAGAGAGAGAGAGAGAGAGAGAGAGAGATAGAGCGCGCGCGCACGCGGGCTCGCTCGCGATAGCTTATAGCACGACGGCCATGGCATATCGAGTGGGGGCCCTCACTTAGCGCGCCACTCAAATGACAATGTCCGGGCGAAGGGGCGGAGGAGGGGGACGGCGCGAGGGGGAGGGGTGAAAGAAGGTGAAGTCCGATGTATTTAATCTATTAGGCGAAATTAGCACGGCACGGCCGATCGGCGCGATCGGGTCGCCCGATAAATCTTCCTTCATTCTCTCACGGCGCTTTTCGCTTTTCCAGCGGCCCTCCCCCGCCCCCTTTCTCTCGCCACGCGCGCCATTTTACAGCGCGCGCGTTATCTCCCGTCGCAGCGCCGCGGGCGGGCCGGCCGCGGCGTTTATAAAGAATCCGCGGTACCCCCCCCGCCCCTCCCCGAGTCCGCGCGCTCCCGTTCCTGGAAATTCGAGGCTGCGAGCAGAGCGACCGTCACGCGCAGTAGCTGGAACCCGCTCCCACGTGACGTCCGCTGAATTTTCGAGAGAGGGCTATTCCCGGAAAGGGACTACCGCGAGCGCGCGAGCGGATTTTCGCCTAAGCGCCTCGGTGGCTGCAGTCGCGAGGCTCGTGGGTTTTGGTGGGGGACGGGGTGACGGGGGGAGGGGGGAGGGGGGTTGCTCGACGGAATGAGACGGCGTTATTGCGAGCGAGCGCCGGCCTTTTGCGAGGTCTCTTTCGCGACGCAAGGGGCATTGTTAAGCACGCGGCGGCTGTTTGTTTTTCGAGCGACGGCGGGAAGAGAGCGGGCGCGCACAATCGTGTGACGATGCAAATTCGCCACGATAACGTGTACGTATGTATGTATGCATATATATATATATATATATATATATATATATATATATATATATATATGTGTGTGTGTGTGAGAGAGAGAGAGAGGGGTGAGGATATATACATATAGAGGGGACTTAATCAGCGTCAAACCCCCACGTGTTTAACGACGAAGTCGTCGTCTTTTTTCTTTCTTTCTTTCTTCTTCTTCTTTTTTTTTTTTTAATATAATTATGCGAATCGGCCGAGTCATCTATCATTCGAATGGCGCGCCTTCGGAAAAGTAGGCCTCTGCCCGTAGCTCGAGGCGAAGCTTCTAATTGGCCAAGTCGTCGGGAGGATTCGCGGAAATCCATATGCACCGTGTCTAATATACTCGTTAAACAATTGTTTGGGTTAGAGAGAGAGAGAGAGAGAGAGGGAGTGAGAAGGAAGAAGCGAGCGTGCGCTGGCTTTGCGTAAGCGCAGTCTCGACTTTGCGCGGCTCTATAAGATATGTTTACTTATATATGCATTTGCAATTCATTTGCGAAAGTCGCAACGGGGCTTCTAATGAATATAACGCGAACGTTTGAAATCTTTATGAATAAGTGTTTCTTTTTAAAATGCATTTATTTACTTGCCTGCAAAAGAAAAAAAAATCCCGTCGTATATTAGTATTGGGCGTGCTTGGCTGAAACGTCATTGAATGAATAACTATAAAAAGGACGCTTTCTTGTTATACAGTGTGTAAATGAAATCTTCGCTGTTAAAAATGTTTTCTTAACGATTAAAAACTAATTTACAGATGTTTTACAAAAATAACACAATTAAATATACTATGCTCTTAGTTCACAATTGAGTAAATGGAGCATAAAATGTACAGATAAAAAATAAAGTTATAGTGGCTTTATCTTCGTATAATTTTAATTCGTATAGCTTTAAGTCGCGTATAACAGATGAACACTCTGACCAAATTCAGCAGAGTCCCTGCGCTTTCACAAAAATCTTATACATTTAAAATTATTTCATATCTCAGTAGATTTCTGGATATTCCTTTGTAAAATAACAAATAATATTTTTATCGATCTTAAACACTTCTAAAATAATATATTAATAGTTAAATAATGGCAGTGAGATTGTTCTTATTTATTCAAAAACCCCGCTGAATCTAAAAAAAAATACTACGAAAATCTAAAAATTTTATTTTGATTTACGTAAATTTCCTTTAATAAAACTAGTAAACAAATTAAAATTTTTAAATTCTAAATTTAATACGATTTAACTTTGTGTTCCTAAATGGATTGCTTGCCGAGACACAATATTTGTTTGGTATTAAAAAGATTCTAATGATGAACAATAATTAGTTTTATAATCATGGTATTACTTACATTAAGAGATTACAATAAGGATTCATTATTGCCTCTTCTTTCGTGCAATTTCGAAAATATTTTGTTTTTTCTTATTTTCGACGTTCGGCTTCCTACGTGTTGGTAAATTATAAATCTGCATATAGCTATTACTTTATATCGATGGTAAAATTAATAAAAATTTCATATTGGTATTACAAGTCCATTTCAGGAATAAAAATTGAAAACATTATCTCGTTCCATTGTATAACCTAAATTATCAATGTTGTTCAGATCGTAAGAAAAGTTACAATTTAAATATATTACATTATAATAATTAGATTTCTTTTTTAGATTTAAACTATAAACACGTTTTATTAGGCAGATAAGTAAGAATTTTATTCATTATAACACTGTTCTACAGGAGATTGTAGGTCATACTTTCGTATTTAATTAAATGCATAAATCTTAATATAAACCGTACACTTACATCGAGTTACCCTCTTATAACTAGCCGAGTACACGTTATATCTTCTATAGACGGACACTTTTAGCCAAGAACTAGAGCTGCATGTATATAACATTGTACTATGCCAATTACCATATTGTACTTATTTAACATAAAAAGATTTATATAATAACTATATTTATGCCTATATGTATATATTTGACTACCTGGACATTTTATTAGTATTCGAACAAAAATGTTAAAGGCTTTCTCGACTATTTCCGTACTTCTGTATTACGCAAAAGCTTTTTAGCGTCTGTTTATTAATAAGCTACTTTACTGATGGAGCCTGAATATAAACTTTCCGAGCCTCGCAGCAGCACGACGACTACCTTAAATAGACATTACAAAGATAACACGTCATATTACATTCACTTGCTTATTTACCAGCAGACCAGTTTATTCGTCTGCACGCCCCTTTTACGCCCTAACGTGTACCATAAGCGCCATCTGTTCAGTTGGAACGGCACAAAGCGAGAAAAGTACCGCTGCCGCTATTAACCATATCGTCCATTACCGACTGTAGGTTATATAGATGCCATCTATTTACCATCATTCCGTAACTTTTTGGTAGAACTACAACTTTATCGATAATTCATTATTTATGCAATTTAAAAATAAACATTCGATGTTATATATAATGGTTTATCTGCTTGTCATAATAATATTGATTAGAATTATCATTAAGAAATACAGTAATATAAAGACATGATTTTGGAACAATTCGATAAGGAATGAAAATTTTTCTTCGACTATTATATTAAACAGATAGGTATTCATAAATAATAATTAAGATAATACAAAGACTACATTATAAAAAACACTTGGATAGTTTCACTAATATTTATTTATCTATACTGAGAGCTCTTTGAATTAAGTGAAATCATTGAAATAAGTAAAGCTTTCCACTGAAAAAATCTATTTACTAAAACTCAATTTAATTGATTCAAATACAAATGTACTTTACAGCAATAAATGAATTTAGATATTATCTAATATTGTTTTCAAACAAGTCAACTCATTTTCTTAAGTTTCATTTATGTAAATCAACTCACTATGAACTTAAATTAAAAAAACAATTACTTCATAGAAGTAAATAATTTTCTGAAAATAAGTAAAGTTAATAAATTTTTTAAAAGTTAATGGCCACATTTTAAAAATATTAACTTATAAGTTTATAAATTAATAAATATTTTTTTATTGGTCTTACAGTGCGATTAAATCAATCGAAAACAATACGTAACAAATATCAATACATATCTATATTAACATTAATACATCAATACACAAAAATAATAAAAATAAAAATAAAAACTAAATTAATTAAATTAAATTAAATTAATGTAGATATGTATTGATATTGTTACCTATTGTCTTTGATTGATTTGATTGGACTGTAAGACCAATTAAAAAAGAAAATATTTATTAATTTGTATATAAACAGTCGACAAAAGTACAATTCAAGTATTATAAGTTTATAAATTATGAAAATTGAAAAAATGATTACTAGATTCAAATATAACATTGGTTAAAACTAGTTATCCATAACCCAGCAAATACTTTCTTAAATAATTCTAAAACCAATAATAATAATTCTCTGTTTCAAATAAATATTCTTGCCACGTTTAAAAATTTTATCGCCAGATGTATGCATGATTTTTACCACACTTGCATTTGATGTGATATTTTTTCGATTATTATATAAGGACTCCATAACGATTGTAATTACATATGAAGCATTCGAGTAGAAGAGTAATGTTAGTATTTAAATTCGATGTTACTTTTATGTGTCCATGTATGAAGTAGTCGTTAATATATATGCATGATTTAATTAGAAAAAGCCGAGGTAGAAATGTAGATTAAAATAATTATAACAGTACCAATCCTATAGACTAAGTACCAATACTATTCAGTGAATGATTTTACTTACTTTAACATTATTTAACTGATTGTCGTTTCTTTTTTCCCGGAATTGTGAAATTCAAATATTTTTTCTAAGAAATATTTACTTGATTCAACTAAGTTTTTTCTAGAAAAAATTTAATATTTCTTTCAGTTAAGTAAATTAAATAGATCCAAAGAAAATTTCGTTAGAAATAGAAATTTTTTTTTAAGGATAATTAAAGGCAAAAACGATACAACAGATGCTTTAATTTCACAGGTTATTCTGTAAATTCGTCTTCATTCTCATTTGGTTTTATAATTTTAAAAATGACGGAAAAGTCGAAACAGCTGTTAGTAAATAAATAAATAAATATTCGTGAAACCATTCGAGTGTTTTCCATTATTACTGCTTGCCTATGTCAAGGATTCTTATGTTTCACTGAGTCTCTATAGAAAATATTTCATGAATTTAACGTAATTCTTCATTTCAAATTATTAGTCAATTATATTCCATATCCTATTTTTCGTATGCGTTAATAAAATACCAAAAAATTGTAACGAGAAATATTAGAGAGAGGCCAAAATGTGAATAATTGTACCAGCGGATAGGGAATAAACACTGGAAGTCGAATAAAAAACTTCTATACGCACTTAAGAATGTCGCAAATCTTTCTCGATTTAGGAACGAATTTGCGTTTGCACATTGGCTTGCGTATAGCGTAAAAATTATTTGCAACTTTCCAAAATGAATATATATATTTCGGATAGCCTATATATATATATATATATATATATATATATATATATATATCTGGGACTGCGTGGGATGGGTTATTCACTGCCTGCAATCGTTAAGACACTTACTTAGTCTAATCCCCCCATCAAGTAGACCAATACAAAAACTTTTTCGCAATTCATATCAATGAATGAAAAGAATCCTGGCATTATTATATTAGTTTGTAACACTTATAAACTTTACGATATACGTGGGGATATTATTTTTTCAATTCGTCTCTTTTCGTCCGAAGTTGGTAACGGAAATGGGAAATGCAGGAGGGTCAAGAATAATAAAAATTCAATTATATATATATATATATATATATATATATATATATATTATATATGTTTTGCATATATTATATCCGTAGAAAAACGGGAAAGAAGCCCTCGTGATTGCGCCCCCGCATATATTTACGTAAACTGAAAAACAATCGTTATAACGCGTGAATATATATATATATATATATATATATATATATATATATATTCATACGTGAGCATCTCGTATATAAGCGACCTGTCACTCGTTGGTGACTCTGACATATGCGGACAGGTTCTGTGGTTCCACCACGCGCGCATTTCCCTTGTATATTACATACGCACACGTGCATATATAGGTACGTCCGCGTGTACATATACACGAAACAAAGATATTTATACATATGAGTAGAATATCCCATCGTCATCGTCATCATCATCGCAGCCTCCCGTGTCTTATCCGCCAAGTCGCTACTGCGGCGCATACGCGCGATCTCATAAAGCACCGCACGCGCGCACACTCTTCGTTTATTTGTCCAATATGCGGACGCTCTCTCTCTCTCTCTCTCTCTCTCTCTCTCTCTTTCTCTTTCAGCCAAACAGGGGCGCACTACTTGGTAATTTGGGGACTATTTATAGGCAGCCTGATGTATATTATACCGCGCGGCCTATGCAGCACACACACACACACACACACACACACAGAGGGGGAGCTTCCATACAAATGGCCGATACACCTCCCCCTTGGGAGCTTCTTCGCGCACGAACGTTCGGCGGTTTTATGGCCGGGCATCGAAATTGAGAATCCGCTCGCAAATATTATATACTTATTCGACCTCTTTGCGAATGCTCACGATGGTATATAATGGCTTTTCCGAAGTAGATACATGCCTGTATGTAGTATTTTTCGTGTATATATATTTAAACGCGAGCAAAAGTGATTTGGCCATGTTATCATATTAGAGGCTATTTTCAATCGGAACCAGGGGTAAATTTGGAGCGGAGAGATTATTTAAATTATTTTATGACAGATAAGGGAGGGGGGAGTGCACGCGTTCGCAGGAGAATCGATTCTTATTATAGGGGGTGAAAAGTGCATGAATTCGGCATAAAAATGAAGCACTTTATCGTTATTTTTTTCCTTTAGGCTTTATTTCATTTAATGTTAATCAATGCTGGGCAGAAATTTAATATAGAATCCTTTCCGGATCCGGGTAGTTTTCCCTATTCGTAATTAGGATCTAGCAAGGATACTTTAATAGATTTTACTGTGTGTATATTCAAAATTATTTATAATACTAGTAGGAATATCTGACTAGATATACCGAGTGTTGCGTATGTGAGGACATCAGGATTATTAGGATCTAGCTTATATTCCGGGGATATATCGAATATATTTTTGACAGGGGAAGATGCATTAATTATAATGTTCATTCTTAAATTTGACTATTATTGTAATCTTATGTATAAGAGTGATCTTTTCTTTATTTATCCGACTATTCGTTCGCTAACGGTATCATTTATTTTTTACCAATGAATAGGATCGATACTTTCAGCATGCGTGTAGAAAGTTTAAAATTTTTTTTGATTTGTTTTAGACAAATTGTAAGAGTTTCCTAACAAAGTTAAAAAATCAATTATAATTTGTGTATAAATAAATTTATTAATATATTTTTGTTCATTGATATTTATTGCAAACATATTGATGAAAAAAAGGATATTTGTATTGAATAAGGGTATGAAGCCTATTATAATAAATTAAACAGAAATTAACATTTAGAGGTAAAATTACTTAAGGTAGGTTACTATAAAATACTGTGTAAGTCCATTGTTAGTAATTTACAAATGTAACGATCAAATTTGACCCGGACTGGTGCATTCAAACTTGTCACGTCAACTGAATCGGTAAGATTTGTTTTTCCTATATTGATACAAGCCTTCTTGATGTCCGTGTGAAATTTGAGCGCCATACCTTCATTAGTGTCTGTTGTCAGCTGTTTATTCGTAAATAAACGCTGAAAAAGTTTGCCCGGCGATATTGATTATGGAAGAAAAAGTTTATCAACGATTTTGCCTGAAATTTTGTGTTCCCAATGGAATTACGGCTACGGAATCGTTGAAAATGTTGCCGAAGTGTGTTTCGGGGAGTCCAGCTTATCGCGAAAGCGAGATTACTTGAGCGGCGCAAAGCATTCGGCGAAGGCCGCGAAGTCGTCGAAAACTTGCCTCGTGCAGGTCGCCCATCCGCCGAGAATCAAGGCGATGCTCATCGTGTTGTTGTTTTTTTTTTTTTTTCGATTACCACGGGATGGTTCGCCATGAATTCGTTCCAGGAGGTCAAACGCGGTCGATAAGGAGTACTATACTTGGCCGTTCCGAGGCGTCTACGCGAAGCAGTTCGGCGTAAACGATCGGATTTGTGGGCGGACGGGTCGTGGTTTTTTTTTGTTCGCGACGGTAATGCGGAGCTTAAATGCACCAGTCCGGGTGATCAAATGTGATCGAAATTTGATTGAATTTAATTGAATTTGATTGATATTTGATTGAAATATAACTTGCCAAAACGACGACAACACTGTATAAAATACAAAGTTGAGAAAAGTCGTGAAACTCGAATACCCTAATAACACAGTATCATTCCATTCACATTGTAATTTATTCATTTAATAACTGCTGTGAATTCTTATAAAATTCATGAAATTTCTGAAAATTAGCTAGGAAACAATTAGTTTTTAGAGGTATGATAAAAAATGCTTAAAACATGAAAACAAGAAGTTTTTGTGTACGAAAATTGTTTACTTCAATTTTCTAGAAATTTTTTAATAATTATATGATAAAATTATATGCAAAAAAAGTTGATTATTCTTTCACAAATGTCATTTGATTATTCAAACATTCAATAACAATATATTTTATTAATCAGAAAGTCCAAGTAACGAATATAAAATATGTGCATGATATTGCAATTGACATTTTTTAATATTAAATTTTCACAATTTCTGTGGTATAAGGTTTCTGGCATCCAATCTTAGTTCGATTACAATCCAACAAGCGCAAAAAATTTTCTAAGAATTTATAAAGAATCAACTTATTCATTTATCATTGATTTTTTTTTTCAAAAGGAATTAAAGATAATTAAATCTATTATTTCATATGGACCGAAGGATGAAGGTGAACTTACGATGCATGTATTATAAATCGAAAAAGTGTCAAAAAAGAACGTTTTTTTTTTTGAAAGCTCAATTTTCCTATAAATTTATTCAATCATTGTAATTAATACGTAATAAAATTCCGGATCGCATCCCCTTGTCATTTATAATTTTGTCTGAGACTATCTGATAATTCGCATTGGTCAATTAATTTTTACGAAATTCTACACAATATTTTCCATTCAAACAAAACTTCGAACAGAATTAGAGAACTCGCACATCTTTCAGAGGATCTAGCCCATATAATATTGTACTGGGTGAAGAGTGCAATTGTTCGAGTATGATCATTTTCAATTTACTTTTGTTCTTTGATAAAATATTTATATATGTATTGGAAAAAAATACTCATAAATTCCTTATGACACATAAAATATAATACTATTGAGCTCTAAGTCATTGCCATTATTCTTTAGAATTCTTATAAATAATTCTGCTTAGAAATTGTGTCTGTGTTATGGGTATATCGTATAGATATTTTACAAACTTTATAAATAATCATTCTCTCGAATAATGTATTTTTGATATTTTTTTCAAACGCTGATAATCTAAAAGTCTTAGGTGCGTGAACATTAAAAGCAACAGTGACGATTGTTCAATGATTCCTGCAGTGTATAATGGATTACACCTTTTGGTATAATATATATATACACTATAAATATATCCTTCATGTGCACTGTAATGCAAACATGAAATTATATGCATCATACCGTATAATATGGAATAGATTTTTATAGTTACAACAAAAGAAATCTTACGCGTGATTTTATATATAAGTGTATAATTTC
This sequence comes from Sycobia sp. Sy_11, assembly GCA_018907035.1. NCBI lineage: Eukaryota > Metazoa > Arthropoda > Insecta > Hymenoptera > Epichrysomallidae > Sycobia > Sycobia sp. Sy_11. Next base: position 513,713 of record JACCIC010000090.1, on the reverse strand, counting down.
TCGAGTGGTATCGAACGAAAAAAGCCTCTTTGCCATTGCCTTAAGTGTCCTTTTGAATGTTGAGGGCGCTTCGATGAACGCTCGATTTTTTTTTAGTTATATATATATATATATACTAAGTGAGGAGTGTACTCATGAATACTATAATAACCCATCTACTCGGACTTTTACAAGCCATATAATTAAAGTAGAATTTCGCACGTTTAATTCACGTATAAACCAAAATATGATATTATTTATGCAGATTAAATTATATAAATTTCTTTACGTTACGACTCCAATTGATATAGAAATTCGAGACAAAAAAAAATATAATATGTCAAAATATTATAGGCTTGTGGAGCAAATTGGGATTCCTTAGCTACGATTTCCGGTAAGTGCCTGCGGCGGATGCGAAGCAAAGAGTCGAGGGAGTCGATTGAATGGGAGAGAGAGAAAGAGAGAGAGAGAGAGAGAGAGAGAGAGAGAGAGAGAGAGAGAGAGAGAGAGAGGAAGAGAGGTAGACGTCGGAATCTCAATGAAAAGAAGGAATTTTCCCGAGGCATATACCGGCGTAGAGCGTGCGCGCCTTCCTGCATGAAGCGCCGCTTGATTGGCCCGTAGCGCGGCCGTCGTTCGACAATTTTCTGGGAAGATGGCTCGATCGTGAAAAATCGCACTAAATTTATCCCCCTTTGAAGCATCGCGGGCGGGAGGAGAGGCACGCTTTTCATATATATATATATATATATATATATATATATATATAGTATCTGAAGACCGTCGTCAAAACTCTCTTCCTAATCATCCGGGCAATATAATTCGATTGCCAATCGAGCCCGTCCCCTTATCTATAAAGAGGTTTTATTTTTACTCTTGTTCGTCATTCGTGAAATTGATAATGATACTTTTACACATACACGGACAGACATATCAACTTTACCCAATAAACCCTGTAAACGTTCGAGTGCACTCGGTGGCCGACGGGCTTCTTATTCCGAGAAATCAGCAACAACCGGGGCTCTTTCTAATGAGTGGGCTGTGTATGTAATCGGCTGAGATCGTTCATCGAATCAATGGAAATCGCACTGCCGTTAATCGGAGATGTTCTCGAAAAAAAAAAAAAAAAATCCATGTAAATCAAGTAATGTTCGAAATCGTCGAAAACGCACGAACGCTCGATGACTTAGAATGGATAATAAAGACATTTTCAGTCGATTCGAGGATCTCAGCAAATCTTGGGCATCGCTTTTATTCCTACTTAACGTATAAAATCGCAATGACACGCGAGAACAGGAGATTATAAGTAGATTTAAAAAATGAAACGTTAACCATGGCATATAGAATATGCAATAAATATAGTGTGCGTCTAATTTTTTCTTTTTGAAATATCCTATATTGACTTTAAGAGCATAAGAATCCAAATGGATTTAATATATCATTATTATATATGCATGTGATTTTAAACTAATTAAAATGCCCTTTATCATTCTAATTTGTCAGGTTTCAATGATTTCAAATATATATATATATATATATATATATATATATATATATATATATATATATTTTTTTAATAACCATGATTTCGTGTGACTTTGCGTGATTGTAATTTCAGTCGATTTCAGAATGATCAGTTAAAAAGAATTTTCCAATTTGATGTCACGCTTTAAATAAACAATACATCGGCCATTCACCCCAAGAAATCGCTTGGTCCTTCTCCTAATCACGTTGAAATAATTTTGAAGTCAGTGCAGTAGCTCCGAACAGCAATCGTAAGAAATAATATATATATATATATATATATATATATATATATATATATATGCAATCGTTTGCGACCATTTTGCATTGATTCGAGAGGAGTTGAAATCAATTCGAAAGTATTTTTACATTGTATGAAATCGTATGCACAATAAAATCGAAAATCGACCCCTCCCCCCCATAGTCCGTCGCATTTTACTGACGTTCTTATGCGGCCTTTAAACGTAAAGCGCACGTGATAATATTTGTAAAGTATGAAAAGTACGAAAAAGTATAACAACAGATTTATAAACAAACATATAGAGTGCAGGAATATCGCCGCAGCAATATTTCTGCAATGTTTACTGCGACATGACAGTTGCGATATTTTGGCGCTGTGCTGGTGTATCCACAAAATTTTCTAAATCGTAAAATTATTTTAATCTAAACCACAGGTACATATAAAGGCGCGTATAGATTTTAATCCGATAGTCTAACGAAGATTTGGCTACAATTTATATATCTTTTTTCTTTTTTTATTTCTATTTGTCAATTTTTTTAAGATTTAATAAGAAAAGAAAAAAATAATAATTTTGACCACCGTCGTTATATGATTTAAAGGCGCTGGCGGGACAATTTCACGGTAACCACGTAATATGAGAAAATCTATCGGATCAGAAAAATTAATGTATATCAACAATTTCTAAAATAATCTTGATCCGCCTCGAATCATATACAAGACTATTCCTCGCCCCTTTACAAATTCAAAAATCTGAAAATAAAACATAGTTACACTATATATATATGAGAAGTAAATATAAAGATAAATACAAAGAGCCGCACATGTTATCAAAAAAAAAAGTTCACAATTCCGAGTCAAATCTCATAATAATACCAAGTGCATATTTACCACGGATTGAATTACCGGTTACACCAAGTTTTTGAGATTTTCTCATGCCACTCATCGACTAGACTATATGTGTATATATATATATATATATATATATATATATATATATATATACGCTCCTTGCCTCTTTCGTAGTAAAGGACGCGAGAGGGATGCGGGGGGGGGGGGGACTTTCTTTTTTCCTCCATATTATCCCCAACTCTCTCTCTCTCTCTCTCTCTCTCTCTCTTTCTCTCCAGCAGCCGCTCTGACACGTACTTCAATTGGAATCGTTGCCAAGGAAACCGAGCAACGTGACGTATAGACTATTGAAGAGGTTAAAGGGGACTCGACTTCTGATTTTTTGAAAAAAAAAAAAACAAACAACACAAAATGAAAAACTGGAAAGAAACAAAACTTGTTATATTATGAGAAATAGGTAAAGGAATAGTTGGCCTCCCAGGAAAATATAAACTTGTATGGCCCTGGTAAATATATCTATAGTTTCTTTTTATTGTATATTTAATTCGAATCGCGTTATTATGGCAAAGTGTATTTGTTTTCCTTCTTCTAAAGACAGATTTGTAATTTATTTGTATACATGTTACTCCATAAATGCAGTTCGCTGATCAGATTTTTCTATAAAATACGCATAAAGCTCGCGGTGAGAAAGGGAGAAATTTGCAAGCCACGGATTAGTTTCCCATTATTTTATAATACTTTTTCCCTCCTCCCTGTAAGTACTATATATATTTATAGCATGCGTTAATTTCGAGAAATAGCCGCGAATTTCTGGGATTAGTTCAACGTCGCCTTTTTTCGCCCGTTTCTTTTTCAAAGTACTAATTGGAAAGACTCATTGAGTCCTCTTTCTCTCCCTCCCTCTCTCATTTGGGGAGTTACGAGTTACGAGCCTTCTTGACGTAGCGGCAAAAACTGCAAAACTTTAAACTGACGGCCGGGACGGGAGGATCCCCGCGCGAGTCGATCTCTCGTTTTAACGATGACAGGAAACGGCGGACGGATTGCTGGTCGTTCTGTATATATATAATAGAAAGAGAGAGAGGGAGGGAGAGAGAGAGATAGATAGAGAGAGAGAGAGAGAGAGAGAGAGAGAGAGAGAGAGAGAGAGAGAGGAAGAAAGGAACGATTTGTCGCTCAATCAAGCGACAGAAGCTAATTTTCATTAGCTGTTAATGGTTCGGTCCTCTTTTCACCCTTCCTCTTTCATTCTATTCATCCACTTTTGTTTAGTTCGAGCGGGCTTTTCTCTTCTCATTTACCTCTCATTTTCTGCTTCAACTCTTGCCTCGTATATCAGTTTTGTTCCTTCATTATCATTTAAATTTTGCCAACTTTATAAACTGTGCGTTTTTTTTTGGAACAAAATGTATTAACATTTTTATTTAATTTACATATTATATTCTTCATATATCAATGGAATAACAATGTCTGTAAATATTTTCTTGTTCTATATGAAAGAAGTTATTTTCTTAAATCAAGAAAATCACGTAATCATAGTGAATATTTTCTTAATTGAAGACAATGATTTTCGTGGTAAAAAAACAAGTAAATATTTACTTCACATCAGAAATTTATTTTCAAGGATATATACAAACGATGGCGGCAATCATTAAGATTTGAGATTTTAATTATAACTTTTATCTTATGTTCTTCGAAAGATTAATTTATGACTGAGAGCGAGGATAAGAAGAAAGTAATGGATTTCATCTGGCTTAAAAAATTTTTTTTGTTATGTGTGTGTGTGTGTGTGTGTGTGTGTGTGTGTGTGTGTTTGTGTGAAGCATCAGATGATTTCTAAACATTGCAAAGAATTCCAAATAATATAAAAAATTTATATGAAATGATATTCCAGATTTCATATGATGATATCTATGATTTCAAACGAATTTCACATTCAATTCAAATGATTGCAGAGAATTTTAACTGTGATTTTCGATTATTTTATATATATGGGCGGTTCAATAAGTACTACGCTTGAAGACAGACGACGTTCCTTAGGGAACTGGTGTTATTATCGTGTCCTGCCATTTATCAAACGACGCCAAAATAAATTTCAAATAATAAATAAATATTTTACATAATAAGTTGGCTATGAATAAATTGTCGGCCCGATGGGTGCCGCAATTGCTCACGATAGACAACAAGCGGAAGTGGCTGTGAACTTCGAAGCAGTGTTTGGAACAATTTAAGCGAGACCCGAAGGACTTTTTCCGTCGAGTTGTCACCGTTGATGAAACCTGGATGCAACATTACATACCAGAAACTGAACAACAATTAAAACACTTGATTTCTCGCGGTGAATCTGCTCCAAAGAAGTCGAAGACGGTCCCTATCGGCCGAAAAGGTCATGGCGACGATTTTTCGGAACGCGAAGGGCATCATCCTGATGGACTTTTTAGAAAAAGGAAGAACGATAACTGGCCAATACTACAGTGACTTATTGCAACGCTTCGACAAAAAATTGAAGGAGACACGGCTACATTCGATGAACGAAAGTGTCGTTTCATCACGATAACGCACCAGCACATTCATCTGGAGTTGTCGCCAGCAAACCGCGTGAATTGCGCTATCAATCGCTGCCGCACCCCCCCCGTATTCGCCCGATCTTGTTCCCTAGCATGAAGAAATGGCTCGCGGGAACAAACGTTTGCTCAAACGATGAAGTCATCTCCGTGACAGAGGCTTATTTTGGAGAGTTCGAAAAATCATTTTTTTTCGGAGGGGTTAAAAACATGGCGAGAACGTTGGGAGAAGTGTATCTTTCTAAAAAGGGGACTACGTTGAAAAGTAAAAAAAAAATTTTTTTGAAAAATTGGTGACTTCATCTCTAACACGGGTACTTATGGAACCGCCCTCATATATATGGTTCATATGATTTTCTTCAAAATGTAAACGCAATAAGTGAACTTGAAATAAAAAGACCGCGTAAATTGTGTGTATTGAATAACGATGTAATTTTAATAAACACAGTACATACGTAATAGATTCGTCCCTGATTTACACCTGTTTAGAACGTAATTTTCTGAGGTACGAAGTTTTTCGAACATTAAAGTATTCTTTGTAAATTTCTATTTATCAGCTTGTAAGATGACTTTGAAGGGGGTGTCGCAAGTAAAATTTAACCGTCGTCACGCCGCGTAAAATGACAAAAGCTTTGACCGCGATTCTTCCGAATACATAAAAATTTCCACACTTAACGTTTCCTTGTCGAGCCTACTGTCACGATAAAATCAGCACAATATGTGCCTGATTTACCTAATTGTAAAAATCATGAAAATTACGTCTGTAAGTCGTGAAATTCCACCCTAGGCGGCAGGACATTCAGATGCACGCATAGACAAGCACAGATGACTTGATCATTATTTTGCATATAAGGTTCTGAACTTATTATGTTATTCAGATTATCTATTGTTATCGTGAGTTTCGCAATATAATTTATTACGTCAAAGTATGCTAAAAGAATTCTATTAATCTACAATACTATATATATATATATATATATATATATATATATATATATATATATATTAAGTATCTCTCGGCTAAGCGACGAATATTCCTTTTGCCTCGATTACCGATTATCTTACGAACCATTTCCAGTACGCGCAGAAAAAAAAGAGAGTCGAATAATGCCGCTTGCGCGTACGACAATCGGCGCGTGAATTTCAATTTGATCGTATGTATATTCGATTCATCTCGTTTTTTTTTTTTTTTTTTTTTGGTCGTGTATTTCTCCTCGCCATGCACTCGCCCGCGGCCGCAAAGAATTTTATTCATTTCTTTCGGAATATGGAAATTTGTATCTTTTATACGAAGGGGCTCCGTGGTAATACAGTTCTGCATGTTTGAATAATTCTCGCACAACTTTCATCCTACCTTCACGAATTTTGTATATAATTTTGAAAAAAGTACGATAGAATTTTCATCATTATTCAGAAAGTGTAAGACAATTACTTTTTACAACAGTGACGTAAAATGGAATTTTACATCCAAATTATATTTAGGGAGTGAAAAACTACTTATCGTAACTGATTGCGTGAAATATACTTTTACACCCCGTGAATATATTTGATGTATTTATGCCTATACAAGATTAATGGATACTACCGTATGTGTGATCGATATCTTGTATGATTATTCGTCATGGAATGTTTAATTTATTTGCATTTATTTAATTAATAACATTAGTATTAAAAAGAAAGTTGAAATATAAACTTGTTGGTCCAATTAAAATTTGTTCAATACAGTAACGTTGCACGAAGCAGATCATCCTTTATTATAACAATAAATATTGATATTTTAGTGGATGTTTTTTAACTTCAGATTCTACGGGGCTGATCATAAACCAAAACAGACTATAACTGTCATTAGAATTGTATTATTTTATAATAGAACTGTAAGAACGATAAAAATATTTCTTAATGGTCATATCGAATTAATAGTAGAACAAAAATAAAAGTTTTTAAGAAACAATTTTGGTTTATCCTTATTATAACCTACAAATTGTGAGTTGGTCGCTTGATTCCGGTTCTCACGAAGGTAAATATCTTCCTTGTATTACTTTCCTTGTATTACATCTTCCACGTACTATTACCACTATAATTTAATCTGAAAATCCGAATTTTACATGATTTTTTTGGCTTTTTGCGGTGACAGCTATTTTCATATCCAGCTAGTATTAAAATATATACTATTTATCTTTAAATATAGGGATGTAAAATTGCATACAATGTCATATGATATATTATATTTTTACTGCAGTACTTTTTTTATCAATTAGCAATTATTTTTATTTTTTCCTTGATCATATACGTAAGTTTAAATTAAAGTCTCCCTAGAAAAAAGTAAATATTACAACTTAGTTCTTCAATGAAATCATCGGATCCTTGCTACGACGAATTCTTATTTCGAATTAATTTTGGAATTACACATGTGAAATTCTTACAACACAATTGAAAGAAAAAAATTGTACAAAATAATTGAAATTTATTCAAAATCTTTCGAAATCAATTAAAATCATTAAAAGGTAATTAAAATATACAAATATTTTTAGCATGTTTCTTAATTTATTTATACAAAAAAAAAGTCACCAATCAACTGTTAATTGTATATAACATTATCCATACCTCCATCTTGCAGGCGCAAATAATAATAATAAATGTAACCATTCTATACATGAAAAAATAATCTTTCGATTTGCAAACAAAAAGCGCACATGGCTATCGTGGACTTATTGACAACCACATATAAATCGATAGATCTTCGGAATTTGCGCGGGTCTTTAGGATGATAATTTAAGAGAAATCGTATATAAACAGGGAAATAACAAAAACTTTTCATAATGATTGTCTTTAGAGCTGTTTTTGGAGATGATTTTATTTTTGCATAAAGTACCGCGTTGTCGAAGGGAAAACAGAGGACATCGATACAAAACTCCATACAGAATAAGTTTGTGCGTAGGGCTTCTAATCTTTAGAGGCCTATATAAAGAAATAGAGTCCAGAGGGGAACCGATAAAATTATTTGTCTTTTTTTTTTTTGATAAAAGTTGAATTATTAAACACCTTTTCCTTTTCTGCACAGTCGCTGACGTAATATAGTGGTTTTTACATGAGCTAATTGGATAAGACACCTTCTGAGGCACACCTCCAACATCGTGAAATGTCAACGAGCGGCTGTACCAAGTCCCGATTGCCGATGCTGATTCGGGCAGGACTCTTCCTCGCCGATTGATCGCGTCCCCGCGCCGAGTTCCGAAGCTCAAATCGAGCCGTGTTTCGTGACAGAGAAAGAGAGAGAGAGAGAGAGAGAGAGAGAGAGAGGGCTTGCAAAGATGAAAAGCCGGCCATTTCTCCTTTCGCTCCGTGTTAAAGGCCGCCGATCACCGTAAAATACGAACATAACCACGCTGGGGTAATTCTTAAAGTTCAAGCTCCCGTATCCCACGCAGCTATTCGTCTCTTTTTCTTTTTATGTACACGCTATATAACATCCTCCTCCCTCCCACCCGTGTATATATGACTGCCCGTCGCTTACATTATATTATTATATGACGAGACTGCGCCACTCTCATTGTACACACACACACACACACACACACACACACACACACACACACACACACACACACACACATATATATATATATATATATATAATATAAATGATAATGAGAGCAGTCACACATAGCTATATATCTCGGGCGCGCGGGAGGGGGTGGCGGTCCAGTATGGTAGCTACAAGCGCGCGGCGGTGGCTGCCTGTGTTTATAAAATTAGCTCCAAACAAAACGGTAATGGACTGCAGAAGCGGTCGTAAATTTTTTTCTCCACGTCCGCCTCCACGGAAAAAATATTACGTACCTTATATATATATATATATATATATATATATATATATATATATACACGTACATATACTTGCTTCTTATATATATCTCCGCCATCATTGTCCGTCGTATCATCATCGAATCGTCGCGCGGCGAGCTTCTCGCGTGAGAGAGAGAGAGAGAGAGAGAGAGAGAGAGAGAGCTGATCCGCGGCAGGGCCGAAAGCTCTGCACTTCGAGCAATAATATTGGCACGACGGGGAGTATTTAAAGCGCTGAAATTCGAGAGATGTTTTTTATTGGGACGAGTGCAGAGATTTTGCCAGTGCTTGCGCAGCTTGTTTCTTTTTCTTCATTTATTTGAGCTCACACACACACACACACACACACACACACACACACACACACACACATATATATATATATATATATATATATATATATATATAAGAAGTGTATTATGTATTTGCAGCTTTGCAGTTTCCTTTTTTTATAGATAACATTTTTGTATACGCTATATATGTATACAATATTTTCTGTGTTAAATCAACCTCCTTAATTATTTTTGAAAAGGACTGATTGAAAATTCGTTATAAATTTTCTCGATGAATTATATTATCTCGTTATAATTTTTCGTGTTGTATAATATAGGATGTTATTGTATTCAACGCGGCGTAAAATGCGAATCTACACTTGTGAGCTGAGAATCGTGGCCAAGGATCAGGTCAATCATTACACGGAGATTATTTGTACCTGGTTAAGCATAAATTGTCCCTTTATACCATCAAATATAGCGTAAAGTATTATTTTTAAACAATGTTTTTAAAATTTGATTTTACACCGCGTGGGCGTAAACATACCCGCAGCTTGTAAGATAAAATATTAAGGTCTGCACTATTGAAGAAGTGTAGCATTTTACTTACCAACTATGGGGATTAAAGATTACATTTTACACTAACTGTTTCGTTAAACAAAAATTCGAGAGAAATTATTTTGCGCAACATATCGGATGAATGAATGTATCAAAATTACTTTAAATTCTAGTAAAAGTAAATTCTTTCGAATAATACATGTTCTTATAGATTATGTTTTTCAAATATTTACTATAATCGTATGTTTCTTATTTTACTGCCAAACATAAAATTCAAAATGCTTTTAAAAAAATGGAATAATATCACAAAAAAAATTGAATAAGATAGAATCGGGTTCAAAATAGAAATGGATTTTTTTCTTTACACTTGCAGAGAGTAATGCGAGCAATACTGCTAAACGCAATTTTACAAATAACAGAAAATATTTTAGTTATCCATACAAAGTATTAATTAATTAAATATCATTAGCATTGTTTTTATTTCAGAACCTTACTAAGTTTCATAACGGTAATATGTATAATGGAGTGGTTATATGTAATGAGATTTTAACGATAAAAACATTTATTATTCGGATAAATCTGTTAATAACAGTAATAATAATTTGAAATTAGAGAGATGGCTGAAACTACACTGAGAAAAAAATATCTGTCAATAAGTAAATATTTTCTTGTTTTGTACCAAGTAAATTATTTCTTAAATTGAGAAAGCATCTTCTTGAATTGAAGAAGTATTTATTTAATGCAAGAAGAATTCACTTCAATCAAACCACGTACTCCTAAATCTAGTGAATATTTTCTTAATTTAAGAAAATGATTTACTTGGTACAAAACAAGTAAATATTTACTTGATATCGGAAAATATTTTTTTCAGTGTATCAATTTGAAAAAAATTAATTTGAAATTTAATGATTATTATAAAAAACTGTTTCATAGATTATCAAAAAAAAAGTTTACTGAATCAAATGTACGACAATTAATATAATTGTTTATATTTAAATTAACTTTGTTGAATTGTAAATTTTTAGAAACATTGAATAAATAGATAATCGTTCAAAAAATTACTAATTAAAAAAAAACACTTAATCACGAAAAGATCAAGGAAAAAAATGATTACCTATAAAATCTTCTACACTATAATTCTACCATACCAATCGCTTTAATCCGGCGTCTATATATTGCGTGAACACTAATAATATTCAAAAGCAACGATGAGCTTATTCTTAAGCATCGATGTCTTTACATGTTCGTTCTCGTTCTCTCTCTCTCTCTCTCTCTCTCTCTCTCCCTATATATATATATATATATATATATATATATATATATATATATATATATACACACATAAACTCCTTCCCTCGATCGGCGACTTTTCCGATGCGTGCCCCTTCGACCCGACAAGTGTACACACTATAATAAATGTCATCTGCCCCACCCCCATTCCGACAATATACCCTTCCATCATGTGTGCGTCTTCTTCTCCCAGACCCTCCCCCCCTTTCCCGTTCCCCGTCCTCTGTCTCAGCGTCTGAATAAACAAATCCCGCGTGCGCGCCTCCGCGGCGCGGGTGGCCTCGTACAGTAAAGGCACTTTACCCTGAAACAAAAAAAGAAAGGGAAGGGGAAGGGTGTAGACAGAGGGGGGGTAGAGAGAGAGACACAGAGAGAGAGAGAAACACAGTTAGCGGCCCGATCCCTTTAATCCCCCCACCCCTCCGCGTTGAGCTCGTCACCCCTTTACCAGATCTCACTACATATATGTATATACGCTGATAATGTTGCAACACCAGTCATCCGGTACGATCGAAACCTCTCTCCTCTTCTCTCTCGCTCTCGATCCCTCCGGCCGCTGACTCTGCTGCATCTTCTTCGGCGATCGCGTTGCGTGCTCATTTCTTTTTTTCGTTTCTCCGATTATAACTTATTATTTATATATATATATCATAATATAATACGCACGAGAAAGGAAGACGTCGACGAGTAGAGCTGCCTCAGCGATGCCCCCTTCCCAACCGTGCGCGCGTAAATCACCGAAATACTCTTTTTCAAATAAACCGCGTTCACATACGTGTGTCCACGCACACGCAGCGTGGCTCTACGTAATAGCGTAGACCGCGTGCGATAGGAAGAAGGGGGATATGGAGGGGAGGGGGGGAAGGAGTTAAAATGAACGTAAACGACAGAATTTTTTTTTTTTTTTGAGGCTCTCATATACATGCGTAAAGACGAGAATTTTTTTTTTTTTTGCTCTACTTTATTTCTCTTTTCCTCCTCACTTTTTTGTCGCTCCTTCCGCACTCGTTGCACGGTTACATACTTATATAGATATTTAATTATATATATATGTATATACTTATATACGTTTTTTTTTTTGTTGTTGTTGCGTTCCTCCTCACCTCTCTATAATACATTTTAATATTTACACGCTACGACAATGTACAATCGAGCGACGCGCCCGCGCCGCCTCCTCGCGTCCTCGCTTTCACATACAGTAAGACCTTTTGGAGCTCCAGACGGGACGTGGCGGGGGCGGCGGCGGTCGCGCAACCTGCGGCGCACTTGCGCCCGCGGGATACATCCGCTCGGGATACCGAGATAATGCGGCGTCGACGTGCACCTACACATACGTGTGTAAATCGGTCGGTCTTTGCCGGGGCTAGGGGGGGGGCGGGGGGAAATAAATTAGGCCGCTGTTTATTAACGGCAAAATGATGTAACTGACGATTCTGTAACTAGAATTACAAGACAATGAAAAGGAAAGAGTCGGAAATTTGGAAAGCACTCGTTTTTTTCGGCGTACAGCATTCTATTTCTTTTTTTTTTGGTTACTGCATACGTAGTAACGTATGTTTATTAAAGGATCGCTAAGTAATAATTGTAATAATAATATAATAATAATAATGATAATAATAATCAACATCAAGTACAGTAGACGAGATGCTATGTATATCTCGACGCCAATTTTTTTTTTTAAAGAAATATCGTATATTTCATTGATAATTAAAAACGTATATTATACGTGTATCAGATGTAATAACGATGTAATTAATTTAATTAAATTTTTCTTAGAATAAATCATCGGTTTCTTAATCGAATTATATATTTTATGGACATCATTAAAAAGAACACATATTTCATCGATTCTAAGACAAATTTTCTTCATTTTTGGACAAGCAGCTCTCTAAAATCAAATAAGTTAATATTGCTACTTATTTAAAGTTCATGTCCACTTATTTAAGTTATTCTGATTTCTTCAATTTAGCTACTAGAAGGAAGAAAGAAACCGGAAAAATTTAACGAATCCGTTAGCCGAACAAAAAGAAAAGTTTGTGGAGATAATATTAAAAAAAAAAACGCGACTCCGTGGTAGAAATAATGTCGGTAGCGACATACAGAATAACAAGACAAGATGCACCAGTTAAAAGTACACTTTCACGCATATTGACCCGAAGATCGCGCGTTCCCATTCGATTTAACATCTGGTATTAGCAATTAAGGTTCATTACTTTCGGATAAATATTGAAAGAATGCGAATCGCCACCTAGTGGCAGGTGGTAGAACTACTGACAGATGGCGCTGAAATCACTGACGTATAGACAATAGCAACAAACTGACTTACAATTGCACTATATCGTGTTCTAATGCTAAAGTGTAAAAACCACTCACTGTATTTTATACACTCGTCGATAGGCGAAATCAATCCTCCTATCGACCGACTCGATAATCTAAGACCTCCCTTATTCGATTTTAGAGAGATGCCGCTAGCTGAAAAGAGTGCGCGACGTGCTCGTTGGGCGGCGTTCATAGACCACTGGTCGGCGCATACTTCGAAGAATCAAGCAACGCGTTAACGATCAGTAGTCTGTCCCTTGCGTTATACGCGCACTGCCCCACCTTCCCCGAGCTTTGCTCGCAAGCTCGCGTTCCATCGGCGTCGTAAGAGCGAGCGACTCTCGACCGTTACGTCGAGCACCAGCGTCCCCGTTCCTCTTCCGCAGCACAGGCGAATAAGACGATTTATTTATTGAGCTTCGCTCGCTCTCTCTCTCTCTCTCTCTCTCTCTCTCTCTCACTCACTCCCTCTCAGCGATCACCGACGCACGGCCGCGAATCCGCTCCCTCAATCGTGCCGCGTCCTCGATGCGTCGGCCCGGACCTCGACCGCGGCGCCGCGGTGCAGCTGATGCAGCGGCCCGCTAAGCCGCTGCTGATCGAGAGCCGGCGTCGTCGTCGTCTTGGTCGTCGCCGTCGTCGTCATCGCCGTGGTCGTCGGCGCGCAGAGGAGCGGATGATAGGGCAGGCAGTAGTAGGGGAAGCCGAGGCCGGCGCCGGCCGCGATTTTGCCGTGGACGAGGCCCGGGTGCGCCTGGTGGTGGTGGTGGTGGTGCTGCTGTTGCTGGTGCTGCGCCAGTCCCAGCGAGGTTGGACTGCCGGCCGCGGGGTCGGCCGGCAGGCACGAGAGAGACGGCGGCGGCGGCGGCGGCGGCGGCGGCCCTTGGACGAGGCGCTCGTCCGGGTGGACGAGGACACGGACGGCTACGCGCCTGGCGGCCGCCGCCGCGGCGACGGCTGCCGCGCTCGAGTTGACGAGGGCGCCGAGCTCCTGCTGCTGGCGGCGCTTCGTCTTGTAACTGTGAACGGAGGCGGATTCCATGTTTAATACATTGTTTATATATGTATATATAGCTTTATTTATTTATTTATTTATTTATTCATTTATACGGGGTCGTAGTCATTGGGATATTGACTTTTAAATTAATAAATATTTTTACCGGTCTTACAGTCTTTATACTATAACATATTATAAAGAAATAATCATAGTCAAATTGTCACTGAAGAATCTGAAAGAAAACTCATTACTAAAAATAAAATAAATTAAAAATTAAAGATAATACATTAAATGACAATAATATAAAATAAAATAAAAATAATAAACTATATTCTATGTTAGTGAAGGACAATCTGACTGCCTCTACCATGATCTTCGCTTTTGTTTGTGGGTCGTGAATTTGGTGTGGAATGAAATATAAATACTAGGGAGTTGTCCATATCTATATAACTAATAACAATGATCGACTCAGGACGCTTTTAATGTATTGTTTACATGAAGCTATGATATTGTTTAATGACTTATTTTTGGCGGAAAAATTGAACATTCTATTTGCACATGTAAAGCTTTGATACATTTTATGGGTAAGTTTTAATCTATACCTAACCTTCAATGAATCTTATCTTAGAAATTCACACACAAAATTAACAAGATATTTATTTTTAACATCTCTATTTCACGATATAAACGAGTCTAAGTTTTCGGAGTTATCAGAAGAAAAAAATTATCCTTGCAGATTACAAATCATTCATTTGATCGTGGAAAACGATGAAAACTAACGATTAAATTTTTGGAAGCTCTGCTCTTACATACGTTTATTGTAAGAGAAGTCTGTGAGTTTTTTTTTGACGCGATGAGAAATGTGCAATTTCCGTAGTGTTTGTTTTACGATTCACAATACATAATAAAAAATAAATTTTTATAAGATTCTGCTGAAATGTGCGATCTTGATTAGTTCAGACTTGATGATTGTTCATCGACTTGAGTTTCCAGTACACGCAACAAAATTTATGTAATACTTAATACAGTGCCAAAACAGGGCTCGGATTTAAAATTCTATTTCTCAAATTCAGAGGGTTTTAGCGCAGTTCATTTGTTGTTATCATTTTTTTTTTATGCAACGTGTGAAAATCTCTGTGCATTTTGATTAGTTATAATTTTAAATAATAAGTGATTTTAAAATTCTAAAGTACGTTTTCATTCTCAACAGTATAGCAATGTTTCCGACGTCAATTTTTATGATGAAAATTAGCAACGCTTCGTAATTTAAAGTGAAAAGGTTTTACGGCACATCTAAATAATATAAATTTGAAAGTACACAATTTTTCATTACAATTATTTTCTTTAAAGGTATTCATTGTTTCTTTACAATTTGAATTTCCAATGAAAACTTCATCCTACGATTTTTCCGCATCTTTCATTTTTCCGTCATTTTGCAGCGTCTTTAAAAAAGCACACTAAAACATTAAAAACCACCTTGTCATATTTTCAATTTTTTTCCCGAACTTATATAATTTCGGCTGCTCTGTATAAAAAAAAATTTTAAATAAATTACAACCCTTCGTCTCGACTTCTAAAAAAAAAAAAAGAAATGCTAATATATTTCTTCTGGCAAGTTTTTAAATGTTTGAAGAAAAAAAATCTTCGAAAAACGGTTGCGCGAGTTTCGAAACGTTGGAAGTTTTGAGATTAAAAAGCTCGGTGAAAATTCGATTTTCACCGTTTTTTAAGGATTACTCTAAAACACTGGTAAACAATAAAACAACAATTGGGGCGGATTTTTTCTTGGTCGGTCGTGTACTAGGTAGAACCGTAGAGCTGTACTTTTAAATCAGTAATCCGGAACTACTGAAAAAGATCCCCGAAAGGTATGATATGTCACGGCTTTCGACAATGAAAACTTATCATCGTTTCGCGGTCATCTTTTCAGCTCGTAGAATTCAGTTCAGAATCGTAGAATTACTAACAATGATTAACGGCAGTAACAAAACAATTTACAATTTTCAATTCAAGACGCACCCTTCAGATATGATAAAAGAAACGCTTATTCGTCTTCAGACTAATGATAATGACAAATCGTCAGTTAAAATATTATATTACATTATGATTATTCATTAATCCAATGGCTTGAATCAATCCCAGCCCATAGAGTTATAGGGCTAGTATTCGGTTTCTATTTCCAATCGTTCCCGCAAAATTCAAATAAATGAAATAATTCTATCCCGCAGAAGCGACCAAAGCGAGGAACTAGCACGAATTAATAACAATAACACAACGCGTAGACATCCTCGTTTCTCGAAAGCGCGGCATTAGGTAGCTAATAATATATATATATATAAACATGTAAACGCGGTTCTTCCTTGAATATAAACGCAAACACTCTCTCTGTCTGTCTCTCTCTCTCTCTCTCTCTCTCTCTCTCTCTCTCTCTCTCTAATATATATATATATATATATATATATATATATATATATATATATGCTATTGACCTACCGTCTATTCTGAAACCAAATCTTGACCTGGGTCTCGGTCAGCTTGAGGCCCCTCGCCAGGTCGGCCCTCTCCGGGCCCGACAGATACTTCTGTCTCGCGAACCGCCTCTCGAGCTCGTAGACCTGGGCGTGGGAGAAGGCGGCCCTGCTGCGCTTCTTCCTGGCGGCGGCGTGATGGGCCTGATGGCCGTGGCACGGGCCCTCGTACAGGTCGTCGTCTAGGTCGTCTGCAATCCGAGGAGGAATTGTTTTGTATCGTTTACGTCTATTGTATATAACACACACACACACACACACACACACAGTTAAAGGGGATGCTGTTCTTTTAATATATCCTTATGATTGTATACACATCGTAGCGAAGGATAACGGGGGTGAAGCAATGGAAATCTATAGTCTATTAATTCTCTGAAGCGTTGGCTAAAAATATTGTTAAATTGAAAAGCTTTTCACTTTTATCACAGATTAACAAATGTGGAATTGTATGGAATGCAGTGCCGAGTGATTTTTGAAAATCTTAATTTTAGTTCTGGCATTAATAAAACGAAGAAATTACAAATACGTCGAAATTTTGATCAACATCGTGGCGCGCGGTTGTGCAATGAATAAAACCCGTGCATCATCAAAGCAATTATTCGACGAAGAAAATTGTTACACGCGTCTGAGATTCTATTAATATATGAATCACGGTTTACACAGAGAGTCTCTTTCAAGTCAGTCGGGGTGTTTCGTAGAAAATTTGCCAGCGTGAACTCTTTGGAAGATACTGATGTTACAGCCAATCCTCTGACACTCAGTGTCATCGAGATCGAAGAGTTCCTACTTCACCGATAACTAATGCGAAAATTATCAAAAATGTTGATTTTCCTTCATTCCGTTTCCAATTATTCCAAACGAAGAACGACAAACTTATTTCTCCTTCTCAGCTCTTTATTTTATTGATGTCGCGAAATATTTTATAATGCGCGTTTAGGAATACGGTGGCATGACGGTCGGACTCAATAGATAAACTAAGATTTTTCCATTCTGCCATTTAATTTATTTATTTATATTTTTATCGATCATGCAATTCTAAGATCATGACAGACGAGATGTTCTTGTTTATCGTATGTTAATCACCCGCGAAGAATCTCAGAAACTGAGAAACAAAAATTGTTAGGACTATCACTATCCCGAAGGCATCATCCAATTATCACTATGAACAATCTATCAATCCGTATCCTTATAAGCCGAGTCCGACGTTTCGGACATGCTTCGGCTCTTCGTCTGAAAGAATGTTCACAATCTATTGCAATTTATTAACACAAAAACTTGAATCTTATATGTTTGTTTTAAATTTCTTCTATTTCGTCCTGATAACCCTTTAAAATATGGAAACACAATAGGAATCCTCTTTCTTATTGCCTTTCTTATGAACTTTCTTTTTGTATTATTCTAACATTCATACATAGAATTTTCCAGCCATTACTTTATTTATTCAATTCAACTGGATAATTTTTATTGATAAATATTGATTTTGCCATTTTTAAATTATCTTGTGGAAAATCTTTGTGTGATAAATTAAACTTCCCTGTCAACAAAATTGAATAATCTATTCAACCATGTAGGTTCCCTATACTAATTCAATTGGACTTTACTTCATTCAGTTGCTTATTGGACTCCGCCTTTTTTGTATATTGAATTCTATCATGGAACAATTAAAATATAGTTTCACAATTAAGTCCATAAAACATTCTGGAACAATTTGAAAAATATCATCAGTATATATACATATATGGAGGAGGATGCTAGCCATATAATTTTTTTAGGATACTCATAACAATTTTGAAATTTAAGATTATTAGGTTCTTCGAAGGTAACTATAAACAAGGTATTCCTACTGTCATTATAAGACGATAATTACAGGAAAATATTACATGCAAATATTTATCAGTTTGTTAAAAAAAAAAAAACAGTCGACATAAGAATTTTTAGTTACTAGCCATTTACTTAATTTTAATATTTTCATATATTTTATGTTTTTAATATCTATTTTATACATTGACATGAGTGACGGACAAATTTAGTATAAGATACTGAAAAATATTGGTCAAATCTTTCTCGTAGACAATGAACTGCATTGTGAAACTTATGAAATTCAATTTTATTATTTTATATACGTAAAATCGATTTAAGCTTTCATTGAAGCTTTCGCTTTATCGGCCGGCCGTGTTTCAAAGCATTTCATTTTTACTTCTGTTTTCTTATCAGTACAGATCTGTACATCATGGAGACTTTTGACGACGCGACCTGACAGAATCGCAGATATCGGTGACCTCGGTTCGCTGCGCGAGCAAGCGCCAATTGACGATCGTGAAAACAATCTAATAATTAGAAATTCAGCACCTTTACGTGCGTAAATGCGCGCCTCGCGCGTTTACTCATCGATAAACGCGCCTGCGTATGTTGCGGGGGACGGGGGGGGGAGGTTTGGTTAAGAAAAGAATAAGCCCACACAGCCACGAAATCTCATCTCTTTCGTCCACTTTGAATGTATCTACCCTCCGCCGCGAATTTCGCCCGAAAGAGCGAGATCTCCCTTTTTGCCAGCCCCCTCCCTCCCGCCCGCAACCCAGGCATCACTCGAGGCGTCCCACGGCCTCGAACGTTAACGCGGGCGCTCGTGCACGCGCCAGTCGCCAGTGCCGGCTATATGCGCACTCCGATCTGTTTACCCTCGCGGGGGGCTACTCCGTGTGTACGACCTCCCACCCCCCCCCTCCCCACCCCCTTCGTACGTGCGCGAGAAGTCCACATGGCTGCTGGATCCTTGCGCGCCGCTGCCGCTGCTGCTTCTGCAGGCGTACCCGGCCGATGCAACGCGTGTTTAACGGAATTTAAAGGCGTCTCCCCACCACGGGCGTTCCGTGCGGCGCCCGCCGGCAGTTCGGTTTAGTCTGCCCTCACCCCCCCCCATCCTCGCCCTCTCTTTCTCCTATTCTCGTCTCCCGGCACGTTTTTAATCACCGATGCGCGATTATTGTAGGCCGGGTTTATGTACGTACGTACACACATGCATATTGCGCATACGTATACTACAACGGGCTTGCAGTATGTAAGCTCTTCGAGCGAGCTGAGGGCCCATTAAATAGTGGACCGCGGAACGTGAATTTCCGCTCCTCTGTGTACAGAAGTATTATATTATTATTATTATTATTATTATTATTATTATTATTATTATTATTATTATTAAGTATTAGAGCGCGGAAGAATCTTTTTTCGTTCGATGGATTTTTACGATTTTTCTTTTTTCATACATTTGATACTTTGTTTTCGTTTTCAATTTAATGGCCTATTTTGGCAAACGACTTTGGAACAATGGTCGCGCAAGCAAAGCACCCAGACGTTTTAAGTGTCTTGAAGAACAGTCAGTTATGAAATTCGGTAAGGTTTTAATAAACGATTTTAATACACGTCTTACGGCAAAATTTAGAATGTAGCTCGCATATCATCAAGAAGGAATGGATGTACTTTCTATAGTATCTGATTTACAATCGGATGTAATTTTTAAAAAAAATGTCATTCTAGAACATTTGATGGCTCGCGCAATAAAGCAGCCAAGAACCCGATGCTCTTATCCACTGCTTAAATCTTTTGTAAAACAAAAACTGCCCCAATAAGGAAACTCATTTGACCATTTGCATTTACGTTTCGCCAACGAAGCGAAACATCGTCCGATAGCAATTTGTTCAGTAATAAAAAAAAAAGAAGTCTATAGCGAAGGGAACTTTTACAATTCTAATAGAATCTTTTGCGTACGCGAGGGCATCGCAATATTTATTATAGCCTGGGGTCATTAAAATCATCTCGGATGAAATCTATACAACTTAAAACGGGTTATATGTATATGTATATATATGAATCTCGAACGTCCGCGAACAGGTTCGAAACCTATATGTATGCATACGTAATTGTTCTTGTGGGCCTTCCCGAACTCAGTGGTATTGTATTATATATATATATATATATATATATATATATATATATATATATATATATATATATATATACCGAAGAATACGCGACGCGCAAGCTCGACGACATTGGACGTATAATATACTCGTATACACACCATCGATCCCGCGACGCTCTCTCTCTCTCACTCTCTTTCTCTCGTTTTCTAATGTGCCACATCATCGTCATCCGACTTCCGCGGTTTTCCTCAAACTCGTCACG
The DNA here is from genome assembly GCA_018907035.1 of Sycobia sp. Sy_11. Classification (NCBI taxonomy): domain Eukaryota; kingdom Metazoa; phylum Arthropoda; class Insecta; order Hymenoptera; family Epichrysomallidae; genus Sycobia; species Sycobia sp. Sy_11. The sequence goes on along the minus strand of JACCIC010000090.1, from coordinate 492,567 downwards.
TGTCTCGTGTTACTGAGCTTCTCTTCCCCCTATCTTTCTCTCCCTCTTCATAGTCCCTGGGTTTCGACATTTCCGTCGTGTTAGACACTCTATACACAACCACACACACACACACACACACACACACACACACACACGAGCGCGCGCACACACGCATCATGAGTTATATATATATATGTATATATATACATCGTTTTAATATATTACTGTCGACCGTTCGCTCGGTGCGCAAAGGGTCGAAAGCTCGAAAAAGCTCGCGATACCGTGTGCCGTACGCTTGCGTTATTATACCACGAATTTCGCGAGTCACACCGCGTGATCTCGAGCGAGCTTCGAGTGCGCCTCGCGCTTCGCTCTGGCTTATCGGTCCTGTTACGCGCACGTATACGCGCTACTTGACGATATATACATATATACATATATATACATACATATATATATATATATATATATATATATATATATATATATATACACATACAAACGTATAATAACGAAGAAAGGATCACGGCAATTTTCTAAGTGCCCGGCCAGGTTGAATCGCTTGCCAACCGCACGTTCCGGTATTATAATCGGCGCCCATTGTCGGCGGAGCGGGCAATCCTGTGCATTAAGTTAATTGCCCGGCCTTCGGTGATACTGTTTATACCTGAGCGCGCCTCTGTATGTGTGTGTGCGCGCGCCACCATTCACTCTCCTCCTCCCAATCTTCGTTTCCACAATACGATTATATATATATATTGTATATATATATATATATATATATATATATATATATATATATATATATATATATATATATAGACAAACGATTGATTTTCGAAAGACCGGACGGTGATTGCGCGGCTCATCGCGTCGTTTCGCTTTAACGCCCTTCCGCTCTGTCCTTCTCTCTCCCTCTCCCCCTCTCTCTCTCTCTTTCTCTCTTCCCCCATCTCCTTCACCGCGTCCCAAGTATATTTGCGGGGGCACTTGCTTTTGTGGAATTCAGTCTGTGGATGATCGTGTCGATGGGGCGATAGAGGATTGGGGGGGGGCGGGAGAAGGGTTGATATATACGGCGATGGTTCCGCCATTGTTTGTCGTTCGTATACACACACACACACACACACACACATATATATATATATATATATATATATATACATATATGACGGCGGAAATGGGGCCTCGCGGTGTGTTAGGGCACGATTGATTCTGCCTTGACGGGGTGTCGCGGGGAGGGGGAGGGCCGAGGGCGCAGAAGGCAGACGGGTCTTCGAATGCGATGAAAGCGCGAGGATGAAAATCTCTTTTCTGGACATACGTATTATATGTATTTGTAATGTAATGCGAGTCGATCGATTATTGCTCCGCTTTCGTCGTGTTTGTGGGCGTGCGGGCGGTCGGGTGCTCCCGCGGATTCTATTAACCGAGACGGGAGATTGTTGCCGATAAATAAAATAATAACAAGCGTTTAACCCTTTTGAGTCTTTCGCGTGAATTTTGCGCTTCGTTTTCATATTTTTGAAGTGTATTAATAATGAAACAAGCGTGAAATACCCGTATTTCTATCGTGTCAAACTCGTCAACTGACTTGTTTTCTTTTTCTTTTTTTTTTTTTTTTTTTTGAAAATATAAATTAGTTATAGTACATGTAGTATAAGAAAATTTCATTCAGAAATATATTTGGTATGAGCTCAACGAATTCAAGGCGAAGTTTGATCATCGACGTGGAAAAAAGAAATACAAAAGGAACATGATTAGTGTTAAAGCTATTGCAATCGTAAGTAAAGCTCGGAGAAAATTGCTGGTATATGGCTTCTTATATAAGTACTACTGACACTTATAGCTGAAACCAGATTATTACCTTTCATGCACATTTAAGCGTTTTCAAGTACTTTCTCTTTAATTCGGCTTATGTTTTTTTTTTTAATATAAATTGAAATTAATCAGTTTCATCTTGCAAAGGCAGTAGGATTTAATTATATATTTTATATAATTATGTACTTAAAACATAAGAACAAAGTAACTTCATATAAAAGTTATTCCGATCAATCAAGTAAAAATTTTATGCAACCCTTGTAAGATAGTACCGTAATTAATTAAGAAAACTTTGTACGTTTTTTATGACCATCAATTCGTGTTGACGAGTCTTGCAATAACGAAATTTAAAAAATTACTTCAGTTCTAAAGATATTCAGCTATCTATTTTCAATTATTTAATTTCAGGCATCCTGAGTACTGAATCATTTTAATTGAAAACCTTTTACCTAGATGCTTTTCTTTAAACGCGTCAGTCATGTATACGCCGTCCGTATATAAATAACGCAAAGGAGATTGTGGGCGCGCCAATTATTCCCTATACGATTCGGTATCAATCATTAAATAAAATCCGGCCCGCTCTTCGCGACCACTCTGGGGCGACCCGCTTGCGAATTGGCCCATATTCCGCTCAAAGTCTCTCAAGCTTTCGAGCTCTCTGTAACGAGCACGACTGCATCGAACGTTGTCGAGTGGCGCGAGGGGATTTCGCCTGGCGTACAATTCGCGATCTTGCAAAAAATATTACGTATCATTGGGCGGCGCTGTATATTTGTTTTTAATAACGATTCGTGCGGAAACGTGCAAGCGAAGAACTATAAGCTCTTATCGCATTGCGACGAATAAAAAAAAAAAACAATAGCTAACCATCGGTTCACCCGTAGACAACGTGTCTGTAAGTCTATATGTATTATGCAAGTGGCCTGGGGCCGGAAGAAAATTTGAATTTTTCCATTAACGTGGATTATTCGATGTCATAGCCACCTGGCGGTGAATATCCTCAATATCAGAATCATTATTATAATAACTAGATTTTTATGTTTCTCAATCATCGGTATGTTAAGTAAAGAATTTTTAATATTAAAGTGATCGCTGATAAATGCAGTTGAATTTTCCATTAATTTTATAATGCTGCTTTATGAGACACATTCGCATCATGTAAATGCAAATTTTTTTTCATCATTAATTTTTCCGATTTACAGTATCCCATCTTTAATATTGACCAATATTATTATTTTCGCCGTTAACGTCAAAAGATTAATCATGTAAAAGTCGTTGGAGGCCACCCTACTGCCGACGCTTCTGCTATGCCATCGCGGCTGAATGCCGTTCCCATTACGCCCCTGATTCGATCTATTGCGCAAAGTGCGGCCAAGGAGTTGCGTTTGCGTGTATTATATATATATATATATACACATGAAATATGACGTCTGCCGATTCAAGTGGCCACTTCACGAAGCGCGCGTCCAAAAGCTAAAATAAAGCTCGCTCGCTGCTCTACATAACCTACGCTCTTACACTTACATGTATTATACGACCACCCGATCTGTCTTTATCATTAAAATTATACACACCGTCATAGCAATCTACCTAGATGTGAGCTGCGCGCAAAAGTAACCGGACCCCTCTCGCACTACGTCGATCTATATATAAAATATATATATACATAAATCCAGCACACGCACAGCTATACGTAGACACCATACATTGTATAACATTCGCATATGTATATATATATATATATACTTTTGCTCATGTCCAGCGCCTCGTCCTGGTGCTGCTGGCAGCGGGCCTCCTGCGCCGCCGCGCGGCGATGATGCTCGACGCTCGCCGCCCGCCCGTAGCCGGCCCCGAGCTCCAGCTGACGATAGCCGTCCGGGTGGTGCAGGGCGGCGGCGAAACTCGCCTGCTGCTGGCGATGATGCGCCGCCGCGGCCAGGTTCCTGCGCAGCAGCTCGAGCTCCTTGGCCATCGCCAGCTCGGCGGCGGCGGCGGCCGCCGCGACCGGCAGGCCCAGGAGCCGCGCCGCGCTCGCCCCGTCGTCCTCGTCCTCGTCCCGGTCCCGGTCGCGGCGGGCCGGCGACGGCGAGCCCAGCCGTCGCCTGCTCAGGATGTCGGCGATGCCGAACGGCGTCGGCTGCTGCTGCTGCTGCTGGGGCGTCATCGGCGCCCTGCGCGCCGTCCTCACCTCCTCCATGCCGCCGCGCCGCTCCGATCTCCGTCTGCCCGTCTCTCGTTCTCTACTGCTCTCTCTCTCTCTCTCTCTCTCCCTCTGTCCCCCCGCCCCTCCCCCGTCACTCGCGCGACCGCACTGATCCGCGCAACCGACCGCTCGAAAATTCTTCACGCACGTACGTGCGTATGCGCGCTTGTACGTATGAGTACGTGGAACCGCGCGCCGGCGCTACCGCGCTCGATCTAAGACCCGCGCTCCGCGCCACGTCGACTACCGGGGCGCCCCTTCGTCCCCCCCTACCACCGCCCCCGCCGAGTACGTACGTACGTACGCGCGCGCGCGAGCGAGCGAGCGACACACTTCCCGGCCGTCGGGGGTCGCGGGGGGAGGAGCCATCGGCTCGGGTTAGCCGGCGCCGCCCCCTCGCACCCCCGCGCGGCCAATGCCCGCGCGCCTCGAGCCGCGGGCCGCGGGCCAATGGCGTGGTCGCCGAGCCCGCGAGCCGGGTGGCAGGGGGAGCGGAGGGCTCTTTTATCGAGACCCGCTTCCTGTCTCGCCTGCGCCGGCGGGGGCCGCCGCGAGCTATCTTTGACAAAAGTGCCTTTTCGACTCTTTTTTTTCCTTCTTTTTCTTTCGTTTTTTTTTTTGAGTTGCCCCCGCCACGGTGCGCCAGCAGCTCCTCCGCCCGCTGTGCTCCTTTTCTCACTCCCTATACCCCCCCCCCCCACCTGACCTCGGTGATTCTTCCCGCTGCTCCCGTGCAGGGACGCACACACTTACGTATAGACGTATACATCTATATGTAGCTCTTCGTACTTCCTCGATGCTCGCAAAGCGCTTTTTGCGAGGCCGCCTCGGCCGTCTTTGTATTTATATACCTATGTTGGGCGCGCGGTTTGGGAAAATTGGCGGAGCGGTCGACATTAAAATGGTAAACTGTTTCGCATTATATAGGCGAATTGCGCGCTTTTTGAAATTTAGTCTGCCTTCTTACCTGTGAAGTAATCAATTTGTTTTACATTTTTTCTAGAATAATTTCAAGAGCCTTTTTAGTTGATCGTTACGGTGAACAGTGAGAAATTAAAAAATTCGGAATTTTTTAATTTAAAATGACAGAATATTTACTTCATAGCATCGAGCTAAAAATCACATTAGTACGGAAATTGATAACAGACCACGAAAATCAAAACGAAAAAATTGAAAACAATCATTTCAAGCTTAAATTGTTGTAAATAATTATCTTCTGTACATAAATAGTGCAAAATTTATTAAAGATATTTTTAATTTATTTTGTGGATCTCATCAAAGAATTTCTCGAAATTGCTTTAATTCTCTATATATAGATTAAACTACCGAAAATTAGAAATAAGTTAGAGCATGCATAAAGTAGCCGGTTTAAATGATAAGAAAGGATTGTTTTGACTAATTTTTCAATTTCACATTACATTGTCATCCCTCAGAAATGAAACATAATACGGGACTTTGAGCAAAAACGAAACAGCAAAATTTACCTTATAAAATATAGATGAACCTAATTTTACTCTAGCCGGTCTAAGACAATTTCTTTTTCCCGAGAATCCCGGGTTATACGCTACCATGTTAATGGGCCAGCGGGGCGCGATTAAAGAAGATACGAGCAATCTCACTTAACCGTGGAGAGTTGCCAAAAAAGCTTTTCAGACCAATTGTCGATTGTGATCCAAGTAGAAATCCCCGTCGGCGATTTATATACAAATCGAACAGTACGATATTTTAAGTAGTAATAGTCCGTTTTAGCCATACATGAATTTGACTTTTTAATAAAAAAAAAAGTTATTTTAAGCTTTATTAGAACTGCAATAAATGTACTCAATTTCTAATTATGATCTTTTTATCATTGTATCTCGTACAAAAAACACATTGGAACGCATTTAAACATTTGTGGAGTAGTCGAAATACAGTCGAGTGTACCTTATATTAATAATAAGGAAATTCTGGATTCAAACGAGTTTTACCGATTCGTTTCATTATTTGGCCTGAATCGACATTATTTAATGTGTTCTAGAGTTATTTTTTGAATGTCTATTTTCTCTCGGTAATAATTATTTGCTAATTATTCATTTGTTAGTTTTAAGAATATGTTTCACATTTAACTGTTGTACATGTAAGCTCACCGACTTAAAGGTTTTATAATGGAAAATAAAATAACAGATACAACGATAAACTTTATATATACAAAATTTATTTATACTCTACGGAACACATCCATGCATGTCTTTAGAGAGAACACAAGTGACTAGAAAAAGCTATAGAAAGTTATCTATACATTGTTGCGCGCGACGGTATAATTAGGCGCATGGGCAACTACTTAGATTTTTAGTATAGCATGGAATGAAAATCATATCTCCACATTAACGATAATCGATCGTTGTCATTTTTAATAACTTAATGCACTAATAATTTTTTAAATATTGAAAATTGTTTATAAGAAGTTCGAGAAGAAATGGAGGTGCTAAACCTTCAATTTGGGTTCGATTTGATAATGCATTAATTTAAAGATGGCCTGAAGGGATCATTCATAATTTTAAGCTACAATCAACAAAACTATACTTCTTCCGAGGAGATTCCTAACTAATGATAAAACATAAATAATAGAGAAAAAAAGTTTTTTTTTTGAAAACATGAATTTTAGAAACTGTATGAAAAATGATATCGCAATTTTTTGAATAATTTTTTTAACGCAATATCTATGACGTACAAGCACTTTAAAAATCGATAATTTTAACAGGGATTTGAAACGCGTCTTCCCATATAATTCGTTCTGCGACGTTTTATGATAGTTTTTTTACTCTGCAACGCATTTACAACAAGTGTCCATATAGTTCGTAATAATTCAGATATTTTTTGATCATAAAATTTTATAGTGAACGAAAGAAGCCTCATCTTCGTCGTTTTTCTGCCGTTATGCAAGAATTCGGAAGTTAATTACACCAGAAAAATATTCTTTTTGAATATATTCGAGCCGAAGATTAGGGACTTGGACTAGCTTCTGCAGCGTTACATCCGTCATTATGCTTCAGTAATTCATTCGCCATCATAACGTCATTTATTTTGGCAATTTTATAGAATCTGCTTTTACGAATGCTACCTTAACTATCTTTATATATATAAAAAAAAAACCAGTTTTTAAAACTGAACTGACAGTTTATTCGTGCTTATTAAGTAGGCGCACAATGTATACACTATGAAGAATGTTGGTAAAAAAATACAACGTTTTATTAACTAATTACAATTATGAATGTTTAATCAAAATTAAAAGATTTTTACCCCATCTAAAGGTCTTAGTTTTTTAAAGTTCTTTAAACTTCTTTCTTAGTTCTCCTTTACTCCATCTAAAGATAATAACAATATTCTATTCGTTCCCTATTACATAAGATAAAAAGAACAAGAAATAAAGCGAAATTACACGACATTCGTAAAATACTTCAAAGAAACGCCAGGTCCCTGGATAATTTGTGGACGAGGCTCTAGTAAGCCTCCTTTTTTCAGGAAAATAAAAACCTTAGCGTCGAATAATCCGCGCAATGGAAAACAGTGGGAAATTTTCGAAAAATCGCGAAAAATAATCTTCAAAGTTGTTAAAAAAAAAAAATAATAAAATAATCCTCTCGGTGACGCGACGAGTGCCTCGTTCGACCGTTTGGATTGATTAAAGTTTCGGTAGCGTCAAAGCGTCTCCGTGGTTAGTGAGAATCGCGAAGGCCGTATTTTCGTCATACGTCACGCGACAAACGAATTCCGCGTCCATTATTTTCAGCAGTGCTGCGTGGCTATTTTGAAGCTTGTTTGTCATACGGAACGGAATTGATCTCTGTTGTACGAGCCGTTCGTTAGTGTAATGCTTTTTTTTTTTTTTGCCGCCCGCGTTAAATTTTGTTGATGTTCCAATGTATACTGGGATTTGACGGCTTTCTACGGGAAAGGAATGTACGACCTGTTTAGCCGAAAAAAAAAATTCGATAAATATTATTATCACGATTTAGGAAATTTGTCAATAAAAAAATTTAATCAAGCTCATAAACTATAGAGCATAGATTATAAAACGCTTAAGTATTACAAGACTTTCATCGACGCATATGATTCATATTGAAAAAAAAATTTTGTAATAATTTGTAATAACCAGAACTACGCATCGATACAGTTTTCTCTCTTTATATTAAACGTGCAATCAGTCATTGTTTCATTAAATTTCTTGACATTTCGTAATTAACCTATACGTTTTATCCGACGCAAATGCTTGCCCGTACTGGTTTTCACGTACTTATTATTAATATTTCTGCAAAGTTGGAGACATACTTTTTTACGTACATTTGACGCGCAAAGATAGTGCGGTCCATTTGTAGTTTTATGTCGCTCTTGTTGTACTCTCCTCAAAATCGAGAGATCCGAGCAAAGCGGAGGAAATTGATTTGTCTACGTATGTTAATATGTTATAGAATTTAATGATATATATATTTATTTGCTTATTAATTTACCTCTGCTACGGTCAGTTGTATACTTCCGATTTGTATCGCCTGATCGATCTCCACTCTGTCGACTGATTCTAATGATGCAATATAATATGAATAATAATAATAAATAATTGCATAAAGAATAATAATAGGGAGATTTATTAGAAGATTCATTGCGAATAAAGTCCAATAAGACATTAAGTGAAGAATTTTTTTTCATAAATTTTTCCGTAAATAGATCTTTCACTTATTATTATTATTATTATGATAAGTAGGTAGTATTAGTCAGACTTTTCTAATGAGACTCACGTTAACCATTTCCCGAAATTCTGTAATGTAAAAATATACATGCTTACAGCCCCTTAGTAGATTAAATAGTACAAAATAGAGAATTGATCCTCGCATATTTTGATACGCCAACTTTTGCAGACAAAATTTCCAATACATTAATAATAGCTAGATAGCATAGAAATAGTTTCAAAAACATTTTTTTTCATCACGCCAATTGTCGACACTCGCATATGAAGGACTACTTTAAGAATATATCTTTGCAAATAACGAAGTATTCTATGAAGGAATTAACTTTTTCTTCAAAAGATCCTTGCGCTAAATATAGACTCTTAATAATATTACATTGATAACATTACGCACAAGGTCATTAGAGAATGCGGCTAAGACTGTCACCGCGCAAAGAAAGATTAATTGTGTATTTTAAACATTTAACGATAATTTGATGGAAAGGAGTTTTTTTTTAATATTTAGTCTGGAATATTTGAGAGGAGCATTTTGAAAGTTTTAAAAATGTATTTTCAAAAAGGTTTTTTTGAGAATCTTTCTTTTGTATCAAATAAACATCATTAACTTATCTATTTAGTTTAATCTTCAGTTAATTTTTATGGAAAAAACTTTTATGTAAACATTTTTCCGGCAACGTAATAATGGAAAATGTATGTTAGTTCAGAATTTTCTGAAATTTTTCAAATAAAGGCTCCGATAAAAGTTGCAAAGAATCGAATGATCGTAAATTTGCACATTTCCGACGTACGAATCTTAATTATGTAAAAATTATAGTTTATAATTCACTAAAGGTTTTCAGATTATTAGTTTGAGAATAAAGGGTCATTTGAAATGTTTGAAAATAGGAGCTTAGAACCCGTTGACGTATGGAATGTATCAGGACGTACGATGAATAAACGAAAATAAAATTTCACATTTTACCAAGGTGGTTAAGAGGCGATGAATACAGATTGAATTATAGATAGGCTACCGATTTCATTTCCAATGTGAAAATAAACAGTTCATTAACTTATTAGAGAACGTGACAAATTATATGGAACGAAACAATTGTCTACGAAGTTGTCGGAATGGATATAATCAGTAACCGATCAAAATTCTTCCAATTAATACCGAATGGTTTTTTTTTTACATTCTGAAATATAGTTTAAAAATGTTTCTAAAACATCGGACGAAACTATTATTATTTTTCGTTTCACTCTTCGTATCGTAATTTTCTTACACTCTTCGGTCCATCGTCTCGTACGTAATATCAGTCAATACAAATTTATTTCGATCGTTGAAATTTTTAAATATTTTGTTTC